>JZKD02S1625208.1:126511-162488 GCA_000966675.3 Picea glauca
TATATATATATATATATATATATATATATATATATATATATATATATATATATATATATATATATATATATATATATATATATATATCTTCATGCCATTCTCAATATAATCTCGATCGGTGGTATCAGAGCAATATGCTCTTTGTTGTTTCTATGTACATGCCACCGACAAGGTTAGGCTACTGAGATTTTGGTCTCAAACTGGTTGAGCTTGGGGAATAACATTCCCACCATCCCAAACAACATCCCATGGCAGAAGAAAAAATATACGAAGGAGTAGGAGATCATATCAAATCGTTGCTCAAGAAATCCCTCACGTGATAGAGGAACGAGATGATGGATAATTTCACCCAAATCCTTCGACGATTGCCAACGGTAATGGAGGCACCTTCAACCAACAATCACTTTGGAGGTGTGATGCCCTTTAAGGTACAATTTAAATTTGATATTCCCTTATTTGAAGGCCATATAGACACTGACGCTTTGGAAAAATGGTTAAGTCTGCTAGAGGGTTATTTCTTTGTCCAAAGTTTTTCCAACAGTGAAAAAATCACCTTCAAGCTCCTTAAATCCCTTCCCCAAGTCAGATATTGGTTGGAGACTTACTATGACAAACATGTTGAAGATGAGTCTATATATTTTGGGCCAGTACCCATTTGGGAGGCTTTTTTTAATTCCCTCAAGGAGAAATACTACCATGTTGGAAATTATGATGACCAGTACATGAAATGGACAACTCTACATCAAGAAAGAGACCAGACGTGTTGGAGTACACCAACATCTTCCATACCTTGCACACAAATATGGTTATTAAATACTTTGAGAAACACTTGGTACTAAAGTACCCTAATGACCTACATAGGTACATCGAAATAGATATGGAGTTTTTGGACATCTCATCACTAGGAGCCTCTTACCGATATGTTGTCAAGATCAAGCAAAAGTTCAAGAAAAAGAATAAGTAGGATTTTAGTTCTACAAACCCATCATAGTAGAAGCATGATAAAGGTGGCCCTAAATACAAGAGCAAAGGACATAGCAAGTATGGCCAGCCCTAGGACAACCATTCCAATCCACAAGCAAAGAAGGGTAACAGGAAGTCAAAGAAGGACACTGGAAAGTGGTGTGAGTTCCACAAAATCTCTTAATGAAACAACATTGATTAATGTCACTCCAAACAGTCATTGTTGGCTGAGACGAAAGCCTCAGAGTCAAATATCAACTCAGAATATGATTCAGAAATAGATAAGGGAAAATGGATCATTAACGTATAACCCAATTTCACCATCACTACTATAAAATTCTAGCCAAAGCAACCAGAGGAGCCTGAAGAAGGGGAACACCTCTTCCACTCACAAATGTGGGTGAAGGGGACCCCCCTCCAATTCATTGTTGACAATGGTATCCAGAATAACCTAATCTCAGCAGAGGTCATCAAGAGGTTGAACATGATAATGACGTCGCATCCTCAACCATACACCATCGGTTGGCTCAGCCATGGACAAGACATCCATGTCATCCAGCAATGTCGTCTACACTACAGCATCAAACCCTTCAATTATGAGGTATTGTGTGATGTTTCCCTCGTTGAAGTTGTTCATGTTATTTTAGGACAACTATATATGTGGAAGTGTCATGTTGTTTATGAATCTAGGCCTCATAGTGTCATTATTACTTTGGGATGTAAGCTCTACAGGGTACTGGAGGAAGTCCCAACTACTATGATCTATTTAATCTTCGTGAACTAGTGCAGAAAGGTGGTCTCTCAAACCAATATATTTTTCCCCTTTATGGTCTGGTTGGAAGGTGAATGGAATGTCACTACAACCGCAAAAACCTTTGCACGAGGTCTCTCTACACAGCAACAGTAGGTGGACAAGATAGTATAAGAGCACAAAGACATTTGTTCCTTTCCTACTAGGGTGCCTTTGCACTTTTAGGTCAATCACTCAATTGATTTGACACTTGGTGCTCCTATGCCTAACGTTCATGTACACAGTTGTTTTGTTATGTAGAATGAAGAAATCAAATGCTAGATCCAAGAACTAACTCTAAAGGGACACATCAAACCAATCTCTTCACCTTATGGGAGCCCAATTGTTCTGGTACAAAATAAAGATGGGACATGGTGAATTTGTATTGATTATAGAGCCCTAAAAAAAATCATAGTCAAGAACCGACACCCAATACCCTGAATTGATAATCTTCTTGATCATCTCAAGGGAGCGAAAATTTTTAGTAATATTGATATGAAGTTGAGCTACCACTAGGTGTCGATTGAGAAAACTAATGTATGGAAGACATCCTTCAAGTATAAAGAGGGTCTCTTCGAGTGGATAGTCATACCTTCCGGCTTGACTAATTCCTTGGCCACATTCATGCAGATGATGGATGATATATTACGGCCATTCACAAACTCCTTTGACCAAATTGATTTCCTTCCAAGAAAAAATGATGGACAAACAGAGGTAGTAAACAGGATGATTGCCCATATCCTGAGGATGTACAATTCCAAACATCCACACACATGGGATGAGAAACTTCCTTATGTTCAACATATCTACAATAGAGCCCTCCACAAATTTATTGGCCATGGTTTTTTCAGGTGTGCTCGGAATTCCATCCATTGGCCCCCATTGACATAGCTCTACCCATTGTAGTTGCACATGAATAGTTCTCCCATGATCAGATCGAGGTTGATTGAGTAGTCAAATGTTTTAGTGAATCCATCACATCCAACAACATGTTCATGATATTTTTCATAAATCCAATGCCAAGTACAAGCAATGCCACGATCAGTATCAGGCACCACACAAGTTTCAAGTGGGAGATAAGGTATGGTTACATTTGCAGAAAAAGTGCCTCACGTGACCCTATTGGAAGCTCCACTCACTCTGATATGGGCATGACACCATCACCAAGGTTTTGGGTGACAAATATTTTGAATTAAGTACTCCCCCTTTCCTTGGCTTGCACTCGTTATTTAATGTGGAACTTATTTGACCATATTTTCCACCTCTCTTGGACACTTCATATGCGATCGAGCACTTTCCCCCTATAGAAATCAATCCTAACTGCATTGAAAAAGAAACATTTGATCATATCATTAACACCAATATTAATGGAACTCGTAATAAGAACATCCAACTCTATCGGATCGTCAAAGCAGGGAAACTTCTTCTCCAAGGAAAGTGGCTCACTAGGAGTCAGATTCAGTAGAATTTACCCCATCTGATGGAGGAACTTGACACAATGGGGACCATTTCTTCCTAAGGGGGGAGGATTGATCTAGGTGGATATCGGTAGGCATCCACTTGTTCCACTAATTCATAATGGTTCCACATATTGGCATTTTTTCTACAGTCTTTTGTATTTCAAACAGTCATTAACAGAATTTGAGTTTAATTGTATTAATGTGTTTCTTACAATATCTCTATTTGTTTCCTTATTATATATCTACCATCATGTCATTCTCAATATAATATGGATTAGTAAGTTGACTTGAAAACTTAACAAATTCTCGGATGCAGAGTGTGTGGATAGTTGGTTGTCATTGATGTCAACTATGGTCAATCCTAGAAGAAGCCTTGAAGAAAGGTTGGAAGCATTTAGAAGTGATGGGTGTATTTTGAGAATTCTCCAAAGTGGTCCCCTTATGGCATAGCTTTAAGCATGGCCCTCACGAGAAGACACTTTGAAGAAGCCATGGAAAGATGGCTAAGTGGTTAAGTAGTTGAGAATCTCCAGAGGTGTGGTCATGAAGCTCAAAGTTGTTTGAAGAAAAAGAGGATGAAGGGCATGACACATGCATGAAAAACCTTCATAGATGTATATTCCTCGTCATGTTGTTTCCAATGGTAGGTGGTACGTCACATGGTTCCTCATGGTTGAGGATATTTTCCCTCTTAAATATGAAGCCCTGAAAGCAAATGAAGAAGCCCTGGATCTAAGGACAACAAGTTACAATTCAACCCCTAAAAGGTATTGCAAACAAGAAGTTACAAGTTGTCCCCATTGCAATGAATATTAAAATAAATATTAAGGATATTGTTGATAAATTCGGCCTCAATGGAATAATCATTAAAAATTATTTTGAATTTTATTTGGGTCAAGTCGACCCTTAAAAAGGGTGTCAAATCTAGTATAAATAAGGCACCTTGGAGTTCATTTGTAACATTAACTCAAGTTATTTTTATATGAGGTATACAAGGATATCTGAGGCAAATTTCAAAGGGAATATGAAGTAAAGAAGAGAAAAATTTCAAGGGAGGATGAAGTCTTATGATGATGTGTTCTAAGGTATGTTATTTAAATGTCATATTACCATTTTTCACTATAACTTGTTTTCTAGAATGATTCAGATGGAGAAAAAATGGAGGCTATTGTGAAAACATATCAGGGTACCTGTGATAAAAATTTCAACTTCTGAGTCATTGTGTTTTTTTATACACACTATGTGGAAGATAAGGTTTTTGACTAGTCCTGAAATTAGTCTCAAATGGGTGTTCTAAGACAAACAGTCATAACTTCTTCATAGATGATCCAAATTCTATGAGACAAACTGGATTGAAAAGGGTACAGTTCTTAGTATGTTGTATGTGATTTCAGAACCAGATATCAAATATTCAGCGCATGACATGCTCTACAAGTTTCCTCTCCAGAATAGGCCAGAATTCAGCAAGGTCTACCATTTTCGCTATAAATCCTTTTTAGGGACTATTCAGGGAGTGAAACTTGGAGGAATTTCAGATACGGTATTGAATAATGTTGGGTACAAGTTTCATACCTTTATTCATTACAGGTACAGAGTTATTCTTTTTTAAATTTAGGGTTTGTGACAAATCCAAAAACTAGTCTCGTGAGACTGAGGTAAAGTTTAATCAAGATGTTATTATCTTATTGTTGAAGTTGAGTAAAGTCTACAGGTCTATGATCACATACACCAGGTTTCTACATGACTAAAGGTATTTTTTTCTATTTTTTATATTTTTATGGTTATGGTATATGCTTAAGGCATATCTTGGATGGTTTGGCACATGCTTAAGGCATGCTATTAGCATATGGTTTGAGGATCATCTTGAATATTGGGCACATAGTTTGAGATGTACTTTTGTATATGTTTACATGTTTGAGGCATATCTTGGTACATGATTTATAGATGTGATGGCACATGTTTTGGTACATGGTTAATAGATGTTATGGCACATACTTGAAGCATTTATTGGCACATGGTTTATGGATATGGTACATACTTGTTACATGGATGATATGACACGCTTGTCTTAAGAATATGATTTGATGCACATATTTGTGATGGTCTTGGTATATGATCTATGTGAGTGGATTCGGTTATAGTTGATGATACTTTTTTTATTTAAATTGGTAAAAATTGCTCAATATTGATTCACACCCCCTCTTAGTATTGGTGAATATTCCAATAATTGGTATCAAAGCAAGTTCGTTCAGTAACAGTCTAACAACTAGAAGGTAGATCATGGAGTGCACTAAGAATGGAATGCCAATGTTTGATGGTCGGAACTATGCCTTCTCTAATAGAAGGATGAAAATGTTTTATTAGGCACAGAGATTTGATGTATGGAAAGCAGTAGTATACGGATACATGAAACATGTCACTCCCCCAATAGATAAAGATGGAAAGAAACTTAGTGAAAACAATTCAAGGGCTATGAATTCTATTCTGAGTGGCTTGTCTAGTTCAGTATATGTTAAGGTTATGCAATGTGATTCTGCAAAGGATATTTGAGACAAACTTTAGAATGTCTATGAAGGAGATTCCAAAGTCAAAGGGGCCAATCTTGAAACTTATCGAGGTCAATTCGAACAGCTGACAATGAAGGAAGATGAGGATATTACAGCTTAATTTCGGCGAGTTGATGAAATAGTGAATGTTATTAAAGTCTTAGGAGAAGAAGTTAAAGAACCGGTCATTGTCCAAAAGATACTAAGGTCTCTTCCAATGATATTTTACCCTAACATTTTATCCCTAGAAGAAAGAGCAGGTATTAGTACGCTAAGCATGGATGAGCTACATGAAATATTTATAGATTATGAAATGAGAACGGAACAAGAGAACCCATCCATGAAGGAAGCATCTTTGAAAGCATCCAAGAAGACAAAGAATAAGAAGAATCAAAATTCAAAGTCAAATTGCAGTTGCAATGATGATTCAGATGAAGATGAAGAAATAGCCAACTTTGTAAGAAAGTTGAAGAGAGGAACCAACAAGTACAAAGGTATGCTTCCATTAAAATGCTTTAATTGTGGTGTAATTGGTCATTTTGCTTCTAAATTTCCTTGTGCTAAGAATTTGGATAGTGATGAAGATGAAGCTCCCAAGAAAAAAAAGAAATATAAAAAGGGGAAAAAGGAAGAAAAAAAAAAATCTTCAAGAAAATTATTTACTCAAAAGAAGAAATTTATTCAACTGATGAGGATGATGAAAGAGACAGTGACTAAGAAAGAGTACCCTTTATGGCCATGCAAAATCAAAAATGAACTACTGAAAGTGATGAAGAAGAAGGTGAAGTAGATATTGAGGCATAACTAATCAGTGCTTTAACTAAGTTGAAGAAAGAAAGGAAGAAAAGAAAGTTACTCAGGGAATAAATGATCAAGCAAAAGGAGGGTTCCCAAAAACCGAATAAAAATTTTGAAGAAGTTGTTCACTTCAAAATCAAGGTCAAAGAAGTAGAAAAGAGAGAAAATATTATGACAAGCCAGCTTAAGGAAAGATCTGAATATTTAAACAAGCTTGAAGAAGAATTCAATCCACAAGAAAGAAGACTTGAAGAAGAAATCATCTCATTGAAAACCCAACTTGAAGAAGGAAAGAGAACAAAATAAGTAATGTAGATCCAGATGATAAAGAAATAAAAAGAGTTTGAGAACCTTGAATAATAAGTTGTGTCATTGAGAGTTGAAATCAATAAGCTCAACAAGAACTTGAAAAGTTCTTAGGTGCTAGAAGACATTCTCAACAGTGAAAGGCCATGCAATTACAAGTTTGGACTAGGATACAAGCAAATTCATTTTGAGAAAGGTTCAAGCTCCATAACGAAAGAAAAAGAACAAAAGAGTTACGCAGAATTCATTAGAAGTCCCAAGCCTTCAAAGAAGAATATTCAGGTAATGGAAGAAGATCATCCAATTAGAGGAACACAATATAATTAGAGGAATGAATACATAAGAAGTATATTTGCAAGAAGACCTTATACCTACAAGTATCAAAGAAGCTTCAATCGTTGTGAACAAAACACCATAAGAGAAGATTGTGATCAGTTAAGGCATGAATTTAGAAGGACTACATCAGAGAGAAGATCATTGGCTCTAAGGTATCAAAGTTTATTTCTTGGTCATTGTTTTACTTGTAATAACTTTGGACATAAATTTGTAGATTACAGAGTGTATGGAAGAAATGTTCAATCAAGAGATGCTTATGTGACCCCCCACAATATTAATGCTACAAATGACAAAAATATGGACACATAACTCAGAACTATAGAAGCATGATGGAGCATTTCATGAAGGAAAACATTGATGTCATATACAAGAAGGTTTGGAGAATAAAATAAAAACAAGAAGATAAGGTGAATGAATAACATGTCCCAGATATTGTACTCAGAGGATTTGCAATGGATAAAGATCGTGATGAATCTATAAGCCAAGAGGAAGATGTCATAATTCAGGACGATAATGAAGAGAAAGATGTCAGAATTCAGCAAGATGATGAATCCATAGACGAAGAGAAAGATGAATCTGCATCAGAGAAGCTTGAAGTATTCTTATAAGCCATCTAGCTTAGATACTCCCATTAATTTGAATGTTGAAGAGGGGGAGTCTAAGAAGTATTTACAGATTGGAGACCTATCTTTCGATCAATCTAAAGTGTTTGCAGATTTTGGGAAAGAAGATTCAGAATGGTTGGGAAAGAGTGTTTTTTGTTCCAACGTCTTTATGTTGCGTGTTTTCTTTATCAGCCTTCTTCACTTGGTTGGTTTTCTCTTTAATAACTTGTGCAACTTATTTTATCAAAACAAATGGCCCAACAGGCCCTGACCACAATCCTTGACTCATCCCGAGTCAAGTCTTTGGTTCCTTTGTGTTCTTCGTTTCAACATGTTTTCCTTCTGGGGTTTTTCTTTCTTCCACCTTGGCTCCTTCAAACAAAGGGCTCAACTCTGGCACTAGCTCAATATATTTTTCTTTGACCTCCTGGAACTGTTCAAGTTTTTCTTGCAACTTTCTAGCAAGCAATGAATCTTCTGCAACAAATTGTTGTGTTGTGCTCAGGTTGAATTCCTTAAGCTTAGATGCAATGAGGGCATTCCATTCTATATTTGCTAATGTCTCAACCTGATGCATCTATAGGTATGCAGTTTAAATGACAGGCATGAAGGCTCTTAGTTCCTTCTTTGCTATTGTTTGAGCTTCAAATAGAGCATTCAGAGAATTGTCCACTTGCCGCATTTCAGCAAATTTTGCTTGTTTCTCTAGAGGATCATGTGTTTTAGTTGCTTCTTCATTGAGTGTCTAGATTCTGGTGTGAAAATATTCTAGTGCCTAGTTGTGGAGGGTTATAACACCCATCCAATCATTGACTTCCTTGAAGATGGTTGTACATTCGACGGTCTTTTTTTGCAGCAAGGCTCTGGCATCACTGCCTTTTAGGAAAACTCTTTCTAGTTGTTGTTGAAGTTCCCTAGGATGTGCCTTGGCCTTCAACTTCATCCCCTCCAACTATGTTTGAAGGTACTCTGCTCAATCTGTTAGTACCTCCCATGCTTTTTGAACCAATCCAAGTTGTTCCTCTAATTCTTCAACGGCGTTGTACTCTAGCATCTGTAGTGCTTCTTTTTTTAAAGTTGGTGAGATCTTTGTGAAATTTTCCTTCATTTTCTCCACTTTCTCTTCTACCTAGATTTTCAAGTATTCTTCCTACGTTCTTTTGGTTTGTTCTAGCATTCCTTCCTATCACCAATATTCTTCTTGTATTTCCGCTTGTTAAACTCGTTTCTCTAGGTGATCAGTTGAGGCTTTGATCAAGCCTACTAGTTGTGGTGTCGGCAACTGATCAAGCTCTCTAGATGTAACTATGGACTCCAGTGGGAGTATGATCTGAAGTGGAATCTTGTTGGCCATGGATTTCTCTAATGGTGTCTCGACTTCTTCTTCTCCCTGGAGTGATCCTTGCAATTGTTGGGCCAATTTATTCTTTAGGGCTAATGGAAGCAAAGGGATAGATTCCACCTGTGCTAGGCAAAGTTGTAACAACTCTGAGAATTGTTGTGGATCTTGCAGTATGGATTACAATTGTTCTTTTAGTGATTTTGTGCTTTTTCCTGATTGATTCTCGTGCGGTGCTTGAGACTCCTCCACCTTTTTTGTTGTTTCATGCATTATGGATGGAACTTCAGGGATTCTGCTCTGATCCTTTGGGACTTTTGTGTCGCTCTCTGTTCTCAGATATTGTGTATTCGGGAGAGGGACATGTGGGAGTTGTGTGAGTACTGGTACTGTGGATGGTTGGATCTCCTGAAAGGGAACCGTTTATGGAATATCAAGTTGCATAGGTTCTGGGGAATTAGTCGATAGCGGGAATGTTGTATCCACAATTGGTGACGATGGTTGTTTCTCAATGACTATGGTGGAAGGTGTAATGGGGTTAGACTCAAGGTCATTGATAATATTAATAATATTTTGGGCTTCTCGAGCGGCTACTCAGGTGCGAGGTAGCTCAGTCGATATAGGTTGTGGGTTGATGATTTTAGTTGGGTTGAATGTTGGAGACACATTGGTTCTAGGCTTCTTGGTCGTAACCTCTTGTATGAATATGGAAAATAAAATTTTGTTAATCATTTTACCTGATAAGATGGCCTCGTCTGGAAGCTTGGGACATCCTGGAAAATTCCTTTTTGTCCTCTACAACTAGTTTTCTTCCTCTTCCTTTGATTTTGAGGTCGTTGGTGACTTCTAGGGATGTTCTACCTTTCCAGAGCTCGACCCTGCCTCTTCTGCTAAACTCTTCTTATTTAAAAATTATGGTGGCAATGAGTAATGCACACCTGACTTACGCAGGGTGTGTTTAACTCCTCACCAAGAAAGGATTTCCTTGTCCAGTATTTCCTCATCCAAATAGAATGGTAGGGGTCATGTATGAAAGTTTTAAGGCTTTTCATGCCTTGGTCAGACGAATGTGTAATGCTAGTTTAGAGCGAATGAAATGTTCCTTGTATGCAAATTCAGGAGCTCTTGGGGTATACACATCCTCTGGGTGGCGTCAATAAACTGATTGTACCACTTTAGGAACACAGTGTTGTTGAACTCCATATTTTATGAGTCTTCCCTTCCATGCCAAGGCTCAAAAATATTTTTGAGGCGGCCTTTGTCAACAGGTGCTAACTTTTTGCCCATGGGTGGCCTCCACTTCAGCATTGAAAAATCCAGAAGAAGATATATGTATTTCAAGGTTCCTCCCTTCTCTTGAACTTCCTCGCAAGCAACAAGGAGTTCTTGCAATAAGTAACTGCACCATTTGTGCAAAAGTCAGCCACCGACGAGGAAGCCAGTGTCCATTCACCCTTATAGTAAGAGTACATGACCTTTCTAGCGATCATGTAGCAGGACGTTCTCATTGTCTCAGGGAGGATTGGTTCACTCTTTGTTGTTCAACCCCCCCTCTGTGTATGGAAGCGCTCATACATGTTAATCTCACCTTTATTCTTTCCATGCTTGCTCAGTCTTTGAAATCCTTTGGAGACATCCTCACCCTCCAAATATAATCTTTTAATCTAGTGAATATATTTGGCATGACTGGGGTATCGTCTATCAAGCCATAAACTTCTATCATGCACACTTTTGATCGGGAACTTAGTGCATCATGCAACTTCACCAGTGGTTTCAAACACTGGAAGGTCTCGGAGGTTCATGATTGTTGAGTGGAACAGATTCAAAAACTCAGCCTTCGATAGGAACTACACATCCCTTGTCGAACTAGAGTCCATCCCGTAGAACACATCGATGTTCATTTGTGTTAACAACGTTGTGTCCATGAAATCCAAGTTGAGGAGTTTTTTATTCTCGTATTTTCCTTTAACATCACCCAGGACCTCAATCCTGGGATCATAGGGCTCATCTTGAACTGCTTCTTTCGATATGGAGCCTCTTCCTCCCGATATTCTTGGCATTTTAATTCTAGAGTGCTAGTACCAATACTTGCTCAAGAAATAGGTGGCGACCGACTTCTCAAAATGCACTAGGATGGAGGGACTCAATAGAATAAGGTAAGTGGGTGAATAGAATGGTGTTCTAAACAATCTTACGGATTATTATAGCTAAGGTAATGGGATAGATCATTAATGAATCATCAATGAGCAATTAATTAGGCCAGCAACGTGATCTATGGTGTGGATGTGCGACTGGACTAGTAACGGGGTAAATATTCAAGTCGAAATTTTCCTTTAATGGGTCTCTTATTCAACACATGGTCGAAGTGAGGGTATTACCATTTTAACAGTTGAGAATCATGGAAATATTATCAACAGGATCTACGTGGACCAGTACATTTAAGACTTGACAAGACATTCTGACAGTTCTCGACAGTTACCCTAAAAGCTACAACTGGAAATGATGTAACTATCACTTAGCCATTAATAAAGTTTGGATTCGATTCTCCCCCGACCCTAAAGATTTTTTGGTGGTTGTACTTGTATGGATGAGTAGATTAAAGACACGTCGGATAATGTGTTGTTGCATGGGCATGTTACAAAAAACACCTAACAACGAAAATGATATGGATATGTCATGGCGCTCATAAGCACACTCTGACGTTATTACATAAAAAAAAAAATCAACATTGCTACAAAACTCAACAAAAAATAAAATTATACCTACTATACACACTCCCTTGGATTGGAGAAACCATGTTTCTTATTAAGTGTAGCTAATGTAGGGTTTCAGGTGTGTGCCATTCACCCACCCTAGTCAAAGGAAACCATCCAGTTGTGTTAGCTTGGCCGCATCAAATTGTCTGATCTCAGCCACTAGGAATGGTCCTAACCAATGCATGCGTAGGTTGCCTATATTTTTTTGATAATGACTGTCATAGAGGATTACCTTATCACCTTGTGCAAACCTCTTAGTCTTATTGTGTCGATCATGCCAATCCTTCTTCCTAGCTTTTTCCACTGATTGATGAAAATCAATGAGGAACCTTGCTTCTTCCAGTTCCTGCAGGTCTGCAATCCTTTGTGCAATTGATGTGTCATCCTTCATGTGTGTAGCCTGAGTTATATAGATACTAGGGGTAATAAACTCTACATGTACCACAACTTCCTTCCCATAAACCAACTGAAATGGGATGTACTCGTGCAGCTTCTTTATGGTAGTCCTCCATGTTTGTGCAACACACCTTTGTTAGTCCCCTCTCTAGAATCTTGGTGAATGCCTCTATTGTTCCATTAGCTTATGGATGATAAGGACTGCTCTTATGGTGTTGAATAAGATATTGTGTTGTAAATGTTGTGATTTTGCTACTAATGAAGTGGCTCCCTTGATCACTGGCCAGGCTCCTATGACATCCAAACTGAGAAGTAATGTTTTCAAATATATCTAGAAACTGTATCTGTTGAAAAATCTTGGACTGCTTCTGCTTCATCCCACCGCGTAAGATATTATTTTTCACTAATGATATATGTGGCCTTTGAATGTCTTTCGGGGGGGTTAATTGGTCCAATAAATTCAACAACCCATTTCTCAAACACTTGCAGTTCCCTAACTGGACGAAGAGGTAATTCATCTCTGTGTGATGGTTTCCCTACTCATTGACAAATATCACAAGACCTGGCATAGACTTTAGCATCTTTGAATAATGTTGGCCACAATAATCCGACTTGGAGAACCTTTTGTTTTGCAGCTTTCCCTCCAATGTTCCCTCCCGCAACTCCATTGTGGCATTCCCATAGGATATATTGACTTTCATGGTTTAGGACACATCGTCTAAGAATGTTATCAAGTCCCATCTTATAGGGTTGGCCTGCAATCATTTGGTAAACTATTGCACGGACCACCAAGTGCCTCTTCTAGGTTGCAGAATAATTCTCTGGGAAGTTCCCTGTACTGAGGAAAGCATAAATCTCTTCGAGATATTCTGGAATGGCTTCAATCCGGAATAGGTCTGCATTGAGGAGATGCTCGTCCACTACTCCTCCACTTTTCCTTGATTCCAGTCTTGACAGGTGATCTGGTCCTATGTTACATCTTCCAGGTTTGAAAATTACCTCGAAGGAAAACTCTTGAAACAGTAAGAGCCACCTGCAAATCCTTCCTTCAAGAATAGGCTTATTTACAAGGTATTTCAGCGTAGAATGGTCAGTGAAAAAATTAAAATGAGAACCTAGTAAATAGTGTCAAAAAAATTTCAATGCATAAATCATAGCCAAACCTTCTCTTTCGGTTGTTGTGTAGTTACGTTCATCTTGAGACAGTTTTTTGTTGGCAAAGTATATAGAGTGATCAATATTCCCTTCCCTTGGTTGTGCTAAGATGGCTCCTAGTGCAACACCCGATGCATGCACATGGAATTCAATTTCCCAGTTGGGGTATATAAGGATTGGTGCAGCACTGAGCTTTTATTTGTGTGTATCAAACGCCTTACAACATTCATCTATCCACCGAAATGCTTCGAAATTATTCAATAATTCTCCAATGGTGTTGTAATACTAGAATATATTTTGATGAACCTACTGTATTATCATGTATTCCCAATCGTCCTGTGCAACTATTTCGCACTTGTAGGTGGCGGCATGTTCAGGATAACCGAAACTTTAGCTGGGTCTACCATGACTCCTTCCCAGAAAACAATGTGGCCTAGCAGGTTGTCGTGCGGTACACATAAAATACACTTCCTCAGGTTTAGATCTATATGTAGCTACTGACATCTATCAAACATTAACCGGAGTAGCCCAAAATGCTCCTTCAGCAAACTGCATACCATCCAGTCATCCATGTAGACTTCTAGGAACCTGTGTATGAAATCATGAAATGTTTCAATAACAATCCTGGAGAAGATCGTAGGGGTTTTATTTAGGCCAAAGGGCATTACATTATATGCAAATGATCCCCACTTAGTTATAAAAGTGGTCTTCTTCTTTTCATCCTCTGAAATTATGACCTGGTGATACCCCGAGAATCCATTTGTAAATGAATATGCTTATTTCCCTGCAACCTAATATAATACCTCATCACTGAAAGGTGTCAGAAATGGATCGTGTACAAATGTGGAATTCAAAATCCTATAATCAACATAGAACCTAATGTCCTCGATACCCTTTTTTCTCTGTATTAATATGGGGCTAACCCATTCTGCTTCTTTGATTGGAAAGATTAGTCATGTTGTAAGCATTTTGTCCATTTCTATTTTGACATTTTCCTTTACCTTGAGATTGAGACGATATGGTATGTGCTTCATGGGTTTCAATTCAGTTTTTAGCTCGATCTTAATCTCTCCCATGGTTCCTTTTATTCCTTTCATTTCTGAAAAGGTTTTTGGGAATAGGTATTTGTATTCTTGCAATAGACTCTATATTGCATCCATGGTTTGTTCATCCCAGTAATCCCCTATAGAAGTTATCTTAGGATTCTCTTCGCTCCCTATGTTTACTCTCTGCAAGGATGGGTATAGGTGCTACTAGTATGACTAGGTGTAGTATCTTGGAGTTCTCTAGTTCCTACAGTTTCTTTGATATTGAGGTTCCTAAGTTCTTCTACTTCATTAGGTTCTTCTAGATCTTCATCAATTTTGCAGCAGGCTACCGTTATTCTAACAGGGTTGTGGTCTTGGTTGGACTGAAGCAAATGGGCATGATCAAAACATACTATTGGGTTTGATCTGGATTTACAAACATCAACAAATGGTATCTCTTGAATTATTTGAAGGACTAAGTGAAGCTCAGGAGTCCTATCCATAAAAGAAAAGTCTATGAAAAATTGGTCTTCTAGTGTCTGCCACTGGTTTGTTTGTCTTCTGGTCTCTTCATGGATGTACCAGGTTTTTGGAATTGCACCTAATGTATGGAAAAATAAGTGAACCCATAATGGATATGGTACTTGCACAACTTGCCATTGCTTGATGCACTGCTCAACATGCATTTCGGGGTCAAACTGCCCATCGAATAGTTGTTCTTCACGAAAATCCATGTTCGTCGGTGTTGTTACTTGATTGCTTCTGATAAATTTGTATTGAATATCTCTCTTTGCGTCCTCCCAATATAGAAGTGAAGCTTTGTGAGTGTCCCAACACCTGGCTGGAGTAGCCTTCAAAACTATGTCCAGAATCGAGATCCTTTTCTCTAGCGCAACATTTCTGTGTAAATCAATGAGAAATATATTCAAATCTGAAGTACCATCGTATGTTGGGTGGTCCTTCATCTTGGTCCCAATCCATCTCATTGCCCTGATAGTTGCGCAATGTCTTGAAAATATTTTGTATGAACCCTATTGCCAACTATCAAAAGCTAGTTTTGAGTCCTCCTCGGCTGATTGTATACTCCTCCAACTTACAAATCCATCTGCAGTGGGGTTGATGTAATCTGGATTCATCCCTGTTGTTATGGTGTATAACTGGTTGAGAACTTTTGATTACATGTTATTATCCACTGGCTCAATATATCTGGGTCCCATGTAAGGATCTAAGGGTTGGACTACTTTTAATCCATCTGCTTCAAACATCATAGTGTCCCTCTTTAAGTCAATGACAACATAATTATCATAAGCCCAATAAATCCCTAATAAGGCAGGGTAGGGGTCTTCATCTCCCATGATTTCAATCACTTCAAAATCATTTATCGTTTTAACTCATCTAACGTTTACTTCCACATATTCTAGCCTTCCCACTAGAAAAGTATTGATTTTCCATTTTCAACTGGATGGGGGAATAGACTAACTGAGGTTTCCCTAGAGCCTCCTAAGTCCTTTTGGGTAATAAGTTGATATCTAAGCCCAAGTCCAGCATGACATCTTTAATTTCAAAGTCGTCTAACTAGGCTTTCAACCTAAATTATTTTCCAGTTTGCACCTTCTTTCTTTGTACTCTCTATGTATTCTTCTTAGGGAGGTTGGTGGTTATATTATTCTCTTGGGTTCCCTAATCCCCCAGGATTAGGTACAAGGTGTTATGCAACTTCTCATATAGTCAGTCATCTCCCAAGATCTCAAAGAATAATTGAAACCAGAGGTTGATTATATGTTGAGACTGCTCACGGGATCTTCTTGAATTTACAGGGTTTCAGGGTGTAGGAGGTGAGGCAGGAGCTTGAGAATTCTTGGGTTGAAGAGTGAATTTAGGATGGTTTTATCTTATTTCTAGAGTAGATTCTCCTTCAAATATTTCAACTGCATCTTTGAAAAATAGTTTTTGTTTCAAAGGATCATACATGTCATCCTTGGGGGTTGCTTTATGGATCTTGGGTCGATTGTCTACATCTACCCTAGTTTTTTCTCCTCAATGAGTTATGATGTCGAACTTAAGTAACCTCTCTTCGAATTCTCTCCTGAGTTTTGAGCCTATGAATTTAGCTCCTCTTTGATGAGCCTAGTCCTTCCACTTTGCATGAAATGGTAGAGTTTTCGATACCTACGCAACTCCACTCGTTGGTCCTGTGGGGGGTGCTCCATTCCTCTTATTCGCGGACACTCAGTTTCCATATGCCCCTCTATGTAACATCATGTACACTAATCTTGAGGTCACACAGGTTTGAGCATATTTAATTCTTGGATCTTCTCTGTGAGTGGAAATATCTATCCTTGGAGATTCGACATGTGTGAATCTACTGGAGGTCTAGTTATCCTCAAGCTCCATGGGTATCCCCCCATGGCTTCAATATTCATTGATTGTTCTAAAGCCTCTGTCATTGTAGTTATTATATGTTTTTGCAAGGGGATTCGTGTCAAGGGTAGCAACCCTTGGATGTACCAGTCCCTTTGATGGTATTCATGAATTGGGTTTTCGAATCTCCCAATAGAATCCTTAAAATTTTGATTGTATTCCCATGCAGACTCCCCTCTCTATGTTGAATATTGCGCAACTCAGAGAGAGCTTGTTGTTCTAACTAAGGTAGCTTGAATTCGGCAATGAATTTATGATGCACCTAGTCAAGGGTAAAGGCATGTCCTTGCACCCCAAGCCCAATAGTCTTCATGTACCATTTGAGGGAAAAACCCCTCAAGGTAGTCTGGAATTCTACTAACTTGTTCGCATCCAAGGTCCCTCTGGACCTTCAGATGGCCTCACATAAAAACCAATGTTGTTCTACATCCTCATCCCCTTTATCCCATAATTATGAGTATCGAGCGATCAATCCTCCTTTGTTTCCAGCCATTGTCGGTGTTCTTGCTCCTATAAAAATAAATCCTAATGGATATGGTTTCAATCTACCAAGAGACCCTAATATCCTCCCATTTTTTACAGTTGTGGGTCTTGTTGAACTGACTGAATTTGACAAAATAGAATTTACATGAGTATAAGGTACTGAGCTTACCAAGGGTATTGAAGGCTCCTAGAGGATGGGTGAATCAGGGCTAGTTCCATTGACTTATGGGCAGGTTTATTTGAACTGGGAGCTCTCGTTTTCTTGTATTGAAGCAACATGATCTGCCTCGTGGTCGCTCCTAGGATCGAGACCGAATCTTCTCTGTCTTCCGCAAGATCTAGGCGTCCCTCGTCCTCTCTTTCTTCTAAACCTTTCTTATCTTGTTTTCTCTCCATGGGAATTCTTTCTTTCTGTGCTTCTCTTTCCTACAATCTTAGATTAGCCAATATTTCTTGTCCTCGCAACTTCCTCAACTCCTCTGACTTTATTTCATCCGTTCCTCCAGGTCTGATTTCTTTTTGCAACACTTCAGACTACTTTGTTTCTCTCTTTACCTTTTCCCACCACCATTTATCAACTATGGCAGCTCTCCATTGGGCGCACTCACTTCTTATTGTTTTCTCTTCCCCCATCTATCAAAGAACATATTCCCCTTCTTAGGTCATGAACCTGCACCAAGATCACCCCACCCCGAGCAGATGGGTTTAATATTCCATCTCACATGAGGGAACAACCAGCATCCCCTCTTCAACCAAAAATACATTGATCCAAAGGGGAATTTCCCTCAGAAACCTCCCTTGTGCCCCTTTATTGAATATTACTTCGGCTCGTGAAAAATACTGGTGGTTCTCTGCTGCAAACTCGATGATATAGCCTTCCAAGGATGTGTCAACCCAAAAATCCACCACTCGAGTAATCTGGTGATCAAGTCGATGAAGCTCTTATAGATTCTTTGTATCCCAAGAACCAATTTCTTTAACTGGTTCTTTGAACTCTAGTGTTTCTTGTAGGTGATCTACCCACTCGAACAACTTTTCCGAGAATTCTACCCAGAAAATCCCATACTGGTCACTTGATCTTTTCAAGTAGAAGAAAAAATCCTTGGCGGAGTCCCAGTTCAGATTCTTAAACTCCACTTCCTTCAGTATGAACGCATCACACTTCGTTCGCACCATTGTCGAACATCAGACTTGTGGATCCGTGGAAGCATTCTCCCTACAGGTTCCCTTGTAAAATCAAGGTCCCGACAACAGAACAATTTTGTTGGTGCAAATTTTTCAGACCAGGGTCCTCTTCAAGTTACCAACAAAAGGGTATCGATGTAGTCTAGTGTGCTAAAATTTTCATCTCTCTGAAATGAAAGAAGTCTCATCTGAAGTGCAATTGAGACAAAATAACTAAGGCAAGGGTAAGAATAATGCTATACATATATATAACCCATCTATACTGGTACTATTCTAACACAAGATAGATTACTAAGTTCATATCCTTAACACATCATACACTGATACATGAGAATAGAACTATACAGAATATCAAGGAATAATGACTAAGTATAATGCATAACAGACAGCAACATAATGATATTTCAGACATGTAGAAGTAATATAAACAAGGATCATTTTCAAAATTTTGTATCCATTCTCTTTCTATTATATCAGAAGTCTTGGACAATAAGCATTTGCTACTTTACATTAATAATCTACCCTACTCAGCATAGAAACATCAGTAGGTACATCTCAATACAATACTACAACTGATAGTAATCAGTCTAAGCTCTTCCCTTACTAATTACATTCTAGATCTGGAGTACAGATCCAGTTCTTTCATCTTGTTCCTCTCTCCTATCTTTTACACACCCACCCATTACAATACAGTACAATACCAAAGAGAATCAATACAATCGTTTTATCCCTCTCCTTGAGAACTCGTAGGCCCTCTTCTCTTCTTGATTATGTTGTAACTGTATTGTCTCAAAATTGATTCTGCGTTGGCTTCAGATTGTGTTCTATTACAATGTATTTATGTTGTGCATTTCCTTTATCGTCCTTCTTCACTTGGTTGGTTGTCTCTTTAATAACTTGCGCAACTTATTTTATCAAAACGAAGGGCCCAACAAGATACATGTAGAGTTTGATTTGCAAATTGATCAAACCAGTGGACATATTTGATTCAGCTTGAAAATAGAAATATGCAATGATCGATTGCAGCTGATTTGTAGAATCTCTCGGAACAATGAAGTGGTATAGTCAGCAATGTGTGTAGTTGTGTAGCAGAGTCATGGACAGTTTTTATGACATATGAACAGAGATAATTGGCAGGTCTAGAAGACTATACTTGACATGAACCAGAGAAGATACATGACAGTGGATGAAAGCATGAGCTCAGAAGGAATTGCAGAAAGGAATATGGACTCATTGTAAATCATATGACTCATAAGTAAGGCATAATGACAAGTGAAACCATCCAGGATTTCATTTGTAACATTAACTCAAGTGATTTTTATTTGATATAACAAATAGGGCACCTAGGAGGTCATTTGTAATATTAACTCAAATGATTTTTATTTGAGGTAACCAAGGAGATCTGAGGCAAATTTTAAAGGGAATATTAAGTAAAGAAGGGAGAAATTCCAAGGGAGGATGAAGTCTTGTGATGATGTGTTTTAAGGTATGTTATTTAAAGTTCATCTTACCATTTTTTCTATAACTTGTTTTCTAGAATGATTCAGATGGTGAAACTTGGTGGCGGTTGAGACAACATATCAGGGTACATGTGATAAACAAATATAGCTTTTGGGTCGTTGTATTTTTGGAGATACACTATGTGGAAGATAGAGCTTTTGACTAGTCTTGAAACTAGTCTCAAACAGGTGTTCTGAGACAAACAGTCATAATTTCTTCATAGAGGATCCAAATTTTGTGAGACAAATTGAATTGGAAATAGTACAGTTCTTAGTTGTTGGTTTTGGAGCTTGATTATCTTCATGATTCAGATGTCTTTGTTTTTAGTCGTGTTTATACCCCATAAAGAATTTACACCCCAGAAGAATGTACACTCTTCCACGTGGGGGAATGCAGAGGGGAGTTACCCCCTATGCGAGGTCTGGGGGGCTCATCCCCCCGGTTGGGGTTTTCGAGAGCAAGCGAACCCTCGGCAGGGGTTTGGGGGACAGCATTCCCCGATGGGGATTCGGGGGCAAAGACCCCGAAGGAAAAATTGCCTTGTAAATGTATATTGTAATTTCATTATAAATATGAACTGTTCATTATAAGGTCGCAGATCTGACAGTAGAAGTTATGTTAGGTTTTTTTTCCCTAGAAGGCAACCCTCTTTTATGAGGGAAATGTATTGCGGCTATGCATCATTGTGAATATTGTATTATGAGAGAGGAGACTGTAAGATAAAGAAGAAGAAGTTACAGCGGGTTTGTTGTAGGTTGTATCCCTTCATTTGCTGGATAATAATAAAGGAAGGACCTGGCAATTTCTTTGGTGGACGTAGCCCACACTGGGTGAACCACGTATATCTGTGTCTCTATTGTATTGTGTATATTTTGTGTTTTATTTCCACATTTATTTTATTGTATTGCTTCGCGATCCTATTTTTCTAACATTAGTATGTTGTATGTGTTTTTCAGAACCAGATATCAAATATTCATCACGTGACATGCTCTACAAGTTCTCTCTCCAGAATAGGCCAGAATTCAAAAAGGTATTCCATTTCCGCTTTAACCCCTTTTTAGGGATGATTCATGGAGTAAAAAATGGAGGAATTTCAGATACGATACTGAATAATATTGTGTACAAGTTTCATACCTTTATTCATTACAGGTATGGAGTTATGCTTGTTGAAATTTAGGGTTTGTGACCATTCCAAAAACTAGTCCCGCGAAACTAAGGTAACATTTTGTAACATTAACTCAAGTGATTTTTATCCGAGGTAACCAAGGAGATCTGAGGCAAATTTCAGAGGGAATATTAAGTAAAGAAGGGAGAAATTCCAAGGGAGGATGAAGTCTTGTGATGATGTGTTCTAAAGAATGTTATTTAAAGATCATCTTACCATTTTTGCTATAACTTGTTTTCTAGAATGATTCAAATAGTGAAACTTGGTGGCAGTTGAGACAACATATCAGGGTACATGTGATAAAAAAAAATCAGCTTATGGTTCGTTGTATTTTTGGAGATACACTATGTGGAAGATAGAGCTTTTGACTAGTCTTGAAACTAGTCTCAAATAGGTGTTCTGAGACAAACAGTTGTAACTTCTTCATAGAGGATCCAAATTTTGTGAGAAAAATTGAATTGGAAATAGTACAGTTCTTAGTTGTTGGTTGTGGAGCCTGATTATCTTCCTATTCAGAGGTCTTTGTTTTCAGTCGTGTTTATACCCCATGAAGAATTTACACCCCAGAAGAATGTACACTCTTCCACGCGGGGGAGTGCAGAGGGGGGTTACCCCCTCTGTGGGGTCTGTGGGGCTCATCCCCCAGGCTGGGGGGTCTGGGGGAAAGCAGACCCTCGGCATGGGTTCGGGGGATAGCATTCCCCGATGGGGGTTTGGGGGCAAAGACCCCGAAAGAAAAATTGCATTGTAAATGTATATTGTAATTTCATTGTAAATCTAGACCGTTCATTATAAGGTCGCGGATATGATAGTAGAAGTTATGTTAGGGTTTTTTTCCCTAGAAGGAAACCCTCTTTTATGAGGGAAATGTATTGTGGCTATGCATCATTGTGAATATTGTATTCTGAGAGAGGAGACTGTGAGAGAAAGAAGAGGAAGTTACAGCGGGTGTGTTGTAGGTTGTATCCCTTCATTTGTTGGATAATAATAAAGGAAGGACCTAGAAATTTCTCTGGTGGATGTAGCCCACATTGGGTGAACCACGTATATCTGTGTCTTTATTGTAGTGTGTATCTTTTGTGTTTTATTTAAACATTTGTTTTATTTTATTGCTTCGTGATCCTGTTTTTCTAACATTAGTATGTTGTGTGTGATTTTCAGAACCAGATATCAAATATTCACACGTGACATGCTCTACAATTTCTCTCTCCATAATAGACCAGAATTCAACAAGGTATGCCATTTTCGCTATAACCCTTTTTAGGGATGATTCATGGAGTAAAAATTGGAGGAATTTCAGATACGATATTGAATAATATTGGGTACAAGTTTCAGACCTTTATTCATTACAGGTATGGAGTTATGCTTGTTGAAATTTAGGGTTTGTGACCAATCCACTAACTAGTCCCGCAAGACTGAGGTAAAGTTTGATGAAGATGCTATTTTATTATTGTTGAAGTTAAGGAAGGTCTGCAGGTCTATGATCACATACACGAGGTTGCTACATGAATAAAGGTATTTTTTCTATGTGTTCTATTTTGATGGTTATGGTATATGCTTAAGGCATATCTTGAATGGTTTGGCACATGCTTAAGGCATGCTTTTAGCATATGGTTTGAGGAGCATATTGGATATTGGGCACGTGGTTTGAGATGTACTTTTGTATATGTTTACATGTTTGAGGTATATCTTGGTACATGGTTGATAGGTGTGACAGAACATGTTTTGGTACATGGTTAATAGATGTTATGGCACATACTTGAGGCATTTCTTGGCACATGTTTTATGGATATGGCACATACTTGTTACATGGATGATATGGAACACATGTCTTAAGCATACGGTTTGATGCACATCTTGGTGATGGTCTTCGTATATGATCTATGTGATTGGATCTGGTTATAGTTGATGATAATGTTGTGATTGAAATTGGTAAAAAGTGTTCAATATTGATTCACCCCCCCCCTCTCAGTATTGGTGAATATTCCAACATGGGGCACAGCCCCTGTGAGTTGGAAATTCGGCCACTGAATTGTTCTCTTGCCAACTCACAAAAAATTGTAGTGGGTTCTTCCTCCAATGGGCTTACTCCAATATTTATACTTCTAATTGAAGGGTGTTATAATATGATCCTGAGATCCATTATAGACTAGATTTGTTGGCCCTCTAATGGATCTTCAAATAAATCTACAAGTTCATCCTCCATACCACAAAGAAAACCCTAGTCCTCATATGTAGATTGTTTAAGAAAAAAGTGTGATTATTAAATATTATTATTAATATTATCCCCACAATAATTCTAAATAATTAACATGAGCATAAAGACAAATTTGTAAAGAGGTTGAGAACCCAAGGTAGTTGAAGAGTCTAGTAGTCGAAGAGTCAGGGAGTTGGAAGGCCAAAAGTCTCAAAATAAACTTATAAATAATACCATTTCCTTCAAGCCAAGGGTTCCCCTTTTAGCCTTTTAACCCGTCTTCATTTGTTAATAAAGAGAGGGTTATTCTCTATTGTGTTTATAATCTTGCAGAACTATGATTGATTGTGGACTATTATCTCATTTCCTAATTCTCTTGGTGATTGTGAGCGTGAGCATTCTAACTTGTGGACTATTCTCTCGTTGGTAGTTTTTATGTTCACTTATTTTTTTCTTGCTAAAAACTAATACGAAATAGGGAATCTCTTAGCAACTTGTCGACTATTCTCAGTCCTTTAAATTTTCATATTATTTAGATGGTGGACTATTCTATCTATTGGTATATGCCTAATCTTGTTTCATTGAATCAATTTGCTAGTTTTTTTCTGACAAGGAAGTGCTCTAAGTTGTCAAATTGTTTCACTTCGGTTGGGAGTTGGGAGAGTCAAATTCAAAATCATTTCCGATGGTAGTGGTGAACTATTATCCATGTTATCAATTACATTGCCAACTTTATTACCACTCCTAGATACGATTTAGTTAGTTGTGTTTCTATTACATTTTTTTCATTGCATGTTAGTTGTATTTCATCGAATCTCTTGAAAAACCCAAAGACGGCAGTGAACGCAAAAAACCAAAAGGATCACCTCAAGGGAGGAAGTTATAATTAGGCGTTTTCACCTAGTGAACCTTTGAGTTTGACATGAGACATTTTCTATGTCGACCCTAAGTTAGGAGGTTTGGGGGTGATGGGATTGTCAAGGTGCATGATTAAAGGATTAGCGGTATATAAGTGGACACAACATTAGTGGGAGATCAGGCTAAGGGGTAATGGGTCAATTTGGTTAATATGGTCAAAGATGGTGAGTATTTTTTATATAGTCAATACAGTCAACATGGGTCCAACATGGTCAACAATTTTCAATCACTATTGATGACAATTGATATGGTCAATGATTTTCAAGGGTTAGTAAGTTATTAAGCTCAGTGGGTTGAGGGTTATAGTGGTTTAGGTGTTTAGTAGCTAGTTTATAGGGGAGGGATAAGTGGTGAGTTGTGATAGGGAACTGATATTGAATAATAGTTGGCATTAGCCAATGTAGATCAATATGGGATAGAATATTATGGGTCAGTGGGTTACTAAATCAACCATAGTGAATGAAGATCAACCATGAACGACTATGGTTTTCCATAGTCAATAATGGGAAATAGTGGTCAATATGGTCAATGAGGGTCGAGGGTAGATGGGTTAATGCGGTCACTAGGTTAGGTGTTTTGTGAGTGATGGGATTATTGAGTTTCATGGTTAATGGATTAGTGGAATAAAGTGGGCATGATGTTAGTCAACAACCAAGTTAGATATCAGTGGGTCAATGCAGTTAATACGATGAAGTGTGATGATTATGGTCTATATACTCAATACATTTAACATGGGTCAACCATAGACAATGGTGGTCAAACATGGTCAATGGAAATTGATATGGTTAATCATGGTCAAAGTTTACTGAGTTTCTATGTTTAGTGGCTAAAGGGGTTATAGTGGATTAGGTGGTAGTTGTCAAGTTCGTGGGTGACATATAAGTGGCTAGTCGTGATAGAAAATTGATATTGAATAACACTCAACATTATCCAACATAGATCAATATGGGTTAACGTGTTATGTGTGAGTGTATTACTAGATCAACCATGGCGAACAATGAACAACCATGAACAACTATGTTCCAACATGGTCAACAAGGTCAACACTAGTCTATAATGGTCAACCATGGCCAATAGTGGTCAATAGTAGGGAGTGGAGGTCACTATTGTCAATGAGGGTGGAGGTTTGAAGGGTTAATGGAGTCATTGGGTTAGGAAGTTTGTGAATGATGGGATGAGCAAGTTGTGTAGCTAATGGATTAGTAGAATATAAATGGGAAAAACATTAGTAGGAAAGAAGGACAGGGATCGGTTGGGAAACGCAGTTAATATGGTGAAGCATGGTGAATATGATCTATATAGTCACAATCAACGCAATCCACCATGGCCAATGGTGGTCAATGTTAGCACTATGTAAATTGCTTAGCTAAAGAACCAAATCACAAAGGTAACCACAAAACCACTTTAGAACTGAAACTAGCCCTTTCAGTTCAGAGAGGGATCTCTCTTGTCACTTAGTCTCTGAAAGATAGGTTTTATGTTGAGGATCAGTGGCTAGAACTTTGATTAGATGAAAATATTTTTAAATCTTGTTGACAAGAAGGAAAGGAATTTGTTGGGAAATGGAGTCAACTCTGAAAGCAAATAGAATCAGTGATTGGTAGGTAGAACTATCAAGGAAGCAAAGGCTAGGTAGGTGATGATCTTGTAGTTTTTAAATTTGTTGTTATAGGATGGAAGAAAGAGAAAAACACATAACAACATCCAGAGCACCAATTAAGATGAATTTTGATGAGTTAAGAAGAAATGATAGTGTTTAAATCGCTTGAATCTAAAGCATCATTTTCAAAGGAATTTTTAGACCATTTGTTTTCCAATTTAAACATATATGAATTTGTAGATCAAAGAGAAAGAAAACAAGAAGTACATACATGAAAGAGAACACAGACTTCAGGTCACCACCACTAGAATATTTTCAAGACAAAATGTCCTTTGTGCTTCTGCCAACCCTTTGCACATTCAAAATGCTCAAATATATAAGAAAACTACATCCTTAGGCTAGAGAATTCGAACTTCTCTACTATGCTATAATTCTGGATCTGATTACATCAAAAATGAACAACTCTAAACTACTTGCTAAAAATATCAATTTGCTTTGACCATATTTAATGCATAACAATATTCATGAGAATAGAGATTCTCCAGCATATTTTCAAGTTTGAAGTTGATGTGAGTCATCAGGAACAGCTGGAGACGAATATTGGACTGATTTGAGCACTAAAAAGGCTCCTTGTCACCTTTGTGTAGCGAATTGTTGCAGCTCATTATGTAACTGCAACCTACAGCAGTTGCGTAGCGAGTTTACACTCTTCTTCAAAAATATTTGTTTAGGTGGTGGCTGCAACGTTGTTGGAAGTTGAAAATCCCTGTTGAATCATCCATCAAACATTTCCCCTTATCATTTTACCCACTGTGTACTTACAGTACTTGCGTAGCGTGAGATCGCTACGCAAGTTCTGTACAATGCCATTTTCCAGCCAAAAATCAAAACAGATTTAAACCTTCGTTTATCAAAAAACAAAATTGTGAAATCTTCTCATTTATATCTCAGCCACCATCTTGACTGTTGCTATCATGTTGTCAATGATAGGATTTAAAATTGGAAAGGAGATTTGAAGAAAAAAAGAAAGCTCTACCATATGTCATTTAGATGATTAGGCTCTTGACATCTGGGTGCACTTTTGTTGACAAATTCTTCATTGAACAAATCTTATACAGGAAGGCAAGAAATTTCCAAATGGCTCTCAATTTTCTTCCTTGACAAACCATTCTGGAAAACCTTCATCATTATTTGGATGTTTGCACCCTTCTCCATACTAAAATTATTTGAATGCTTCACCATCAGTAATCTAATAGCTCTATTAATATTCTAAATCATAATCTACTATCATTGACAGAAATGACTAAAGATCACATTTAATGGTGAATGGAAAACATAAAATACAGCACAATAAAGAATTTGAGTATACTGCTGCAAAACTATAGTCCATCTTTATGGTCATTTCAAATGGAATAAGAAACCATAACGGTGGAGACTCCTATGGCAAGGGCATCAAAATAAGAAACCATGTGGATGTATACTAATCCTTTATAATTGATTACAGTATTATTCTCATTGATACCCTTGATTGTTCCGTCATCACCCACAAAATGTTTAGCACAGGCTGCAACATTTGACTGTCCATCTATGAAATGCACCCCTTTTGTAAAATTGGCAGGAGGTTGCCCTGTAGGCCAAATATTATCTCTGTCATCGCCTTGATGATTTTTGGATCCTCATTGTAGCTTCGTAGCAGTGACCCCATCGAGAATATCTGCAAACATCAATACATGGAGCAAATGCGTATTGAATGTCAGTAGCTCGAACTTCTAGAGTTGTAGCAGCTCCTATTTTTCTAGCCAAATCAGAATCCCTGGTAGCTCCAAGGCCAATACTTGTTATAAATGCAAGGTAGAAAAACATCCTGACAGTTCGGAAGGGAGTCTATTATCTTTTTTGCAATACTGATTTAAATATGAGATTCTATTTCCAGGACTAGCAAAGCAATAGACGACCTCATCTTTCCATAGCGTTTATTTTGAAGAGGCATCAGCTTCACATATCCTCTGTCTGAAACCGAATGTTATTCTGCTCAACGCTCCTTTAAACAGCAATCGTGCTCCTTCATATGAAACCTGTGCGCCTAGTGCTTAGTGAAATGTTTCAAATCCTTGCAACTACATGCATGTGGGAAAACTGCTTCCTCTACTGATTTATTTTGGCGCCTTAATTTAACAACTGCAAGTACCCTATTCAATTTTCATTTCTGCTCTTGACTGCTCACTTGGAATTTTCAATGTTTTCCTTTTACATTTGGGCATTCGAGAGTTTGGACCAAGCTTCTTTTACAACACATGGAGGTTCTTACCTTGACAACTGGGCACACCTTTTGATACATGTTGGGCATGTCTTGAATTTAATGATCATGCTTTCGCTTGGTAGGGCACCTGGTAACCCCCTCCAAGACCTATGAACTCGGCGCTCTGATGGGTAAAACCACTTTTATTGCTTTGAGATTTCGTTGGTGATCAATGGTGATTTTGATTTCGGTCTGTCTTGCATATGTTAATCCTCGAACAAGCAGAGGCAGTGAAATACATCTTCAACCATCGATTTTCTTTCATGCTTTGGATAAATGATATACGGCTCGTATATGTACGCTATTTTGTCTTTCTTGGGAAAAATATCCCACATGCAGAGGAGCATGAAATTACATTGTCTTTAAATTCGCCATTATACACAGTATTTTTTATTGTGTAGTGCGTTGCTCCTTGTATTCCATGTGACTCGGCTCTTGGTCTCGACTTTGGTGTTTTGTGGTGTGTTGGCTTGGCTCGTGGAATTGGATATTGGGCGCTATGAGCCCCAATATATTTTGATTTAAATGATTAAACTGTGTATAAGGCAGGCTCGAGGGAAAATTTGGCTTAAAAACCAAACTTTTGCCACAATTATAAATGTTTTGCTTGAAGAACACCAAAATCAAATGCAGTTAATCTCAAAGGCCCACTGATCTTTTTTCAAACCATTTTGGCTAAATTTTTACACAAGTCTTTAAAAATTTTAGCATGTGATAACATCGGCTCTAATGGGGATGGCATCCTCTCTGCAAGGCAACAAAAGTCTTTAAAAATTTTAGCATGTGATAACATCGGCTCTAATGGGGATGGCATCCTCTCTGCAAGGCAACAAAGAACCCGTAAACTCGTGCCTTATCCATTGAGCTGCTCCCAAATTCAACTTTCCAACTGTAACCTATAACCTGAAATTCAAACCTGATCTGAAAATACTACTGCAATCTGAAAAATGCATAAACTGAAAACCATACTGCAATCTAAAAGCTATAACTGAAACATGTTGAAAACGATGTTTTCCCAGCAAGCGTATTTTCACACCTACCTACCCTACTTTGTTGAGCACAAGTGTCGAATAAGTGATCTCAAATTTCCAGTAAATCCAATTAAGTAGTTGCTCACATAATTTGACTGCTTGATTGTGCTTGAACAGAATATACACTGGAATTTGTGATGGCAAGGGAAACTCATAATACTTTTGTTTCTCGCAGTGGAGACATGGCTGGGAATTTAAGCTGAGAAATCCTTGATCATAGAAATCATGGATGCCATAGTTTATTTGTTGATCCCCAAGGCATTCTACAATTTGGTTGTCGAAATTGGATATTTGACATGTTCTTTCTATGTTAAACCATTGTTTCAACTATGCATTGTCAAACTCATGTTTAGACAAAAAACATTCATCAATATTTACAACTGAAATTGGATATTTGACATGTTCTTTCTATGTTAAACCATTGTTTCAACTATGCATTGTCAAACTCATGTTTAGACAAAAAACATTCATCAATATTTACAACTGAGGGCAGCACTACTTCCTCTTGTCTTGGCTGGAAAAGGATTTCAAAAGGCTGACTCTGATATTGGACATTGTGGGACTGAATTTGAATCTCTAAAACCTTAATATCTTTCTAAATGTCCTTGGCAAATTCTTGTAAAAAGAGGATCTTGGCTTCTGAGCTACATTTGCATGACTTTAAGTAAGAAGATAAAAATGCAGGAAATTTTCCATCACCCTCATCATCAATGTACATATTGTTTCATTCTCTAAAACCTTGAATGGAAGGAGAGTCTTCCACAAACTCTACCTTCTCCATCCATGTTTCCAAGAAAACAACCCAAAAACCTGTTATAGACCTTATGGATTTAAGGGGTAAACTTCCAGCCCAACTCCTACACTTCCCTTGGAATGAATCATAAAAAAGTCCGATGAAAACATCTTCATGCTTAACTCTAAGAAACTTAGTAAAGTCACAAAATTTTGAGATATGCTTCAAATTCAAACTCAGATCATCTCCACTAAATTTTGGACCATTTCTTAAAAAATATTCATCCTTGGGTAAAGGATTCGGGAAACCATAAATCTATGAAAATTCCAAACATGCATACCTTGAAACAATTGTAGCAGCATCTGAGTTCTTCATCAAATCCAGTGGAGTCATTAGTACCTTCTTCAAGCTTTAAAACCTTCAAACAATGGAGTTGTCATTGATATTATGTCATATGGATACAACTGATAATGGAGTCGTCAGGTGGATGATTTACAGCCTCCTTGTGTCTGACTATTGTCCACCATCAAGATCTGATCTTTGTTGTTTCTCTTAGGGTAGTTCCTCAATGCTCCTTCAAACAACAATCGTGCTCCTTCATATGAAACCTGTGCGCCTAGGGCTTAGTGAAATGTTTCAAAACATTTCAACACTTATCCTTGCAACTACATGCATGTGGGAAAACTGCTTCCTCGACTGATTTATTTTGGCGCTTTAATTTAACAATTGGAAGTACCCTATTCAAATATATGCCATTGAATTCCCATTTCTGCTCTTGACTGCTCACTTGGCATTTTCAATGCTTTCCTTTGACGTTTGGGCATTCGAGAGTTTGGACCAAGCTTCTTTTACAACACATGGAGGTTCTTACCTTGACAACTGGCACACGTTTTGATACATGTTGGGCATGTCTTGGCTTTACTTGATCATGCTTTCTCTTGGTAGGGAACCTGTTAACCCCCTCCAACACCTGTGAACTCGGTGCTATGATGGGTAAAACCACTTTTATTGCTTTGACATTTCGTTGGTGATCAATGGTGATTTTGATTTCGGTATGTTTTGCATATGTTAATCCTCGAGCAACCAGAGGCAGCGAAATACATCTTCAACCATCGATTTTCTTTCATGCTTTGGATAAATGATATCTGGCTCGTATCTATACACTATTTTGTTTTTCCTGGGAAATATATCCCACATGCAAAGGACCAAAAACTTACATTGTGTTTAAATCCGCCATTATACAGATCATTATTTGAGGCGTAGAGCATCGTCCCTTGTGGGCTACTCTTCCATGTGAGTTGGTGCTTGGTCTCGACTTTGGTGCTTTGTGTTGTGTTGACTTGGCTAGTGGACTTTTAGATTGGGCGCTGTATATATTTTGATTTAAATGTTTAAAATCTGTATAAGGCCTGTATAAGGCTCGAAGGCAAATTTGACTTTAAAAAACAAACATTTGCCACAATTATAAATTTTTTGCCCAAAGAACACCAAAAAATTATAAATTTTTTGCCCAAAGAACACCAAAATCAAATGTAGTGAATCCCAAAGGTCCAATGACCTTTTCTCATTCTCAAACCATTTTTGCCAAATTACTAAATTTTTACACAAGTCTACAAAAAATTTAGCATGTGATAACAGTCACAACAAGGAACAATGGTTGATATGGTCAAGGGTTAGTGAGTTACTCATCTCAGTGGATCGAGGGGGTACAGTGGATTAGGTGGTTATTACATTAGTAAGTGGGTTAGGTTTAGGTGGCTAGTTGTGACAGGGGACCATGGTTCAAGGTTATAAGGTGTTAGGTGGTCACTAGATGAGAGGTCGGAGAAGTATAGTATGATCAAGGTCATAGTGTATGAGGGAGTTATCTTTTTCAAAGTTAGAGTGTGTCACGGGGTCAGTGTGTTAAGGGGTGATTTTATCGGGGGTCATAAGGGTCAAGAGATATATTAGTGTCATAGTGCTTTGGGGTGATTGTATCAAATATCATAAGGGTTGGGAGGCATATTGTGCACACAATCATAATGGTTAGGGGTCTTCTTGTGTGAAAGGGTTTCTCTGTTCAAGGGTTATAGTGTCATAAATTATTATGTTAAGGATCATAATTGGTTAGGAGGATCATTAGGTATGCAATCATAATGCCTATAATATCAATAATTCATAATAAATAGCATTGACTATGGCACAAGGGGTGAACATATTGGTGGGACATTTTAACCATTATGGGGGGAGTGGCAATGTTGTTACATAAAACTTTATCATTAACATTGTCATTATTACTATTACTAGTGATTATTTATTATTATCACTATTTATTGTTTTTATTAATCTTACTAGTTTGGACATTCATTTAGTGTCAACTTAAGACTCAATAATGCCTTCAACAAAAGGCACTATTTTTTTGGCCCATAAATACATAATTGTAGACAGTGTTTGGCATTTCTTTAGACGTTTTGATAGGCATTTAGAAGGACATTGTGATAGTCATTCTAAGACGTTTTTTTAAAACTTTATAACTTCCTACATTGAAACCATTGATCATAGAATCAATGATTTGATGGGGCATCAAGGTGAAGAGATTGCTTGGTCTCTTTTGGGTAGCAAATCACCCAAAATCTTGTAGTGTCTAAGCAAAGAGATTAATTCAACTATGTATCGAAGTCACATGTTAAGTATAAAACACTTTATTAATCTCTAGATCAAGGATAATTTTAAGGATGGAAACTTATATTAAAATGTAGAAACCTAGGCTAATCTTACTAGTCCTTAATATGCAAAATGTAAAAAAATTGGCGATACTTTTGTAAAAATATTCAAATTTATAAGGATTTTATATAGTTTCTATAAAATTTTGGCAATTTTGAAGATAATAATCTTATTCTATGGAATTTGGGAGAATCGATTTTAGAAAAAATGGAAATTGGTGAATCTTTTTTGAGGGAAAACCATGGAAATTAGCCCATTTGCGAAATTTAGCCCCTAAAATCATCTATGCTCTAGATGTTGAATTAATAAATTTCTAGTGTTATATTTGTATGTCGGCTAGAACCATTCATTGTACCCTTTCATTATAATTGTACCTCTTTGTCTCCTATATATATACCAAGGAGACCTAGTCTTAGAATCATCTTATCTCATCTCATAGTGTATTTTGAATTGGATATATTGTAAAAGGAGGTTTCCCCCTCAAAGTGGATTGTATTCATTGACATTTTGTCGTTTTTAAGGCATTGGATCATAACATTTGGTATCACAGCATTGATCCTAGGGTTTTGTTGCTTCAAACAATTCATCTTGGTCTTTTTGCTATAACTCTTTTTCTAGAAGGATCAAATAGTGAAATTCGTAGGTTCCTTGGGAGATGTATCCAAGTACATCTTGTAAAAAATTTAAGTTCTGATTTGTTATACTTTAGGATATATATTCTTATGGAAGATAGGGGTTTTCTCTCGTCCTTAAAACAGTTTTAAAGGAGTTATCTTGGGATTTTTGCTATAACGCTTTTTATGAGAAGTTTCAAATAGTGAAATTTTGTGTAACATGAGACAACATAGTGAAGTACATATAATCCAAATTTTATGTTTTGGGTCATTATAGTTTCATAGATATATTTTGTGGAAGTTGGGGTTTGTAACTAATCCTTAAATTAGTTTCAAACAAACCATCTTTTTATTTTTGTTATAAACAAATTTTGGTGAAGTTTCAGACTCTGAAATTTCCAGAATCCTAAAGAAACATAGCGAATTACATGTGGACAAATTTTTAGAAATTGAATCATTATAATTTGTGAGATATATCTTGTTGAAGTTGGGCATTTTTACTAATCCTGAAATTAGTCTTAAACAAGTCATTTTGGTATTTGTGCTATAACATTTTATCAGTGAAGGTTCAGACTGTGAAATTTTTAGAAGTTTAAAAAGTCATATCATAGTACTACAAGTTGAAATTTCAAACTCATAATGGTTCAAATTTCATAGATATATCCAGACAAAGGTCAATCATCCAAACATACTCCAAATTAGGGTTTGAAAGGTACGTAACTTACAATTGGCATAAATTTTGATTGGAAGATCCATTTTTGTGATTCAAAATTTGTGAAAAAAGAGGTGAATTATTATTTTCTCACATGGCTCCAAAGGCTCCTCCAAAATTTACTTCACCAACTAAACCTCCAGAGAGATCAAGCGTGACTCAAGAAGAAAGAAAAGAAATTTTTCACCGGATTGGAAAAGTGGGAAAGAAGATGGATGAAAATAGGAAGCAGGCGGAAAATAAAATGGAGGAGGTGGAAAATAAGACGGATAAAAATACGAAAGAGATGGAAAATAAGATGTTAGTATTGAAAATTTTCATGTCTTCCATGATATTACATGCTCTAGATGAGAGACTCCCTATAGGAGATATCAAAATGCAAGGAAAACATGAAAATGTAGAGAAAATAAAGATTGAGTCCCAGAATCATAATTATTCATCACTTCAAGATCAATATCATCAAGGTTTCATTGCAGCACCAAGGAACTGCCTGATTCCAAAGATAGATATGGGGAAGTTTGATGGTAAAGATATTATAACATGGATATTACAGATGGAGCAATTCTTTGAGCTACACCAAACACCAAGATTACAAAAAGTACCTATTGCATCATTGTATTTAGAAAATGATCAATTTGTTTGATATCAATGGATTTGTAAAATAAAAAAGAATTATATTATCTCTTGGTCCATTTTTACGAATGAATTGATATCACATTATGGGGATATTAAGAGCAATACATTATTTAGTCAATTGATAAATCTTCGGCAAAAAGGCTCAATTATAGAGCACATTCAACAATTCCATAAGCTCAATCTCAGGATAAAGAACATTCCTATGGATAATTTGTTATATCTTTTTATGGGCACTTTAAAGGAGAACATTCAACATGAGGTGTGTCTCTTCGAACCTAAATCCCTAGAGCAAGCTTTCAGTATGGAAAGGAAAGTGGAAAACAAAAATATGGCTACTAGAAGGGTGGCCACTTATACCTATAGGGAGCACAGTGTTCCCTCTCCTAAATCGACAAGGTTGACACCTCAACAAATGGATGAAAGAATAGCAAAGGGATTATGTTTCAATTGTGACAACAAGTACAGTAAAGGGCATAAATGCAGTGAGAATAAATTATTCTACATCGACTGTGAAGAGGAAGAAGATCAGGAATTGGAACCATCACAAGAAATAGATCTAGAAGAAGCTACTCCAACAATATATTGTCATGCATTGGCCACCATTCGTACTCCACAAACCCTCAAGATACAAGGACACATCAAAAAGAAAAAGGTAACAGTGTTAATTGATTCTAGTAGTACCCATAACTTCATCAATTACAAATTAGCAAAAGATCTCAATTGCTTTGTCTTTCCAACACCAGAGTTTCAAGTAATGATTGCATATGAAGGTACCATAAATTGTTCTAGGAAGTGTCATAGTATTAATCTCAATATGAGGGAGTACTTATTGGATAGTCCCATGATTTCCATCCAAATGGGTGGTATCAAATTTTTATTAGGGGTCCAATGGTTACAATCATTAGGAACAGTGGCCCTTAATTTTCAAGATCTTTTCGTGATATTTTCCTCAGAAGGGAAGGAAAATGAGTTTAGAGGTATCCAAGGGAAACCTTATACGATAATAAGCTCTAATAGCATGACAAAATTACTCAAAAAGGAACACCAGGGTGTAATTGCACAGTTGTGCTCACTAGATGTTCAAATATCTATATCCTCTGCTCCAGTGGATCTCTAAATAGTTATCAACAACCATTCCAAGGTATTTTGAAATATGCCTAAGGGTCTTCCACATGCTCTATATCATGACCATGTTATTCATTTGCAACCAGGAAGTGTACCACTTAAGATTGGGCCTTATAGGTATCCATATGCACATAAGAGTGAGATTGAGTGTATGGGTTCGATACTAGGTTATGA
>JZKD02S1625219.1:19156-55264 GCA_000966675.3 Picea glauca
TTCTCTAACATTCTTCTAGATTTCCCATGTTCCAATCAATTTTGGCATCAAGATTTTCCTTGATGATATTATCTATCTATCCTGCATAGGGATAAGTTACAAAGAGATGAGAAATTGTTTCATCATTTGATTTGCAAAGAATGTAGGGACGATGCCCACACCAACCCCTTATTAAATCGTTATCCCAAGACAAAATATATTTATTCAAGGCCAGCCAAAGTGTGATTTTTCATTTGAGAGGGATTTGTATTTCCATAGTGGCTTCCACCATCATTTTAATGGGGATTTATAGCCTAGTTTTGTCCTAAAGAACCAATCCTTTGGGTTGTTATACCAATATAAGGATTCCAAAGACTCATCATCAAGGTAGGTAAAGTTTTCACATAACACCGAGATGAAGGAATTCCATTCCGCAGATAGGTATTTAGGAATCCTCAAAGAGAACACATTCCTACAACTTAACTGACCTCTCGGCTGAGGGTCCCCTATGTGAATATCATGCAGTGTGAATATTTTTTGGTCTCTCAGGAACATGAGAAAGGGTTTTAAGATTCTGAAGTTATTTTTTTCCCCTAACTAGGGGTCCTTGCCTATTCAAACAATGCACCCATTTCCATTTTTCAAATTTGTCTAGCTACCTACCAATGGGAAGGCTTCCATCAGGGCCTTCCAGACTATGGATCCCTTCGAAGGTTTGCATTGTGACCAAAACCAATCAAAAATTGAAAGGTTTTCAAAGTTTTCTGAGTTCATAACGTGTGTCCAAAGTGAGTTCCCTTGTGTTGATCTGCATAAGCTCCTTCCATCTAACTCTAGTGAAAAGGAGAAAATACCCTTGATCCCACAACCTCCATAACCCTTAAGAGTCGCAGTAAAATAATAATTGGCTAGGTGAATTCCTTCTTGATAGTTCTATGACTCTTAAAGGTACTGACAACTCAACCTACACATGTTTTATAAAACTCCTTTATGGATTGTTGCTATGGAGTTCCAGTAAACTAGAATACCTTATAGGACTACTTTAAGCAGAAACAACCTTCCTCCTTTTTAAATGTCATGTTCACCCATGTAGTAATTCTTGCTTCCATTTTACAAATTAACCACCCCCATTCCTCTTTTTTATAAACAAATAATTTGAGGAAGAAACCCATATACTTGACTCCTTCTACTAAGTTTTTCTTTTGAGTAGGGATTATATTTAGAAAGGACTTGGATTCATCCTCTATGTAGTTATTAAATAAAATAGACGACTTCTTCATATTGATCATCATTCATGTTTCTCTGCAATACATGTATAGGATTATTTTAAGCATTTCCAGGTCTCTTATATATACATACACGTTGTAAAAGACATCATCGACAAATAGTAAGTGATAAACCATCTCTGATTCCGACACCTTTATGCCTCTCATCATTCTATTATTCATTTATTCCTTTAGCAATATGCTTAGAACATCAACTATTATTAGGAAAACAAAGGGGGAAAGGGGGCATCCCTGACATATTCCTCTCGAGGATTTTAAGAATAGAGAAGGAGAGTCATTTATTAAAATTGCAAAGAATGCACTCTAGAGGCATCCCGTGATCCAATTCACAGTTTTTAATATTAAACCAACCTGTAGGAGGACCATGTGTAGGAAGGTCGAGTTCACCATATTAAATGATTTAGATAGGTCTAGTTTTAGAATGGACGAATTGAGGTTCTTTTTTTTAATTGAGTGGAGGACCTCTTGGGATATTGTTAGCACATCGTGAATTTTCCTGTTCTGTAAGAAACTGAATTGTTCCTCTCCAATTAATTCACTTATCAATGGCCTGAACATTATGGAGATGATCTTATTAACCAACTTGTATATTAAATTGCAGCAAGAAATTTGTCTAAATCCTCAAACGAATCAACATTTTTTTGGGGGGTGATGAGGTACAAGAACGTTGAATTAAGAGTGACATGGATTCTTCCTACCCTTTGATATTCTCTCACCATCATAAGAAATTAATCTTTGAGAAATTCATAAAAGTTTTGAAAAATTCGACAGTCAATTCCTCTCATCCAAATATTTTTCCATCCTGAATGGTTGAGAGTGTTGTACAGAGTTATGTCTCCATCACCTCCTCCTCCAGAGACCGATTCATTTCGTCTATAAAGATCGACTGTAATTTATACATTTCTTCAAGAATATCCTGGATAGAGCATCCTGCAGGGGCTGAGAAAAGGTTTCGATGTATCTTACTCATGCTTCGGCCTTTTCTTTGAATGAACTTACCAAGGACCCTTATTTATTCTTAATTTCTCATATTTTGTTGAGATTCTTTATGTGGTTGGAAAAATGATGAAATAATTTTGTATTATTCTCTCTTTTCTGTAACCACGCAGCTCTACTTTTTAGGTGCCACAATTGTTCCTTTTTTTAGCCATGAGTTTCTCAATTCCTCCAGACTTTTTAGTTCCTCTAACTAATCTGTGTTGAGAGGGCCTTCATCAATTATTTTGTGTAGGCTTGAAAGTTTTTCCTCGATCTTCGAGATATCATTAAGCCTTTTGGATTTCCAAATAGGAATCCATTTTTTCAAATTGAACCATCATAGGTTAGAGATTTTAGGGTGACAATATTACGCACAATTTGATCATCATTTTCTTGAAGTCTTCATCTTCAAACCATACCTGACTTACTTTTATAGGAACTACAGGGGATTTTGATGTGGACTTCCACTGTAAAGTGATGGGACGATGGTCAAAGATCTCTCCATCCTAAACCTTAGATTTGAATATGAAACCAATTTCCAATAACACTTATGAGACTATGAATCTATCCATTTTTTTTCACTACTTCTTCATTGTAACGTACCCAACCATTCACAGGCTAGGCATGTTAATTTAAAAACTCACTTATGAACCTATTTAGAACTCTGATAATAATTGATTTAAAATAATAAGTATGAAATACTCACATGCATTAATCAAGATCCATGCTACAACATTAAATAAATAAACAACGTGCCATGCACAATAAATAAACAACAGACACGAACACAAAAATACATCTCAGAGATAATTAAATACACAACAGAAAATACATTGTACAAAAAACAGAAAGAGAACTTATATTTGCAAGAAAACATTCATCAACTAGCTATAGACCAAGGACATTCCTCCAAACCATAGACAATGTTGTTATTGTACTCTCAATAGTAGGTCACCCCCAATCTAGGGCTATGAATCCACAAGGAAGAGTCCTAAGACAAATCTAAAACACACAACAATTGGCTAACTATCTTTCAGGTTTCCCAACCACACAAAAAATCCAAATTTTCATCTCTCTTTCTCCCTCATCCTACACAACCCAAATAAATGAACACATTTCTTTTCTATGCATCCCCTCGGGTTGTTCCATTTCTCTCCAAGGCTCCAGTGCTACTGGTCAGGAAATATCCATGTTGGAAACTGTAAGTATTCTGAGTTGTGGATAGTTTTTTCTAAAATGCCATCAATCTCATGCACACAGGCATCCATTCCCTTCTGGAATGATCAGTGATCTATTACATCCATATAGAAATGACTCTCCTCCTCCAACCATTCATTTCCATTCTCCCCCCTAAGAGAACACAAATTCCACAAGAGTGAAATGAGGAATTCTAAAATGAAATTATTAACCAAGTGCGACCCCCAAATAGCCCACAACAGGGTTGATATAATTACATGAAAACAAGAACCACATGGCCTTACTCGTAAGAAGATCATGTAACCCATTTTCTCCATAAAATCAATTATGGGAAAATAAATATAATAAAAATATGTATCCCCTTAAGCCCCCTATATTGTGGAATCATAGCCCCCCATCTCTTTTATCCGTGTTTGTCTTGCATCCAATGATGTATATTATTAATGTATATGAAGTGTTACATTTCCTAGGCACTCTGGACCCTTTTCAAATTTATCGACACACCATCCTAAGTCCCAATTACATAATACATTATATTTCATAAGGGTTAAAACTGGGGTGTTGCATCCCCCTCCCCTTATTTTGGCATCATCATCAGTGCACAACACCATTCCAATGTTATTAACATTACAAATCTCGACTCTTTCACCTTAATCCACACAGGAAATCTAGCCAACTCTTATATACATAGGAACTCTAGCCTAAAATTAAACATGTATACATAAGCATTCGGACCCAAAACATGTATAATGATCTTAAGAATTTATATTTCTAGTAGAAGTTCCAACCAACAAGCTCTCCTTCCCTCTCAGCCTACACAATCCAAATAAATGAACCCCTTTCTCTTCCCTCCAATCCCTCAAGATATTCCACTTCTCTTCAGGGCTCCAGTGCACTTAACCAGGAAGTTTCAGAGTTGTGGTGTTGTCCCTCAACCAAGTTTTGGAGAACCTTGGCCATGTTTGACTATTTTTGGGACTTCAACAGTCTGGTTGAAGACGAAGCACCCAGACGAAGTCAAGATTGCAAGATATCACCCGCTTTTACGAGATTTTTGGGATTTAGGGTTTATGTAACGAGTATGGGATGTCATCCCATGGGTCTTACCCATGTTTAGGCCCCTTTTGTAATGTATAAATAAGTAGCTAGGCGATGTAAGTAGAAGTCAAGTTCTTGATATCTAAGCAGGATTTGTGCAAGATATGCAAGCGAGAGTGCTAAGTGAAAACAATTGTGAAGGGTTTGTGCATAATGTATGTTGAAACTTGTAGAGCTAAGTGCAAGTGATTTTTAGTGCTTTGTGAATAGACTGTGTAAGGCTCTATGCTTGGACCTAACTCAGGGAAGGAGGATCTGGCAAGGTGAGCACATATCTCCTGTCCTATGTGGAGTTGGCTTGTGGCTCTGTGCATGTAAGAAGATTGGAAGAAGCTACTAAAGAAGAAGAAGAAGAGTTGGTGGACATATCCCCACACTGGGGTGAACCACGTATATCCTGTGTCGATGTGCTTTGTGCTACTATGTTCATGTTGTTTATGTACTTGTTTTCTTAGTCTAGATATATGATAGATCCAGTTGATGCTTAGTGCTTTATGATGTGAATGAATGTTAGATCTACTGTGATGCTATGTGTTGAATGGTTATATATGCTTGGATCTTGGTTGTTACTGCATTGATGTGTAATTAGGGTCTTAACTTGTAGTGTGAATAAGGGGTAAGGAATAATGAATGTTAATTGCTAAGTGTTATGCTAAGTATTGTGATCACATATCTATGTCTCAGCTATTTTGCAGACACCTAAGTCCTGCAACCCCCCCTGCCTCTACCTCAAGTGAGACTTCATCTGCTTCGCAGGTGTTGCTGAAAGGGCCGGTAGTTAGGGTTTTTTTGGTGCATTGATGAAGCGTTGAACCCTATGCCAACAAATGGTTCCATTTTCGGGACCTAAAACTATGATTGATGGGAACTGAAGAAAAGAGAAAGCTTTGTGTGTAGATTTGTTTTTGTAAGTGCACTGTATTCTACTCAAATTGTGAAGCTATGTGCTAAGAAGGGAACCAGATCTAAAGAAAAGAGGTAAGATCTTAAAGATTTGTGCTCTGGTAAAGGTAGGATAAGTGGAAATTTGTGTTTCGAAAGAATGGATCTAGATATGTTTGATAGATTTTGTCCTAGTCTGAAAACTAGGGTGCAACTAGAAGAGAGAAGATTTGATATGAATAGATCTGATAGAAATAATGAAAGATATGTTATTCCTATGCATACAAAGAATTTTTGGACTAACTAGTGGATGCAAGATCCTAAAACTTTTTGTAGGTTCATTAGTGTGATTTCAATGTGAAGTACATGGAAGGTTGGGGATCATTTAAGAGGAAGAGAGGATTGACTCCTTGTTATAGTTGCATAAGACTGATACATCTTGCTAAGGAATGCCTTGGTACATGTTTTATTTGTCTTTGTTGTAAATTTGTTGGTAATGAGGTTTTGGATTGTCCTAGAATGATTGCTAAAGTTGAAAAGATGAATATGAGACAAGAAAACCATGAAGAAGGACAAAAGATTAAGGATATGATAGAGCACCAAAAAGAATCAGAGGCTATACTATTGTAGATGAAAGAAACCATGAATGATCACAAAGACATCAATTTACCAGAGATCTTAAATGAGAAAGAGTGAATATAAATAATAATATGAGACTTCAACATAGAATATGTTTTGGATGAGGAAACACAGGTGAATATAATGAGAGAAAGTACTTGGGAAATTTTGGGAAAGCCTACTATGAATCCTTCATTGGGAGGAATATGATTGTTTAAAGGAAAGATGATAACCCTATGTGGAAGACTTACTCATGTACCTATGGTTTCTCATGGAGCATCAATGGAACAAGAATTCGAGGTCATTAATATTTTTGAGAACAACACTCCTTTTTCACTTTTATTGGGAAGGACCTGGATTGAGAAAGATCGGATCTGAAGGAAAGAAGAAGAGGAAGCTATCAAATAGAAAAATCAAGAATTAAGGGATTTCATGGCTAGGATAATAGTGCACTTACTAGAATAACAGAATGCCAAGTCAAAGAAACTAAGGGCTAGAGAAATAGTTGTCGAAGTTGAAAGAATGCAAGAAGGCTTAAAGAACCTGTCCATGCAAGAAAGAAGAACACCTACCCCTAAAGTAATAAGAGAAGAGGTATTCCAATTAAACCCTATGAACAACCCTCAGGAGTGTGACGTTACCATGATAAGAGTATATAAGAATAAAAATGGAAAGAGGGATCCAACGACTCAGATCACAGAAAAGAAGGCCAAAAAACTCAGCAAAAAGAGAGCAAAGCTAGAAAAATTGCACGAGGTTCCAGTGAAGACTTTACAAGAAGCAGGCTTCCATAACTTGAACCTCATCGGAATAGCAGAACAACACAGACTGGAAATTCACCATGACGAAGCTATATGACCATTGGAGGCATCCCAACCATTATAACGATGCTTCGAAATGGCTAGAAACGTATTTATTCCCAGAAAGATCGCCATTGGACCATTGGGACCTCGCCACAATGGATGCAATCATATTGATTGAGGCAGTCCTGCCCATTGGAGGATTATGTTATGACGTTGTTTACTTAATCCATCGAATGCCTCACCGGGGACACTTTTGCAAATTGTGATTATACAAGCTAACAGAGAACTAATTACCACTATGTTGTGAGTTTGAGACCTCACCACCCATTTTACTTACCTTGAGTGTCCAGTTGCCTACCTAAGACATTTGATCATGAGCGTGCATGTCGGGTGACCTTATCACAGTAGAGAAGTCCGTAGAATAAATATTGATCAACCTTATGGCTGAGAAGGTCATGTCCACAGGAGTACAGACCTCATCAATAGAAGGATTTCAAGAATCCCCCTCGACTACACAATGATCCAGTCGATCTGGGCCATACTGAACTGCGACAGAGAAAAGAAGGAAGCACTGTGATGACCTGGCAAATGTGAAGCTCATCCTGTCGGTTCTACCTGACTACGTCCCACCTCTGGCTGGCGTGGTTAGTTGCGAAAGTGTCCGAGATATTTTGAGTACACCCTCATCATCGCATGCCTCTTGAAGGGATACACGCAGTGAGAACACAGCTAGGACTGATCCTTGATATTAAAATCAATGATTTTAACCTAGAATATAAGAATAATTATGTGTTGCTCGTACCGCATAAGTACTTGAAAAAGACAACAGGGAAGAAGCCAAATATATTCCCCCAGCCTTGGACTAAGGAGATCATGATGTCCAACATCCTTAACATCATGAATCAACGCCACTTCAGAAGACATCATCAGGTTAACATGTGTGTTAAACTCCTCCTATCGTGCTATCATGGAGGTTATCTATGGTTATACAGGCATGTGACTATGGATCCGACGTTGATCCACGTGATCACTGAATTAATCATGTAGAAACTAGACCCTCAGAAATCATACTCAGGGAAGGTTGCAGATCACACCCTGGCACTGCAAATAAAAGACACCTATGGCGATTTGGAGAAGAGGAAGTGAGGCTACAAGGTAGCCTCCATACAAGATGGCTCAGTGCACCTAGATTTGTAGTTGATTGTTGGTAATATCATCAAGAAGAAAAGACTAATGCAAGTCATGGGGTTCATTGTCGACCTCACCAAAAAGTGTGTTGAAGGGATGTAGATGAACTAGGCGAGCTACCCTGTCAACCAGTTGGAGTAGGATTGTCATGAAGCATAGGACCAGGTCTATGAGTTTCACTTCAGCTAGTTGTTGATTCTGGTTTCCTTTGTAGCTTGGGATATTCCAGAGGGAGCAACCTTCCATGAAATTGAGCTGTCTGAACCCCTAGCTGCGAGGTTCACTACCATGTGGTATTCAAGTGACATGGTGAAGCAATGGAAGTCAAATGTGGTGTTCCACACCTATTGCTTACAACTGAAGAGGACCATTGAATCCTTCCCTTGCATGACATCGAATACACTCCATAGGTTCAGGCCACCTCTAAAGTTATGTGCAGAAAGAAACTTCATATATATCACTACTCATAGGGACGAAAACAAGGAAGAGTTGCATTCCTATTACAAATCGACCAAGGAAGATATGGAGGGAATAACCCAGGAATGACCTGCATAATTCCTTGCACTAGTCGAACAGATAAAGCTCTTTGACCCCGACCTCATCGGAAGTCCTATGGTCACCCAAGAATAATATGATGGACCGAGTAGCACCAAGAAGATGAAGAAGAAGGAATAATTGTAGGAAATAAACAACGCATCGAAGAAAATGTAGATGACTCACTTGGAGGAGGAGGAGGTGATGAAGTAAACCAAGAGGAGGAAGGGGAAGAAGATAAGTAAGACAAGGAAAAAGTGACACCACCTAAGGATCCCCTTACAGAGGCCGAGACATCAAAGAAAATAAAGGTTTCTATGAATAAACCCTCAACGCGGAATAATTCATGAGCCAATAAGCCCCATTTATAGACTGTTCTCACAATGGATGATATTGACCTCATCATTGCAGTTGTATAAGACACTGCAGAGGATATTTTTCAATAGAATGAAGCAAAGTATGAAACAATGTATGACAGGATCGAGGAAAAGATGAAAGGGGTACAACAAGCCCTCTATTCAAGATGCACAGTGTCTACAACGACATCGACATCAGAAGGTATAGAAGTGGGAGATGAGCCTACCCAACTACGCAGATTAGCAGATGCGATAGAGGCTCGCCCTCGTCGAATTCAGAAAGAAAAATAACAGGCCATAGAGGCCTTGAAGTAATCAAAGGAGGAAGGCTTAGAGAAACTTCATATTGTGTAGCAAGAGAAAGATGACCTCCGAGTGAAGTTGGAAGAGGATAGAGAGCAGATCTAGAGAGAAAAATATCAGCTGCTCGTAGAGAAGACTGTGGTTAAAGAGGTCGTGGCTAGAGCACTTCACTCTGTGTCAGGCCTCACAAATATAGAATAAGAAATAGCTAAGAGACAATTGGGGAAGCTCGTTGAATCCATTCAGCAGCTTCAAGTGAGGGTAGAAGATCTGGAACTACAAGAAGTGTTGAGCACTCTGTAGGAAATGCGGGATCAAAAAGAAGAAACTACCAGGGGTGGAGTAGAAATAATCAGAGCATTAGCCTTGGAATATAAGAAACTCAGTAACTGAAGTGCACAGACCTATGAGTGCCTTTTGGAAGACCCGGAGCTGAGGATATTAGAGGCATAGCTCCAGTAGGTGAAACAACAAGCATCGAGAGTACAAGTGTAGTTTAAGTATCTTTCGGCGATAGAAAAGATGAAAATGTCACAAGAGGTGCACGCAGTTCAACAATGGGTCATTGCAATATAAAGTAGAGTCATGAAAGAAACCCAGAGACTCTAATCGGTGCAGGAAGAAGCCTGCACACTTTTTGAAGAGATTGAGGGACAAGCTGCAAAGCTGGAACAAGTGGTCACCACGGTGGAACAATGCTTGGAAGGGACTGTCACTCAGAAACTCATTTAGGAGTTCACCGACCAAGAGGATCTGGAGAAGCAACAATTTGAGGTAGCTCGAGGCCTTCAAAGCAAAGTTTCCCTGATCAAAGTGACTTAAGATGAGTCACAGGTGAATGTTCGGGAAATGTTGGCCCTCGAACAAGTTTTGGAGAAACTTGGTTGTGTTTGACCATTTTTGGGATTTTGACAGGCTGGTCGAAGATGGAGCGCCCATTCGAAGAAGATATCATGGGATCTCACCCCCTTTTACAAGCTTTTTTGGATTTAGTGTTTATGTAATGGGTATGGGATGTTGTCCCATGGGTCTTACCCATGTTTAGGCCCCTTTTGTAATGTATAAATAAGTAGCTAGGTGATGTAAGTAGGAGTCAAGTTCTTGAGATCTAAGTTGGATTTGTGCATTATATTGAATTGATAGTGCTAAGTGAAAATAGTTGTGAAGGATTTCTGCATATTGTATGTTGAGACTTGCATATCTAAGTGCAATTGATTTGTAGTGCTTTGTGCACAGACTATGTAAGGATATGTGATTGGACCTAACTCGGGGAAGGAGTATCTGGCGAGGTGTGCACATATATCTTGTCCTATGTAGAGTTGGCTTGTGGCTGAGTGCATGTAAGAAGATTGGAAGAAGCTAATAAAGAATAAGAAGAAGAGTTGGTGAGAGTATCCCCACACTAGGGTGAACCAAGTATATCCTGTGTCATTGTGCTTTTTGCTACGATGTTCATGTTTTTTATGTACTTGTTTGGTTAGTCTAGATGTATGATATATCCAGTTGATTCTTAGTGCTTTATGATGTGAATGAATGTTAGATCTACTGTGATGTTATGTGTTGAATGGTTATATATGCTTGGATCTTGGTTGTTACTATGCTGATATGTAATTAGGTTTTAACTTGTGGTGTGAACAGGGGCTAAGGAGTAATGAATGTTAATTTCTAAGTTCTCTGTTAGGTATTCTGATCACAGATCTGTGTCCTAGCTAGGTTGCAGACACCCGAGTCCTGCAACCCCCCTGCCCCTACCTCGGGTGAGACTTCATCTACTTCGTAGGTGTTGCCAAAAGGGCTGGTAGTTAGGGTTTTTTTGGTGTGATGTTGAAGTGTTGAACCTTGGGTCTACCCATGTGCCAACATGTGGCTTCCAGAACTCCAGTTGCAACAAGTCCACTAGAATTTATTCATTCCATGCCTTCATCATTGAGCTCAATTTCTTTCTGGTGTTCTTTTTTGTGAGCTTCCAACTTCAATAGCCAACATATCATCTGTATTATAAAAATACAATTATCATGAGATATTATTATAACAATTTCAATCATAAATGTCAAATATGTTTTATACAAGAAAACAGAGTTTTCAAGCACAATCTTCCGACTCATAATTCATTTGGATCTTGTAGTTGCAAGCATCAATATTTATCATGGCTTACAACAATGTCATACCCAATACCATTATTCTTGTAAATTTCTCAACCTTCAATTAGAGAAATCAATTGTTAGCATAATCATGTAACAATTTGTAACTATTAATTTCTCAAATTTTTTTTATATAGGAAAATAAAATTTGCAGGCATGATTTTTTTTGCTCATAATGTTTGTCTTTTGCAGATGTAGATATCAGTCTTCCTTCCAAAATTACATCCCTGCCATATCCAATACCATCCTACCTGGAATTTCCCTCAACCTTCACTCAACCAAACAAGTTGTCGGTATCATGCATATGCATATTTTCATGGAAACAATTAGAAAAATTCACAACATGATCTCAAAATTGTTTATAACAACAATTCAATCACTTCCATTAATGAAACTATTAATTGGAATGAACCCATCATTCTTTACACATGTATTATCAACCAATATTTTCTTTCTTCTATCTGCCAATATTTCTATCAGTCTGTTCCCTTGATAGAGATTTTCCATAATTTATCATTATATAACTAGTCTCACCTACAACTTTCGTGTTGCATTATCTAACAACTCCTGAATTGTTTTCAACTTCATCAGTTAGCAATACTCACATGATTTCAGTTGTTATTGTAATCATTTCTTTTTTATATAATATATACCTGAATTCACCAAAATGCATTCAATAATTCCAATAATACCACTTGTAACATTTTTAATAGCTCCAAAAAGTGATCTCAGAATTGTAACAAACAACAATACAATCACCTTCAACTAGTATTCATATTGAATATAATGCAACTATCCATGATTATGTATTTTCAGCACCACATGCTTTTAATAATGCAAAAGATACTTACTAAATAAAATAACAATCGAAGTGACCACATAACTATGTCATGCATTCCACCACAATGAGTTGTAAGTTTTGGCCAACACCTCAACACATCATCCACACACTTCCTACTACTTGCCTAACTATTTAGATACCTTCCTTTTCAACCCAAACACAAAACCAAGAATATAATTCTTAAGTTCTCTTAAGCATTAACAAAGAGGTTGCATTCCAAACATCAAATATACATTAGATACCATTGAGCACTCACACAGCACTATATCCCTTCCATATCCAACCATACTATGGTATCACACATGACTAGATCTATGGATATTCATTGTTATAAAAGGAGTATGCCTCCTGAATTAACCCAGTTATGATCCCATAACCAATCATAAAACAATATACAAATGACAATATATCTAAATTCATTCTAGCATCAATAGTGGTTACATACTCTAGTTCTTTGGCCATTACATGTCAATTTAAATATTGAAAAATTAACTGAGGGAATTTCTTACCTCAATTCCCTTCAACATAGAAGCAACAAATGCATACCTGGATGGTTTTTATTGATGTAAATAATTATACCTAACCAAATGGTATCTGTAGAAGCTCACAAAATTCCTCCTTCATCATTTTGATCACCATTCCTACCACCCTCATGGGTCTTCACATAGATGTTGTTATCTCTTCAGGAAAATCTCCTAAGGCTGTAAGTCAGATATGCCTGGTAACTTAATCTTTTGGTAACTATTTTCTCAATAAAAAGTGTGGGTTTGTATCAAGTCGGAGGACTGAATCATTTCTCACTCAAATCATGCATAAACACATCTAGATGGACAAGGCTTTCAATCACAAATGTTCATAGAGTTTACAAATAAAGGGATGAATGAAGAAATAACTATTATATCAAAAGAATCACATATAAAGTATATATGAATGGCCAATTACAATAATCACAGGAATACTTGCAAAGTTTAACTTATGAATGTAGTGATAAGACGACAGTTATCAGGCATAAACAAGCATAACAACATGAATATAATATCTAGGTGCAAGTACTGAATAGACAAGAAGATGAAATCTGAACAAGTTATGAAAAAAGAAGCTTGTATTAATCAATATGAAAATGAGAAGTTTCGAGTTACATAGTATGAAAAAAGTCTCCAAAGTCGAACCATTGGTTCATATTCTACCTTTATCTTTATAGCTTTACAATGCAGTTCTGAGATCCTGAAAACATGGATCAAATATGCTAAAGATAGTAAATCAAAATTTAGTTGCAAAAGATGTGGGATGATCCCCAAAAATGAGGTCAATCCTAGATTTCATGGTCTTCCTCTCTTGTTGAGTGCTGGTGTAGTGCAGGATAGCCTCCCAAGCCTGAATGATGACTCTCCAAGAGAGACAAATTTGAATCTATTGATGTGAGAAAGTGTCCTAATTTTCTGTCTTTGTCTAAGATACCAAAAACCTTTGAAACACCTCCTCTTTCCATAATATATCAAAAATATCTATTGGATTTGTCTTGACAATTCATCAAATGTTCATTCGAAGAGGTTTCAAACCTTTCCATCTCAAAAAACTTCGACCTGTGTAAAAGTTTGATCATTCTGTAAATGACATGCTTTCGGTGGTTAACTTAGAAAGCTCCTGAGTGAATTATCCACCGAAACTCCTGTTTTCAATGGTTAATGAACAGTCGTCATGTTCTCCTAAACCACCAAAACTTCAGTTTTGAGAAAACTTCAAAATTGCAAAAATGCTTACCTTGGATCCTTTTTTGATGTTCAAGGTTTCTTGGATGAGGCAACCCTTGTTCGTGTGGATCTGTGAAATTATACTGGCTGTTTGGAAGGATTTGGTGTGTCTACCATGGTCATAGCTAAGTTATCCAAAGTTTCTAATCCAATTTTCTCCTGTGCTGGTGATTGAAACTCCTTTAACTTCAACCTCATAATTCTCAGTTGTCTATACAGCTTCATGTTTTCCCTAATCATTACCCTGTTTCTGTCTTTAATATTGTCATGCTTCTCTTTGAGGGTTTGGTTTATTTTGAAAATCTCTGCATTTCTGTCAATCAAGTCTGTATTAGATTTTTTAATCACCCTTTCCAGGACTTTCATTTCATAGACCTGATGCAGGAGTTTGTTGATTTTCTGTGATCTCGATGTTTTAGGCTTATTTGAAGAGGCTTCTGCCACTGGTCGACTGTGTGCCTCTGGAGGAGTTGGTGAAGGTAAATTGGAACAATAGTCTGCACCCTGTTCATTCTATACATTATCTTGTGTCTCTTCCAATTCTTGTTCTGGTTTTGAATCACTGTAAGGTAGGTTTAAAGGATTATTTCATGTAGCAGGGTCCTTGGACTGCTCACCTTCAAACTACAGTTTTCTTTTGATTCTTTTCTTCTTGCCAGAGGATGATTTTATGGGATGTATTGGTGGTGAGATACCTTTCCTTTTCTTATGACTGCTTTTGGGAGTAATAGTCTTTCTGCCACTGGTCTTCTTAGTTTCAACTTCTAGTGGTTTCTCTATTTGGAATTCATTCTAGAAAAGAAAGAAACCCCAATCAACCTATTTCCTCTGTAGAGCTTCCTTGACAAGAGGAGTAATAATCCCTTGGTGAGATAGTCTGCTAGCAACCTTAGTAGGCTTGGCTTTAACTTGTTTGGCCATTTTAGTAAGAGTCTTGTGAAAATAGAAAGGTAGATTTATTTCTTCTCTACCTGTAAAATGACTAAGGAGTTTAAAGTGATTAAACATCACTCTGTTATACCGTCCTTCACAAGTAATATACACAAATATTTATGTTAACAAAGATTGCCACTGTGGTTTCAAGAAGGACATAGGGATATCCTTTTTCTAGATCAGATCTTTGGGAATGGGCAATAGATATGATCTAAATTCAACATTGGATGGCACTGTAGATTTGAACCAACAGTCTCTTGTCCATGGAATACCTGTAAACTCTACTGTAGAAACTTCATCTATGATAAACTCTTCTTTCCCTATCTTAGAAGACCTTCCATCATATACAATTGCAAAATATTCAGCTACTTGTTGATGAAAACTGGTCAGTTTTTCATAGTATGTGAATACCCCTTCTTGTTTGAAAAACTCTGCTACCTCTGGGTGCGCCTCCAAGTACCAAACCCCATCCACCTCAGACCTCAACACTGGCCCTACTTTCGGCATTTGTCAATGTTGACTATACCTGATAAGTCAAACTGGCTTAATTGACTTGAGAGTGATCATTGGACTCTAATGGCACTTTGAAAATCACCAAGGGAAACAAGATTAGGATCTCTAGAAACACGTTTAATTGATGAAATCGCGAACTCACGATTATCTCAGTAATCTCCGTAATTCAAAATGATAATGAATAAGGATTTAATGAGGGATTAAGGGGATCATGATAGATTGTGTACTTGCGAATGGAAATGGAGGGAGGCTTCACGACAATCATGCATGAATCTCAGTAACACCGCCGTGTTTAGATTTTGAAAAGACAATTGCGGTTGAAAGGACAATAGGAGATTCAAACTTTTGGATAGACACCATTAGAATGTGCATACCTTCCAACTTGATGAGCTTTCAGCGGTTACATTTCATCATTGCGCCAAATTGACAGCTAGCTCGTGTGAAAGCACGGGCTTTCCATTTTTACCATTGAAAACACATTCGGTGGTTAACCGCATTCTTGCTTTGACCTCTCAACTGTCGGGAACAAAGGCTTTCGGTGGTTAATGAGTGAATTTCAGGCTCGCCTAAACCACCAAAACTTGATATTTTGACTTTTTCTTGAACAAACCAAATACAAAATTTCTTTTGGGATTATTTACAAAATACAGACTCTCTAACCTACTTACAAAAAATTAGGAATAAATTTTTGGACCTCAACCTATCACCTCAAAAGAAAAATTTCCACCAATTTATTTGAGGAGATAACACTGGCTCCTATTGGGGATGAACACCTCCCTATGAGGTTTCAAGAACCACTGAACCAATGCCTTTCCTGAAAAATAAAATTAAAAACTATCTTCTAGTGCTTCCATTGGGCATGGAGTCGTTTGGCCTCTAAAACTATTCCTCTACAAGCCTGCCTGTAGTCTGCATGTTTATTGAAGAAAACTTAAAGCAATCTATGTGCTCCTATGAAAAGCTTATTCTTCAGCCTACTCCTACACTAACCAACTATACTAACTCTCATCAAGTGAATTCATTCTTCCAATGAAGCCATGTGAGAAATTGATTTACTGACATCATGCTAGATCTTGGCTCGAATAATAATGGAAGCCACATCATGCAGAAAAGAGGTTTGAACAGATGGTAAAGATAGCCTTCTTATGACAAAAATGATTTAATTCATTTTCTTCTCATAGATTCCAAATAGTTATCAACAGGGTCATAAATGTCGTAAAGAAATACCTCTTTGAGCTGCTGATCCAACTGACTATATTGTAGTTGTTGATTACTTTCACTAGTCTCAATGCTGATTATAAACTGTTCTTCTTCTGTTGAAAAAAAAATGTAAACTCAACTGTTGATCTGAGCCTCTCCACTCTTATTCACCATCACTGGTCTCAATGTTGAAAACAGACTGCTCAACCTCTATCAGAGATTCATATAAGAAAGAGTGTTGATCTGAACTTTTCAGCTCATCTCCTTCCTACAAATATCTTCTGCAATCTACCTTTATCTGCAAGTCTAGAAAATGTGGGTTGTCCTCAACATATACTATAGATCCGAGACTGTTACCCGCTAATGTGTCAATTTGATAATCATGTTTGAAGTTTTCAAAAGGGACAATCTCGTCTTTATAATAACCTAAGTTAGTAGATGCATTTGATAGAATATCAAAAGCATCAATGTTATGGTTATTCTCCCAGAGATCACCAATATCTTGGTTATAATGATAGATGTCCCTTATTTCAATATACTCTTCAAAGCTATCATTAACCACATCATATATACTTTTATGATCATCTCTACGTTGAACAGTAGAACTAAATGAAATTCAAAAAATAACCAAATATTCAGAAACCTCAACAACTTCCTCTCCATCCTTATATTTATCAAATATAGGAAGATCAGGAAACATTTCTAATGATAGGGATGAAAATGGTGGCATAGAGTTATCAGAAATAGGATTCTGAGATAGATTTTGAGAAATATCACTTGGTTCCTCATCATAACTACAACTACCCTTGATACACAAATCTGAAAACTGTGAACTACCTTTAATGTTTCCAATGGATGTATGACCAACAGAAAAATTATTTTCATGATTCTTAACTAAAGAAATTAATTCTTCAGATGGATGAAAATCAGAGATAATGTTAATGGGAGAATTTTCAGCTCTTTTATTATCCATTTCTAGTCCGTTTTGATGGAAAAGCACCTTATCATGAAGATCATTTGGGAATTGTTGCAGGATATGAGGGAGAAATTCTTCTCTATTTTCATTTTCAACTTTATTATCCAATCCATATTCTTCACAGCAATTACAAAATAAAAACTACTCCGAAAAGAACTTTTTGCAATGCTCATTGAATACTCTGTGAAAATTTTATAAAGATGAAATGCTTGAAGGAGGTAAATAAAAATACCGCCTACGTGCATCACCTTCCAATGAATACATAAACATTTTCATACGAACATCTTCGTGCTGCAAATCTAGTAGATCCATGCACTCATGAAGCTTTTTGAGGTGTTCTGCAGGATTATCTTCTTTCTCCTCTTTGAAGACAGACATGAAATCTCACCATTCTGACATATGAGGTACTTGATGTGGGAAACCAGAAATCGAAGAAAAGTCTAGAGGTGAAAACCTCCAAGCCAAAAGAGTAGCAAATACTTTTGACATTTGAATGTCATGGAGTTGCCACTAAATTCATCCTTCATGGAGTTGCCAGATAGATGATTACAACCATAATAGTTTCCAGGCTTTGTCTATCATCAAAGATACATCTTGTGTCGTCTCCCAAGGAAGCTGAGCTTCAATCTCCTCTCCTCGACAATGGTGCCAATTTGTTATCTCTCCAGGAAACTCTCCTAAGGCTGTAAGTCAGAGATGCCTGGTAACATAATCTTTTGGTAACTATTTTCTCAATAAAAAGTGTGGGTTTGGATCAAGTCGGAGGACTGAATCATTTCTCACTTAAATCATGCATAAACACATCTAGATGGACAAGGCTTTCAATCACAAATGTTCAGAGAGTTTACAAATAAAGGGATGAATGAAGAAATAACTATTATATCAGCAGAATCACATATAAAGCATATATGAATGGCCAATTACAATAATCACAGGAATACTTGCAAATTTTAACTTATGAATGTAGTGATAAGATGACAGTTATTGGGCATAAACAAGCATAACAACATGAATATAATATCCAGGTGCAAGTACAGAATAGACAAGAAGATGAAATATGAACAAGTTACGACAAGAGAATCTTGTATTACTCAATATGAAAATGAGAAGTTTTGAGTTACATAATATGAAAAAAGTCTCCAAAGTCAAACCATTGGTTCATATTCTACCTTTATCTTTATAGCTTTACAATGCAGTTCTGAGATACTGAAAACATGGATCAAATATGCTAAAGATAGTAAATCAAAATTTAGTTGCAAAAGATGTGGGATGATTCCCAAAAATGAGGTCAATCCCAGATTTCATGGTCCTCCTCTCTTCTTGAGTGCTGGTGTAGTGCACGATAGCCTCCCAAGGCTGAATGATGACTCTCCAAGAGAGACAAATTCGAATCTGTTGATGTTAGAAAGTGTCCTGATTTTCTGTCTTGGTCTAAGATACCAAAAACCTTTGAAACACCTCCTCTTTCCATAATATATCAAAAATAGCTATTGGATTTGTCTTGAAAATTCATCAAATGTTCATTTGAAGAGGTTTCAAACCTTTCCAGCTTAAAAAACTTTGATCTGTGTAAAAGTTTGATCATTTTGGAAATGACAGGCTTTCAGTGGTTAACCTAGAAATCTCATGAATGAATTATCTACCGAAAGTCCTATTTTCAGTGGTTAATGAATAGTCATCCTGTTCGCCTAAACCACCGAAACTTCAGTTTTGAGAAAACCTCAAAATTACAAAAATTCTTACCTTGGATCCGTTTTTGATGTTCAAGGTTTCTTGGATGAGGTAGCCCTTGTTCATGTAGATCTGTGAACTTCTACTGGTTGTGTGGAAGGCTCTGGTGTGTCTACCATGGTCGTATCTAAGTTAGCCAGAGTTTCTAATCTAGTTTTCTCCTGTGCTGGTGATTGAAACTCCTTTAACTTCAACCTCAGAATTCTCAGTTGTCTATACAGCTTCATGTTTCTCCTGATCAATACCATGTTTCTGTCTTTAGTATTTTCATGCTTCTCTTTGAGGGTTTGGTTTATTTTGAAAAGATCTGCATTTCTGTCAGTCAGGTCTATATTATCTTTTTTAATCACCCTTTCCAGGACTTCCATTTCATAGACCTGTTGCAGGAGTTTATTGATTTTCTGTGATCTAGTTGTTTTAGGCTTACTTGAAGAGGCTTCTTCCACTGGTGGATTGTGTGCCTCTAGAGGAGTTGGTGAAGGTAAATTGGAACAATAGTCTACACCCTGTTCAGTTTGTACATTATCATGTGTCTCTACCAATTCTTGTTCTGGTTCTGAATCACTGTAAGGTAGGTTTAAAGGATTATTTCCTATAGCAGGGTCCTTAGACTTCTCACCTTCAAACTGCAATTTTCTTTTGATTCTTTTCTTCTTGCCAGAGGATGATTTTATGGGATCTCTTGGTGGTGAGATACCTTTTCTTTTCCTATGACTTATTTTGGGAGTAATAGTCTTTCTGCCACTGGTCTTCTTAGTTTCAGCTTCTGGTGTTTTCTCTGTTTGGAATTCATTCCAGAAAATAAAGAAACCCCAATCAACCTGTTTCCTCTGCAGAGCTTCCTTGACAAGAAGAGTAATAAGCCCTTGGTGAGACAGTCTACTAGCAACCTTAGTAGGCTTGGCTTTAAATTGTCTGGCCATTTTAGTAAGAGTCTTGTGAAAATAGAAAGGTAGATTTATTGGTTCTCTGCCTCTAAAATGATTAAGGAGTTTAAAGTGATAGAACATCACTCTGTTATAACGTCCTTCACAAGTAATATACACAAAGATTTCTGTTAACAAAGATTTCCACTATGGTTTCAAGAAGGACATAGGGATATCCTTTTTCCAGATTAGATCTTTGTGAATGGGCAATAGATATGATCTAAATTCAACATTGGATGGCACTGTAGATTTGAACCAACAGTCTCCTGTCCATGGAAGACCTATAAACTCTACTATAGAAGCTTCATCTATGATAAACTCTTCTTTCCCTATCTTGGTATACCCTCCATCATATACAATTGAAAAATATTTAGCTACTTGTTGATGAAAATTGGTTAGTTTTTCACAGTATGTGAATACTCCTGCATGTTTGAAAAACTCTGCTACCTCTGGGTGCGCCTCCAAGTACCAAACCCCATCCACCTCAAACCTCAACAATGGCCCTACTTTTGGCATTGGTCAATGTTGATTGTACCTGATAAGTCGACCTGGCTTGATTCACTTGAGAGAGATCGTTGGACTCTAATGGCACTTTGACAATCACCAGGGGAAATGAGATTAGGATCTTTGGAAACATGTTTAATTGATGAAATCGTGAACTCACGATTATCTCAGTAATCTCTGGAATTCAAAATGATAATGAATGAGGATTTAATGAGGGATTAACAGGATCATGATAGATCATGTACTTGCAACTGGAAATGGAGGGAGGCTTCATGACAATCATGCATGAATTTCAATAACACCGTCGTGTCTAGATTTTGAAAAGACAATTGCGATTGAAAGGACAACAGGAGCTTCAAACTTTTGTATAGACACCATTAGAACGTGCATACCTTCCAACTTGACGAGCTTTTGGCGGTTACGTTTCATCATTGCGCCAACTTGACAGATGGCTCATGCGAAAGCACGGGCTTTCCATTTTTACCGTTGAAAACACTTTCAGTGGTTAATCGCATTCTTGCTTTGACCTCTTAACTACCGGGAACGAAGGCTTTCGGTGGTTAATGAGTGCATTTCAGGCTCGCCTAAACCACCGAAACCTGAGATTCTGACTTTTGCTTGACCAAACCAAATCCAAAATTTCTTTTGGGATTATTTACAGAATACAGACTCTCTAACCTACTTACAAAAATTTAGGAATAAATTTTTGGACCTCAACCTATCACCTCAAAAGCAAAATTTCCACCAATTTATTTGAGGAGATAACATATGTAAATCATAAGCAACAACAACATCCACATCTTTAACCATGCTATATCATTTTTCCTAAATACATAATCCATCATTTGTCATACTCAACTTCCATAACATCATTATTTTGTAATAATAGACTAATTTAAGTTCAAAAGCATGCTATATGCATATTCAAGCATGTGCATATGCACAATTACACATCCATATGCACCAAACATTCATTGTCAACATGCCTACTAATGCATATGTATTTTAACTTCATTTTATGCCTCATTCACTCTAGTGGATTTCTATTTCAATCCACTTATTTATTTATTAATGTTGTAATTGGTTGTCCTTGAATTCATTCAGATCATTGCTTCCTTGTGTGCTCCCATTCTACTCATCTGCACTATTACTCCCTGGTATGAATACTTTCCAGCCAAGTTTCACTTGGCCATTCTACAATCCAACCAATGTACTCAATTTTCAACAGCTCCTTTTGGGTAGTCATATCCAACTTTACCTTTATGAAACATTCCAACACCCTGGAATGAAGAAACTCAAACATTCCATCACTATACTACCACAACATTCTTGAATCCAATACTATTGCTCCTAGTTTTCCATTAGACTACTTTTTTCACTCTTAATTTTTGCAACTGTCTACACCTCTCTTCCTTCAAGGATATGCAATCATACTTTTCCTTTCTATGCCCATTACTGACATTATTCATGTTCTAGCTTCATGTCTTATGTGAGTCTCAAAACTTCTCTATCCTTGTACCTCTAATCTAGAGGCTGGAATTTCTCCTGAATTATTCCTTTGATTTGAGATTTGGTGATATTTTGGGGCTTCGACACTCTGGGACTCCGGAATACTACGAATATCAAGTAGTTCAATTTCCCTCGGAGTTATACCTGCCAAAGTGGTCATAAAGAAATGATGACCACTTACTATTTTTTAACACCTATGCTTAATTTATCCTTCCACTAATATTATATCCAACAGTTAGCATTAATCCTGAAGTTATTCCCTTGATCTAAAGTTTGATGAGATTTCACAACTTCAGCCTTTGAGATTTCTAGGACTCAAAATTCTTTACATTTGGAGGGTCAATACCGAATGACCAGGATCAACAACATAGATTTCACCAAAAATTCCTATCAGATCGAATGGTTGATGAGATTTATCTACTTTGGCCTTTGACATTTCATGTTTCTTCCCTACCTGCCATAATCACTGAAGTGGAGAAGTTCCAATGTTTTCTATCTCCTACTATCTTCGATCAACGACTGATAATCAAGTAGTTTGATCTAACGGTTCTTGTTTACTTGAATCCCGATCTAACAATCTAGAGATTCATTGATTCAATGGTTATTATTGCTCTAAAAATTCAAAATGGAACGACCATGATTCCATGATCCTTTACAAGGATCTATGTCTACATGACGCTCTGGCTTCTGCGTGATTCTCACAACCCTATAACTCCTGATCTTTCCTTGGACCTTTTCAAAGGTATTAACATTGTATGCTCTGAACCCATGCAACCTAATATGATACCTCTTCTGCGATTTAGGTTTATATTGGACTCCGAAGCACCTCACGCTACAACGACCATTAAAAAAAATAGGAACTTTCAACCTTCCAAGTCGAAATCCGCTCTACAACTCTGCAGATTGAACCCATTAAACTTCTTAGACAATACTGAATTATTTCAACTCGATTTTTCCCATGAATTTGGGGAAATTTCTCTCTAATATTTCCATTTTCCCCCAAATTCACACCGTTTGAAATATGTGATAGAGAATTTCTCAAATTAGAACTCATCCTAGCCCATACTAGTCCGATGTTTCAACCTCACACTAATACCAATCTGTAACGTACCTAGTCATTCGCAGGCTGAGCATGCTACCTCAAAAAACTCACTTTGGAACTCATTTCGAGCTATGATAATAATTAATTAGAAAAATAAGAATGAAAGACTCACATTCATTAATAAAGATCCATGCTACAACATGAAATAAATAAACAATGTTCCAGGCACAACAAATAACCAACAGACATGCACACAAAATTACATATCAAAGATAATTAAATACACACTATAAAATACATTGTACATAAAATAGAGAGAAAACTTATCTTTGCAAGTAAACATTCACCAACTAGTTGCAGACCAAGGATGTTCCTCCCAACCATAGACATTATTTTTATTTTACTCTCAACAATATGTCATCCCCGATCCAAGGCTATGAATCCACAAGGATGAGTCCTAGGAAAAATGTAAAACACACAACAGTTGGCTAACTAGCTCTCGGTTTTCCCAACCACACAACAAATATGAATTTCTAGTTATCTTTCCCCCTCAGCCTGCACAACCCAAAGAAATGAACACCTTTCTCTACCATGCAATCCTTCAAGCTATTCCATTTCTCTCCAAATATCCAGTGCTACTGGCTAGGAAATCTCCCTAATGAAAACTCCCAAGATTCTCATTTATGGATAGTTGTTTTTTAACTTCCATCAATATTATTCACACAAGCATACATTCCCTCATGGAATGATCAATAATCTATTACATCCATCTAGCAATGGATTTCCTCCTCCAACCATCTAGCATAATACATAGCCTTTTATTGGAGTAAAGGGGGGCTTATGGCCAAACAGGGAAGGGGGACATGAATTCAACGATAAATATTCAAGAGGAGCCACGGTTAAAGGGGGGGGAGTTAGGGAAGGGGGAAGGGAGGCCACATGCACCAGGGAATCAATCACAGATAGGGAAACATCACAAGGGGGATGGAGGAAGGGGGAGGAGGCCCCATTTGTGGATGTGTCACAAAAGGGAGAGAGTGAGGAGGCAAAGAAAATTTGACCCTCTCTTGTCGAGGGGGAATCTTTAGATAGGGGAATGGAGGAAGGGGGGATCCACTACTTCAACCTCGAATAATTTTTCAGATCCAACTCTAAAGGAGAATAAAAAAAAATACCGGGAGACAATATTACATACGTTTCTCAAGATTATGTTGACACATGCATTGTTTCCATCCACTGACACTACTTCCATAGGGTCTTCACCAAAAATTTGGCGAGGAAAGATTACTCGACAAAACGTGTGAGTGTGAATGTGCCCTATTTCATGGAAACTATGGCATTGAAAGGGTAGCTTCCAATATTCTATCCTTTGATGCCATGTTACGTCTCCAAAAACATTGTCTATACTTCTCACCAGGCCTTCCCTGACATCCACCTCTATTTGGATCCAATCCCAATGACTGTCCTTCTTGGAAGCCCAATTTGGCTCGATTCTTGCAAAATATCCCAAATTTTTTCCAATAGTCTCTAGTGCTTCTCTAGTCTAGAAGACCAGGGGTGACCCAAGAAGAATATCCTATACCTTCATATGGGTTTTTGGCTTCCTAACAGATCAAAATCCATTGTCCCAGTTTTTATAAAGATCCCCAGTGGTTCCTATTTTGAGGTTCCCCGGAGAAGCTCCCCACAATTGTTCTTAGAGAGAAAAATAAAATAATTCAAGCCCCTAGTCATGACATGAGCCTCAGGTGAATACCTAAGTAATGACTTTCAGTGCTAATAGATCCACTCCTAGAGGTCCAAATCTCATGTCGATTTTCCAACAAATGACCCTACAAGCATCTTACCAATAAAGAAATTGATTTCTACTATGGGAATGTCCTAATCGAATACCATCATACAAGGCCACATTTCTCCCTAATGCAGTTCAAACCCTTCTTTGGTTTGGAATGAAAATAATCTTTGGTAAGAACTCTTCTGTGACCAACCTCCACTTCTCTTTATGATCTATCTTGGTTTCCATAGTATACCAAATCTAACTTTGAAGGAGACTGATTTGCATTGAATGCTAGAGTAGACCAAATCAAATTTCAAATGAGAAAGAGGATCTGATGGGCATATCTCAAAGTAAAGGGAACCACCATCGACTTGTTTTTCAAACCTACAAACTAGCACATTAATTATGGGGATTTCCATTGGAAATTTTCCCTACTTCGCATGATCAAGTGATCTACTAAAGCTATTGGATATGTGTTATATTCTTTGCACGAGTTGTTGCCCTGAATTGTTGACTATGTAACCTTTTAACCCCCTATATGCAAAGAAAACAACAAGTGGGAGAATGTTGGGTATGTGTTATATTCTTTGCACGAGTAGTAGTGTCAATTTTTTTCCTCGGGAAATGTGTCACATTTTTTCCTCATTTTTTGTGTTGCCTCGATTTTTGTGTCCATTGTTGGGAGGTTTTTTGGCAGTTGGTTTTTTGCTGATGGTTTTCTATTTCTAGTTAAGGAATTAAGGTTGTTTACTAATCCAGGTCATTGGGTTATGGTTTTGGATGTTATTGTCTCCTATATGTATATTTTATTGTATCACTATGAATGCATATATAATATATTGGTTTTCTCAGTTTGGGTTTCGAGGGGAAAAATCAATGTGTAATGTTTGTATTTTCCATTGCATCTTTTATGTTCTTTTATTGAAAATATGATTGCATTAAATATTGTACAAGTTTAAAATCTACATTTGGTGTCAGAGCTTTGTTGGCTTCAGGGGGGCACCTTTGTGGTCAAGGATTTCGCTTGGGAATGTGATAAGCCTTGTTATAGTGGGAGATCTATGGTATTGATTTTTTAGGTGAAAAGAAATGGTGAGAAATTCAAAAATGGAGTTCGATAAGTTTAAAGAGGAAAATTTTGAGATGTGGAAACTCAATATGGAAGATCTGTTGGTGGACAATGATTAGTGGATCGTAGTAGATCCAGGTACTGCACCTACAAGAACTTCAAAAGATGGCTGGAAAAAGTTTGATCAAAAAGAAAAGAGAACAATCTGACTATGTCTCTCACATTGAGTATTACTAAATGTGTCATAGGAAGCTAAAGCCAAGGATTTATGGGATAAGTTGGGGAAGTCATATCAGTCTAAGTCCCTAGTAAATAAATTATTCCTGAGAAATAAGTTGTATAACTTGAGGATGAGAGATCGAGACTTGGTGGTGGAGCATTTGAATTCCATCAATACTGTGGTAAGTCAATTAGTATCTGTTGAGATTAAATTTTCAGATGAAGGTAAGTGTATCAGTTTACTATTTTCTTTACTAGACTCGTGGGATAGTCCAGTTATGGAAATAGGTACTGTTGGTGATGGAAGTCACTCCTGGATTGTAGTAGGAGCAGAGCCCGACGCCCATCAGTTTATGTCATGTTTTGTTTATAAAGGGGTGATCAGATGGAAGTAAACTCGGAAAAGTATCGTTCTAACTCAGAAAACTGGGCCAGAACAACAATGACACATGAGGTCTTAACATAACTTAAACCAGTAATAATGATAGTGGTGAGTAAGTGGGAGAGAGAGAGGGGAAATAAAGTCTACTCTGGACGTCAGGTCTTCCAGCAGCCTTCACAAAAGAGGAAAAGTCTCAGTTATGGGGTCCTCTCAGAGCCGAACAACTTCAAAATGAACCCAAGAAGATTGCAGAACTGATAAAATCAAACCTACATAATATAGCAATGCAAAACCTGACTGGATCATTCATGCCCGAGATCTTAGATTCAAGAAAAAAAGGGAGAAGGAGAAGTTGGTTTCCATTAAACAAGAAGTCTCAAATTTTCTTCTATAACCAGAGAACTAGAGGCTAGATTAAAGTTTTACAATCGGGAGATGTGCTCTACCATCGATAGATTAAAAAATGGCAAAATTGCCTACATATACTCAAAGAAAAACCACAACAAGGAAATCGAGACACTGTATTAAAAACATTGTGTCTCCATGTCCACTAACAATCTACACATGTAGTCTCTGAACAATCATGCACTTATGACAGACTCAATCAAACTCCTGACAGTTCTGCAGATGAACCGACATGCTTTTAATTCATTGTCGGACTTTCAATTTATGGCAAAGACAATGTCTAACCACCACCAACTACCTCAATAACTACTTCCTTGGGATTGTGAACGACCCAACCAACTCTACACTTTTGAGGCGTGGGGGTCTTCTCACACTGCCACCTGGATCAGCTGAACAACCTGATGGATAAGGCATGGAGGCCACTGCGAAGGCTGGGGCACATTATTGGAAATAGTGGATGGGTGGAAGTGACATGGACCATGGGGATCAAGTGGATAAGGAGTTGAGATGACCATAAAGATGAAGGTGACTGGGAGAGAAAGAGAGACACATGGTAGGAGGTGAGTGGGTGATGAGATGAAAAGGGGCCATGTGGATGGGAGGAAGAGGGCCATGGCACCTGATGATGAGGCGAAGTGCCATGGGAAAATGACAGGGAAGCCACAAGGTGGTGGGCCTGAAGGAAGGAGGAAAGATGAGTTGGAGGATGAGGGGGAGAACACCTGGCAGGAGGTGACAGGTGGAAACGAGAAAAAAGGGGAAAAAGGGATGGGCCAGGATGGCTCTGAGTGGAAGGCATATGGTGGAAGGTGGAGGATATTTGAGACTTGACAATGTGGGGCCTGCTAATAGATACCAATTTCGGACCCCCCCTTTGTTAAAGGTAGAATGGCAAGGGGGGTCTGGAATCCAACCTTGACCGCAGATCTGGGCACTCTGATCTAGGCCATTAAGATATGCGCGGCCAATTTCGGACCCTGCCTCCTGCCTTAAAGGTAGAATGGTGAAGGGGGTCTGGAATCCAATCCTGACCACATATCTGGGCATGCATATTTTGACCGCCAAGATTTGCTCGCCGCTTACCCAAATATGCAATTGCGCCCCAACTTAGGATAAGTGGGTTTTTACTCTATTTCTTTCCCTCTTTTCACCAATGGGGGGGTGCCTTTTAGGAAAAATACCCCTCTTACATGTTTAGGTACTAACATTAGGCTCCATGGGGGGTAGAGTCATCCCTGTGATGCTCTAAAGAATTTTTTGCAGTTCCAATGCCTTACTGTTGGGCTATGGAGTCATTTACTAAGCCAAAAATAGAAAACAATATTTACAAAAATAGAGGAGCCGTCTCTGGCTCAGAAAAAACATTTTTTCAAGAAATGCCCATTTACTGGGCCATTAAAAACTTCTTTGCCTTCCAAATCCTGCAACCTATAAGTTTTTTTTGAGAATACTTCAGAGATTTTGAAAGGCCCAATCCATAGGGCATCAAACTTATTGTGTTTACCTCTATCCTACCTGGGTGCATCCCACTTGAGCACCATATCACCCAGCTCGAAATCCTTTTTCCTGATCTTCCTGTCAAAGGCTTGCTTGACCTTCTGTTGATGAATGTAGGCCATGTTCATTACCTACTCCTTGATCTGTTGCACCTCCACCATTTGATGAATCCTTCTGAACATATGGTCAAGATCTCCTTCAAGGTCCTGAAAGAATTTTACCACAGGTAGAGCAAGTTGAGTAGGAAAAACATCCTCCATCCCATAAATAAGTTGGAAAGGTGAGGTGTTCAGGGACCTCTTTGTGGTCACTCGATCATCCCATAGAGTGAATTTGAGTTTTGAATCCCAAGCCCTTTTATTTTCTTCCAATAATATTTTAATGAGCTTGATCTGGCCTTTATTAGAAGACTTCGCCAGTCCATTTCCTTGAGAATAATAGGGAGTGGAGAGAACTAGTAAAATCCCAAACTATTCACAGAACTTAACCAGAGGCTTAGACCTGAAAGAGGCAGCATTATCGGTGAAAATTCTGCTAGGGCAGCCAAATCTGGCTATGATGTCCTCCAGGAAGATAATAATTACTTTGTGAGAAGTACTCTTGGTGGGGGCAACTTCTATCCACTTGGTGAAATAGTCTGTCGCAGTCAGGATCCATATGTGTTGGCCACTTGAAGGAGGATGAATTTCTCCAATGAAGTCCAATCCCCACTACTGAAAGGGTGCCAAAACTACTATAGGATTTAGTGGCAGAGATTTCAGTTGTTTCTTTCCTGAGAACTTTTGGCATTTGATGCAAGCTTTGATTCATCTGCAGACATCAGCGAATAAAGTGGGCTAGTAATACCCATCCCTGAGGATTTTTTGAACTGTGGTCTTCCAGAAATGATGACCCCCACAAAGGCCAATATGGAAATCAAACATAACTTTCTGGGCTTCTTGTGGATTCAGTCACCTTAAAAATACCCCTAGAGGGTATTTCCAGTATAAATCTCAGTCAATGAGGCAATATATAACCACCTTGAGCTTTAAATCTCTTTCCTTGTTCTTTCCCATTCCATCTGGAGGCTTCAATTCTTGTAGAAAATACAAAATATCTCTGTACCAGGTGCATTATGTTAAGGATAAGTCACCCTGAGAACTCTTGTTGGATGACTCAGCTTGTTGATTTTCTGAATAGGCATTGATGAAGCTAATCCCCAAGGCTTTGCAATTGGATTCAACCAACAAATTGGCTAAACCCTACCCCTTTATCAACTTGGTGGGCTTAATCTCCAAATCAAACTCCAGGATCTCGACAATCCATTTACCTCTTCTCCTATCTATGTCAGGATGTATAAGAATGTCCTTCACAGAGGCTGAAGGAACGTATACAGTGACCCTTGAGTGCAAGACATAGACTCTGAAATCTTTGAGAGATTTCACCAAGGCATAGGCCTGCTTCTCCATGATCTTGTACCAGACTTCTGCATCTCTCAATGCCTTGCTAAAGAAAAAAATGGGTTGTTCTTGCCCTTCCTCATTTTTCTGCAATAAGGCCACTACTACTGTATCAAAAGAAGGAAAAGAAAAAATCAGGAAATCCTTGAAATAATCAGGACTGATCAACACAAATGCCTCAGTAAATTCCTTCTTTATTTGGATAAAAGATTCCCTAGGTTCAGCAGTCCATTTAACTTCATTTCCTTTCTTGAGCATGGTTGTGATGTGTTTCACCATCTCAGTGAAATTTGAGATGAACCTCCTCAGAAAGTTAATCTTCCCTAAAAAAGCTTAAACTTCCTTTCTAGACCGGGGAAGTGACAGGGTCTGAATTGCCTCTACCCTATTGGGATCAATCCTTACTCCTTCTGTTGATACTATATGACCTAACAGCTTCCCCTCCTTCATAGCAAACAAAGATTTCTTGGGGTTTAAGGAAAGGCCAAACCTCCGACACTTCAAGAAAACGTTCCTCGGGTGACAACAATGTTGTTTGTTTGACTTGGAGAAGACTATGATGTCATCTAGATAGATCACCACAAACTGATATTTCTCCCCAATGAAGTCTATATCTATGGGTCGCTGAAATGTCACTCCTACATTCATCAATCCAAAAGGAATTTTGGCATACATGAATGTGCCCCAGGAAGTGGTGAAGGTTGTTTTTTATTCATCCTCGAGCATGACTGATATCTGGTTATAACCAGAAAAACCATTAATCATGGATATCTTAGATGCACCAGTTACCCTCTACAATATGTGTTCCATGTTGGGCAAGGGATAATTGTCTTTCTTTGATCTCCTGTTTAGGTTCCTGAAATCAACATAGAGCTTGGTTTCTCCACTTTTCTTTCTCACCGAGACCAAATTGGCCACCCATTCGGAATATCTCAAGGGGACAATGATTTGGGCATCTAACAACTTATTCATTTCTCTTTCCATGACAGGAAACAACATGGGGTTTATCTGTCTTATCTTTTTCCTAAATGGTTTAGCCTCTTCCTTCACTGGGATCTTGTGTTCAATGACATATGTGTCATATTTATTGAGGTCTTCATAGGTCCATGAAAACACATCAACAAATTATCTTAATAATTTAGTGTATTTGGCCCTCTGTTCTTGGATCAAGCTGCTTGACAACTTGACGAACTTAGGCTCCTCTTGTGTGCCAATGTTACACTCAGATGTATCAGCATCTCCTCCTAAAATCTTATCTTTTACTACCACATCATTCCCATCGAACAGTCTTTCTAAAGGGACTAGTCCCCTTGGAATGTGATTGTTGGGAAACTGAATAATATGGTGATAAACAATTTTATTTAAGAATACCTTAGAGTGAGGGTCACCTTCGGGATGAGGGTCCTGATCAATGTGAAATGTAGAAAACTCATTGACGAACTGAAGAAAATTTTCAATCTCAAGATCGTCTTTGAATACCTTCCAATGCTTTACATTGTCCGGGATGGATGGCTTGTATCTTATCTCAACCCCACATTTGATCTTCGGTGGTAGAAGGATCCTGAACAGACTAGCCGAGACAGCTAAGGAATCGACCAAAGTATTATCCTCTCTTGGGACAAAAGAAATGTTGAAAGCCGAGAAGAAATTATCAATCAGGTCCCATACCTTCTTTCTATAACTTCTGAGCCAAGTATGTTTGGCCTGATAAACATTCCTCACTTGTTGTATTATCAATTTAGCATATCCAAAAACCATCTCCCTAATTCCTATTTCTTTTGCAGCCCTCATACCTAGAACAAGAGCTTCATACTCTGCCACATTGTTGGTGGTTTCAAATTCTAGCTTGTATGACAGGGATATGGTCTCTTAACAAGGTGACATGAAAACCACTCCGACACCAGCACCTATACTGGAAGAAGCTCCATCAAAGAACATATTCCAAAAAGAGGTGGTCAGAGGAGGTATCTCTTGATTAAAAATGGGTTTCTTTCTGACTTGTAAAGGGGCTTTAGGATTTTCATTGATCTGCAACAAACTAGACCCCAAATCAGTGTCAAGTGAAAAGATGGGATGATTGGTGGGGTTTTCTTCATCACTGACAATATAGGCTAGCTGGGATTCTTTGTACAACCTCCTATATTCCCCTCCAAAGACTAGAATGGTGGCATATGTGAGATACATATTTAATGTTCCTCCAAGTTTTTTAATCCATGACCTAGACAACAGCATGCCAAACTTGGGGGGAGCATCATATACCACAATGTCCATGACCACACTCTTCATTGGTAGCTGAAATAAAGAGACCACCAAGTCTTTGATGACTCCTAGACATTTCACCCTCCTTGAATCGAAAGAGTACAAATCGTGATAAGCCTTTGTCACTTCCAGTCCCAACTCTTCCATGACTATTTTGGGCATAAGGTTGTGGGAAGCTCCTGAATCCATGATGAAATTATGCAACACTTTATCATATATGTTCAGGGAGGTGTAGAAGGGAGGGGATGAATCATCTCTGTCTTCCACCATGAGGCCTAGGATGACTGCTGGATTTTCATCTTGAAGGTTCACTGATTCAAAGGAAGGCTGGGGGGACTCAGATTGTAGCAATTTGGAGAGGGACCTTTTGAAGTCTTCATTTTTAACTAGCTCTGAGAGGGGGACGGGAATTCTGATATTTTGAATTTCATGCTCAAAATTAAAGGAGGAAATGGGCTTAGGAGCTTCCATTACCTCAGAGACAGGTTCTTTGACTGCTAGTGAAGTATTTTGAGTTTTATTTTCTTTAGTCATGATTACTGCAGATTTAGTAGGCCTTTCTGCTATGAGGGGCTGATCTTGGCTGTCATGATTTCCTTCTTTCTTCTTTGACCTAAGAGGGTATCTGTTAGGGGTGTTGTTGGCCTTTTCTCCTTTACATAACTCATTGATTTGAATGTCCATAAGGGATTCTTCATATGCAGACTGAGTCAAATGGGGAAAAGGGGAAGTTTCTTCAATACAGTGAACTTCAGGGTCAAGCCCACCTATCTCCTCTCCTTCCTCATGAGAAACTAGGTTATTTTGGAGAGGGGTTTGACTCCTTTGAACTTCTCTGTCTTTCCCACTTTGTTCCCTTGGAAAATCCTGAGGCACATTGTTATTAGGTCTCCTAAAACCTCTATTATCAACATTCTGGGGATTTTTGTACATGGGCTTCCCTTCTAACTCCCACCTTTCCATCCTAGCCAAAAGCGATTTTAGCATTCTAGTTACTTCATCCGACTGAAGGGGAAGGGAAGAGGAATGGGATGGGGAGGCTTCAGGTATTTTCCTAGATATATCTCTATCAACCTTATCCCTAAGTCGGTCAGCAACTAGTATGTTAGTTTCTACTTCCACAATTGCATCCTGTATGTGAGCCAGAGTAGTGGCTCTTCTCTCCCTCAACAAAAGATAGAAATTAGGATCAAAAGTGCTAGCATAAGTGATATTAGCAGAGGCTTCAGAGGGATTTCTCTCAACAGGGATTTTATTATACATCTTATTGAATCTCTTAGAGAAGTCAGAGACAAACTCTCCTTCTTTTCACTTCAAGGACCCAAACTTTGTCATGTAATACATGAAGTCTTTTTTGTCTCCCCATTGTCTCAGAAAGGTGTTATCCAAAGCCTTGATCCCATCTATAGATCCAAGAGGTAGGGCTATAGACCATTTCCTAGCTTCGCCTTCAAGACTATGGAAAACAATTATCATCCATACATCTGCATGCATGATAATGTGATCATATGTAAAGTTGTAAAAGGCTTCAAGGTGTTCTTCTACATCTATGTCCCCTTTACCTGTGAAATTGGGTAGCTGCTTAAGGTATCCATCTGCTTGAAGGGCATTGAGAGGCTGTGGTAACACAAGGGGAGCATACCTAGCAGGTATTATGGTCTCCATTCTAGTCATGGGGGGATTAACTCCTACCATGGGAATATTAGGTGGAGGAGAACTCAGAGGAGAAGGGGTGTGAACAGGGGATACTAGAAATGAGCTTCCTGGAGGGAAGGGAAACAATGGGGAATACAGAGACAGAACTAAGGGACCTGAATGGGCAGATGCTTCTCTCTATGCAATAACAGTAACAAGAGGAGGGGTGGTGAAATCTTCTATGGTCCGAGGTTTGTGCCAAGGTATAGCTTCGGGGGAGAGGGGAGTGACAAGGATTTCTCCTTCTAATGCTAGACCAAGAGGGGAAAACTTAGCAGGAACACTCCCGAAATTCAGAAAATGGGAAACCTCAAAAATAGGTTTGCTAGGAAGCTGAGAAGAAGAAAATGGAGCTTTTATGGAAGGAGGTGGTGAATTACCTGGTTCAGTGGTGGATATTTCTACTTGAGAGGCCTTCCCTTTCCTGATAATCACCTCTGAATCCACTTCAGGCATGGCTAGAGGTAGTTGTGGATGGGACCGTGTGTGTCTGCCGCTGGAAGTCACAACTAACACAACAGGTTCTCCGCAGTGGAGTTGTCACAATGGAGTCACCAAGTGAACAATAGTAATCTTCAAGGGCTCTGATGCCTGATGCACCTTCAAAATTAGAAGCTCAATGTCATTCAATCCCAGGGAATATTTTCAACTTTGTCCCCAGCAACGGTGCCATAAATGTTGGCGACGGAAGTCACTCCTGGATTACAGCAGGAGCAGAGCCCGACGCCCATCAATTTATGTTACATTTTGTTTATAAAGGGATGATTAGATGGAAGTAAACTAGAAAAAGTATCATTCTAACTTAGAAAATTGGGTTGGAACAACAATGACACATGAGGTCTTGACGTAACTTAAGGCAGTAATAATGATAGTGGTGAGTAAGTGGGAGAGAGAGAGGGGAAATAAAGTCTTCTCTGGACGTTAGGTCTTCCAGCAGCCTTCACAAAAGAGGAAAATTCTTGGCTATGGGGTCCTCGCAAAGCTAAACAACTTCAAAATGAACCCAAGAAGATTGCAGAACTGATAAAATCAAACCTACATAATATAGCAATGCAACACCTGATTGGATCATTCATGCCTAGGATCTTAGATTCAGGTAAAAAAGGAGAAGGAGAAGTTGGTTTCCATTAAATAAGAAGTCTCAAATGTTCTTCTATAACCATAGAACTAGAGGCTAGATTAAAGCTTTACAATCAGGAGCTATGCTCTACCATCGATAGATTACAAAATGGCAAAATTGCCTACATATACTCAAAGAAAAACCACAACAATGAAACCGAGACACTGTATTAAAAGCATTGCATCTGCATGTCCACTGAAAATATGCACATGCAATCTCTGAACGATCATGCACTTAGGACAGATGCAATCGAACTCCTGACAGTCCTGCAGATGAACCAATGTGCTTTTAATTGGTCGCCGGACTTTTCATTTATGGCGGAGACAATGTCTAACCACCACCAACTACCTCAATAACTGCTTCCTTGGGATTGAGAATGTCCCGGCCAACTCTACACTTTTGAGGCATGGGGGTATTCTCATGCTGCCACCTGGATCGGCTGAACGACCTAATGGATAAGACATGGAGGCCAGTACGAAGGCTGGGGTGCATAATTGGAAATAGTGGATGGGTGGAAGTGACATGGAATGTGGGGCTCAAGTGGATAAGGAGTTGAGATGACCATACAGATGAAGGTGACTGGGAGAGAAAGAGAGACACATGGTAGGCAGTGAGTGGGTGATGAGATGAAAAGGGGCCATGTGGATGGGGGGAAAAGGGGTGTGGCACCTGATGACGAGGTGAAGTTCCATGGGAAAATGACAGGGAAGCCGCAAGGTGGCGGGCCCGAAGGAAGGAGGAAAGATGAGTTGGAGGATGAGGGGGAGAACACCTAGCAGGAGGTGACAGGTGGAAACGAGAAAAAAGGGGGAAAAGGGATGGGTCAGGATGGTTTTGAGTGGAAGGCGTACGGTGGAAGGTGGAGGATATTGGAGATGTGACAATGTGGGGCCCGCAAAGAGCCACCAATTTCGGACCCCCCCCAGTAGAATGTAAAGGGGGGTCCGGAATCCAACC
>JZKD02S1625219.1:61885-74524 GCA_000966675.3 Picea glauca
TATATAGGCACATGGATTTCAAGGTTGGAAATCAATTGTAGATGGATACACAGCACCAACAGTTCCACCAAAAAAGGTCAAAGAAGTGAAACTCAGTGAGAATAATTCCAAAGCCAAAATGCACTTTTGAATGGTCTCAGTGATATGGTAGTCACCAAAGTTTCACATTGTAAATCAGCTAAAGAGATTTGGGACAACCTTCAAAATATTTATGAAGGAGATACAAAAGTCAAAGATGAAAATCTTCAAACTTACAGAGGTCAATTTGAACAACTAAAACTGAAGGAAGATGATAATATTCCAGCCTACTTCTTACGATTCGATGAAACAGTTAATGCAATCATAGGATTGGGAGAAGAAATCGAAGAATCTATAATTGTTCAAATGGTACTAAGATCTCTTCCTATGATATTTAACCCTAATATATCAACACTAGAAGAAAGATCGGATCTAAACTCAATAAGCATGGATGAACTGCATGGAATCCTCACAGCATATGAAATGAGAATTGGATAGGAAAATCCAGATGTAAAAGAAGAAGCCTTCAAAGCATCCAAAAGATTAAAGAAAAAGAAAAAGGAACAAGAACAATATAGCAGCAATAGTGATGTCTCATAAGATGATGAATAAGTGGCCAACTTTGTCAAAATACTAAAGAAGGGAACCGACAGTAGGTATAGAGGTAAGCTTCCTTTAATTTGTTTTGATTGTGATGGTATTGGTCATTTTTTTAACAAATGTCCTCATAATAAAAAGATAAATGATGAAAGTTACTCAAAAGGAAAACACACATATAAAGGCAGAATAACTACAAAGAAAATTTTCAAGAAAATTTTATGCACCAAAGAAGATATCTCATCATCAGATGAAGATGAAGTCAGTGATAGTGAGATGGGAAGAGTTCTATTCATGGTAGTAAAAAACTCTGACAAAGAAGACTCTGAAGAAGAATATGAAGAAGCCAAAGAAGAATATGAAGAGGTTGAAGAAGAAATTGAAGAGGCAAAAGTTGACTTTCAAGGAGAATTAATGTGCGCCATAGAAGTTATCAGAAGAAAAGAGAAGAAAAAAAAGAAACTACAAGCATAACTAGACAAGAAAAAGTACAATCGAGAACTAGAACAAATGATCACAAAATTGAAGGTTCAAATAGAATAAGATAAAAGAATTGATGAAGAACTCAAAGAAAAGTTAGAAGAAAAGGATAGGATCATTGAAAACTTGGAAGCAAAAATTTTCACACTAAGAAAGGATATTCAAAAGAAAAATATGCAGAATAGCTCAAAAGTTCTGGATGACATTATCAGTAGTCAAAAATCTCATCTTGACGAGTCCGAACTTGGATACAATCAGACAGAAAAGGGATCAAGAACCAAAAAAATAGAGAAAGAAATATATCCAAAACTTTATGCAGAAACAATCAAAGGGGATAGGAAGATATACAAGGAAGATTACATGGACATTCCTCCACCAAGAAGATTCAGATTTAAGAATCAACAACAGACAAATAGGCCTGAAGGGGAAGAAGGATTCATAAGAGAACCTCCTTTCAAAATATCTCCAACTCCCAGGTATGAAACTATATTTTTTGTTTTATGTTATGCATGTAATAATTTTCGACATAAAGCTATGAATTGCAGAGCTAACAACAAGAACAATAACAACTTTGAGAGTCATACACAAAGGGGTTATTCAAGAAGACCTAGTGAAACATAGAGAATAAGTTATGACAGGTTTGAATCTTTGAGCATTGAAGTGGAACGTTACAAATGTAAAAATTTTGGACACGTGGCCAAAGATTGCAGAATGACAGTCCTTTCTAAAGAACCTCAACAAAATAACAACAGTCACATACAAGAACCTCAGAAAATGACATGTATAAGAAAGCAAGATCAATATAGAAATGAAGAATGCACAATTTCTCTAACAGATAAGCAAAAGAAACGTGATTAGTATGTTGATAGTGGATGTTCAAAACACATGACAGGTGATAGAGACAAGTTTCTTACATTACGAAAGGAAAGAGATGGATTAGTCTCCTTTGGAAATGATGATTCATCCAAAATAATTGGAAAAGGAACCATCTGAATTGGGAACAAGAATGAAAAGGAAGAAAATGTTCTACGAGTAGAAGATATTAAACATAATATTCCAAGTGTGAATCAAATGTGTGACCAATTTCATAAAGTTACTTTCGATTCACAAAAGTGTGAGATATGAAAAGAAGGTTCAGGGAAATTGGTTGCTACAGCTGCAAGAACTTCAAGAAACATATATCTGTTAACTGAAATTGGAAATGAAAAGTGTTGTCTAGGAAAGGAACATGAAAGTTGGCTATGGAACAGAAGAATGTGTCACATACATTTTGATAACCTTGTCAAAGTCAGCAAAAGAGAAGCAGTCAGAGAAATGCCCCAAATCATGAAACCAACCAACACTTTATGCAAGCATTGTCAACAAGGAAAGAAAACAAAGACCAAGGTTAAATCAAAGGAATATTAAACAATAAGATGACTAAAAATTGTTCATACTGATCTAGTTGGACCAACTAAAACAAAGGGCTTAAAAGGTGATAAATACTTCATGTTATTAGTTGATGATTATACAAGAATGACTGTAGTTTTCTTTCTCAAGAATAAGTCAGAAGCTTTTGAAAACTTCAAGATCTACAAGGAAATGGTTGAAAATGAAATGGATTCAAAAATCAAATTCTTGAGATATGATAATGTAGGAGAGTTCACCTCAAAGGAATTTATGGACTACTGCAACAATCATGGAATAAAAAGGCAATTCTTCATTGCTAGGACACCTCAACAGAATGGAGTTGTTGAAAAAAATAACAGGACAACACAAGAAATGGATCAAACAATCTTAATGGATTCGAAATTGACAGATAATTTTTGGACACAGGCAGTGCATACAACAGTTCACATTCAAAACATAGTAATGCTCAGAGACAACACTGACAAAACTCCTTATGAACTATGGAAAAGATGACCAACAAATGCAAAGAACTTTAGAGTTTTTGGAAGCAAATGTTATATCAAAAGAGAATATGGCAGAATGGGAAAGTTTGACTCTCATGTGGACAAAGGAGTACTTGTTGGTTACTCAAGTACAAGGAAAGCATGCAAGTGTTATAATCTAAGATTGAACAAATTTGTGGAAAGCATCAACGTAACAATTCATGAAATAGGCAGACCAGAATCAAAGGAAGAAAATGAATCAATGAAACAACCCTCAGAAGAATAAGTAGAAGATGAAAAATAAGTAGAAGAGGAATATGAAGAGAATATAATAGAAGCAGAAGAGAAAGTTCAGCAAGTGCCTCCAAAGACACCTAGTAAACGATTACAGAAGAATCATCCTTCAGATCATATTATTGGAAACAAAAATGCAGGAGTTGAGACTAGAAGAAGAATCCATCCACCAGAAAAAACACACCTAGCACTCTTATCTACAATTGAACCAAATTGCTTTGAAGAAGCCAACAAGGATGAATCTTGGAATAAGGCCATGGATGAAGAATTGGATCAAGTAGAGAAAAATGACACTTGGGAATTGGTTCCAAGACCAAATAATAAGAATGTGATCGACACAAAATGGGTTTGCAGGAATAAATTGAATGAATATGGACAAGTTACAAGGAACAAACCTAGATTGGTATTTAAAGGATATCCATAGCTTGAAGGAATCGACTTTGAAGAGAAATTTTCCCTAGTTGCCAGAATGGAATCAATCCACTTGTTTTTAGCTTATGCATGCTCTAAAATTTTTAAAGTATATCAGATGGACATAAAATCATCTTTTCTTAATGGGGAACTTGAAGAAGAAGTATACATTGAACAACTAGAAGGATTTTAGTTGTTAGAGAACATAGATTATATGTGTAAATTAATGAAGGCCTTGTATGGTCTAAGTCAGGCTCCTAGAGCATGGTACTCTAGACTAGATAAGTATTTGCAGCAAGCAGGGTTAAGAAAAGGAAATGTAGACAACAACATCTACATCAAGGTAAGTCAAGGTAATATTTTATTAGTTGAATTTTATGTTGATGATATTATTTTTGGTAGTGATGATGACAGGTTAAGCCAGCCGTTTGCAAAAGAAATGCAAAATGAATTTGAAATGTCGTTACTTGGAGAACTATCCTTCTTTCTGGGACTTCAGATATGTCAAAGCAACCAAGGAATATTTATTTCTCAAACCAAGTATATCAGAGAAATGCTAAATAGGTTTGGAATGGGAGATTTCAAACCAGTTATCACTCCCATGCAAACTAGTTGCAATTTGAGCAAAGATGATGATCCAAAGTCTCCAGATCAAAGGCAATACAATTCAATGATTGGTAGCCTACTATATGTGACAACATATAGACCAGATGTAATGCAGGTAGTTGGATAGGTGGCACGATTTCAAGAAACACCAAAGTAATCACATGTATTAGCAGTGAAGAGGATCTTCAGATATCTCAAAGGAACATAAGAGTTTGGATTATGGTATCAAAAAGGAAAGGATCTATCACTTATGGCCTACACAGATGCAGATTGAGAAGGTTGTATTGATGACCGACGAAGCACCAGTGGAGCAACATTCTACTCGGGTAAGTGTTTAGTATCATGGCTAAGCAAGAAACAATCATCAGTATCCTTATCTATAGCCGAGGCAGAGTATATTGCAAAAGAATCATGTTGTACATAGGTTCTTTGGATGAAACAAACTCTGATAGATATACAGGTTGAGTATGATGATCCCATTCCAATCTATTTTGATAATACAAGTGCCATCAATATCTCAAAGAAACCAATGATGCACTCCAAGATGAATCACATTCCAATCAAGTATCACTTTCTACAGGAGTAGGTTGTAGAAAAGAACATCAAATATGAGTATGTGGGAACAAAAGAACAAGTGGTAGACATATTTACAAAACCACTTTCACGGGAAACCTTTGAATATCTTCACCAGAGACTTGGATTTATTTCTACTCCAAAATGAATGTTTTTTTAATGCTTATCTTATATGTCTTATATGTACACGAGGAAGAACCACAAACGGACAGTTCAGTCAGGGGGAGAAGCCACGGATGGAAAGATACCTTTGCCATTGATGACAAAGTGGGAGAGATTTATCAGATGTAGAGGACAGAGGCATGGTTCCAGGGGGAGATATTTATCATATGCAGAGGAAAGAGGCATGGTTCTAGGGGGACAAGATTTATCATATGCAGAGGACAGAGGCATGGTTCAAGGGGGAGCATGAGTGATATGATTTTAAATTTGCATCAAAATGTTGCCATCAATGCCAAAGGGGGATATTGTTGATTAAGGTTGGTTATCATTGATGTGAACCCTTGAAGAAAGCCTGGTAACACAAAGGGTTCGGTAATGGACCCAAATTTGTTTGATGTAAAGATGACTCATTATTGTCTTGTCATGGTTGATAATAAGTACATATGGATGAAATCCAAAGTGGTCCCCTTATGGTGAAATCCCTCACAAGAAAACACTTTGCAGATTGATTTATCCTAGAAGTATGGTTAGATAACCCATGGTGTTTTTTGGAATAATGAGATGAAGTTTAGTGAATTTGTCAATGAAACTATCCTAGATGGATATTTCTTTTCATGCCATTTCCAGTGGTATGTGGAATGTCACATAACTCCTCATGCTTAGAGAGTTATGGCCATGAGAAGTCAGAGAACCCAAGGTTGGGTAATGGACCCAAGTTTGTTTGATGGATAATGGTATGAGTTTTGATATATTTGTAGGTAATACTATACTATATGTATGATACATTTCATTCCATTTCCAGTGGTATGTTGAACATCACATAACTCCTTACAGTTTGAGATTTATTGTGTTAAGAAGTTGGAGGACCCTCTTATGTCATCTAGAAGCCCCGAAAGGTCAAAATAGTCAAAGTGGGTTAAGAGATTTTAGAAGGTAAATAACAAAGTGAAGTGTTGAGTGTACTATAATTCAAATTGAATACAAAATAAATTATTTAAATAATAAATTTAATGGATAAATTAGAAGTGGGTTAACCCCAAAATAAGGAAAGTTGGCAAAGTGACCTAGAAGATGTTTTTAAGGAAGCTACTTGGAGAGTATAAATAAGAGGCAAGCCTCTCTCATTTAAGACACACTTGGGAATATTGAATACATATAGGTTTTTGAGGTAACCAAAGGATATCTAATCTGAATTTCTGAGGAAAGGTGAAGAAAAGAAGGTCAGAATTCAAAGAAGGATAAATTCTTTTGATGATACATTTTAAGGTATGTTATTTATAGGTCATCTCACCATTTTCGCAATAATTTTTTTTCTAGAAAGATTCAGACCGTGAAATTACGATTCCATTAAAGTAACATATCCAATTATCTATGGTAAATAATTCATCTTGTGGATCATTGTATTTTTGGAGTTACACTCCGTGGAAAATAGGATTTGTGGCTAGTCCTGAAACTAGTCAAAAACAGGTTTTTCAGGTAAAAACGTCATAACTTCTTCATCAAATATACCAATTCAGTAAGACTAAATGTGTTGGTTATATTACAATTTTTAGTATGTTTTGAAACATTTTCCTATCAATTCAAAAAATATTCTGTGCGGGGTACTCTCTACAATGTCGCTCTCTAGATTAAGCCAAAATTCAGCAAGGTATGCCATTTTTTCTATAACTCTTTTTATGAGAGGTTCCAAGTAGTGAGACCTCAAGGAATTTCATAAAACACACTGAATAACATTTTTTATCAGTTTCATATATTTATTCATTATAGGTACAAAGTTATGATTATTTCAAGTCAAGGTTGTTGACTAATCCAAAACTAGTCATGTGAGACTAAAGAAAAGTTTGATGAATATACTAGCCTCTTGTTGTTTAAAGTTAAGGAAGGTTTGTAGGTATGTGATCATATGCACTAGGTCTATTACAGAGTTACAAATCATATTTGGATGATGAAATTGATGAGGGCATTTGGTTAAGGTACAAGGTGGGTACATGGTTGAGACAAGTAGTTGATGATTTGGCACATACATGAGGTGTATAGTTGATGATGTTGGTACATATTGATGAGTCATAGTTGATGATTACTTGAAACATTATTGGTACATACTTGGTAGATGATTGATTCACTTTTTTATGGTACAGGTTGGTGCATGGTTGATGCACTTGTTTATGGTATAGGTTGATTACAGGTTGAGGTATAGGTTGATGTATGGTTCAGGTTTATTGGTACAGGTTTACAATGGTATATCTCACAGTCATAGTGTGACAGTGGTTTCATAATTCTACTTCTAATTCAAGGTGGTTGGATGGGGAAAGGACAGGTGGTAGCGGGAGAACATAGGGGGTTGTAGCCTCCTTCTGGTTGTAGCCAGAGAATTGGGGAGTTGGACCTTCCCTCAAGTTGTAGCCTAAGAAACTAGGGGGTTGATGCCTCCTTCCAGTTGCAGCTGGAAAACAAAGAAAGTTGGTGCTTCCAATGAATGTAATTTTTCAAGACATATAAGAAAAAACATTATGTGGTTTTCTCCTGATTTGGGTTTCCACGTAAAACAATGGTGTATTGTGTATGTGTGTGATTGTTCATTTCTTATTGCTCATTATTGGATAATAATTCTACATTGATATAACACTTGGATTATTTGGAGAAAAAGGATTATAATTAAGTTGTTACTGATTCACCCCCCCTCTCAGTAATATAACAACCTTTATGGTTGAGGCTTTGGCTTGGGACTTTGATAAGCCTTGTTACAATGGGAGGTCTATGGTATTGATTTTCAAGTGAAAATAAATTGAAAGAAAATAAAAAATGGAGATCAAGAAGTTTAATGGGAAACGGTTTGAGCTGTGGAAGCTCAAGATGGAAGATCTATTGGTGGACAGAGATTAGTGGATCACAGTAGATCTCGTTACTACACCTAAAGTAACTTCAGCAGATGGCCAGAAAAAGTCGGATCTTTAGGTGAAGAGAACAATCTGATTGTCTCTCAGATTCAATATTACTGAATGTGTCATAAGAATATACAACCAAGGATTTATGGGATAAGTTGGGGAAGTTGTATCAGTCTAATTCCCCAGCAAATAAACTATTCCTGAGAAATAAGTTGTATAACATGAGGATGACAGATGGAGACTCGGTGGAAGAGAATTTGAATGCCTTCAATATTATGGTAAGTTAGTTAGTATCTGTTGAGATTAAAATTTCAGATGAAGATAAGTGTATTAGTTTAATTTTTTCTTTACCAGACTCATGGGATAGTGTGGTTGTGGCCATAGGTAGTAATACAACTGCCTTGAATTTTGATGAAGTGTTCTCATCCTTATTGTCAGAGGAGATGAGATAGAAGAATATGTAAGGACATAGAATAGACACATTATTTACAAGAGGATGCTCCTAGGAAAGAAACCGATCTAATTTCTCAAGTGGCAAATCTAAGTCTAATGGTAGATCTAAATATCCTAGAAAGTTTGTAAAGGTATGTTGGATATGTTAAGGTTTAAGCTATTATTAGGTTTCTTTTCATTTCACTAGATAGCAATAGCATAGATAAGATCACTCAGAAATACACAATCACAAGAGACACGTCATTTATCCTGGGAAACCCTCATGGGGGAGAAAACCCAACAAAAACTTCCTTAATATAGATCACCAATACAATGCCAAGAGATAAGGAAATTCCTCTCCCAAGAATACGCCTCTCTCTCTCTCTCTTCTTTCTTCTCCAACTGCAGCTCCAAACTTGTGCTCTGATGAACAAGTGAGTGTGTGTACAAATTAGGCATTAGCCTCGTTATTTATACAATCAGGCACATGTGGACGGAGGTGTTTTTTCACTGGAAAGGCCAACTTCTTGTTCTGGGTGGTTATAACCACCTTTATTATATTCTGGGGCTGACTTCTTATTCTTCCTATTACAATTAGTGTTTGACCAATCTACAAAAGGGGATTTGGTCATTTACAATACCTGACATGATCAATCTGCAAAAGGGGATTGATCTAATCAATAATAATTAGAATACTCTTTGCATTTACAATATTTCAACACTTCCCCTTAACAACAAGGGTATTTTACAAAAACATCAGGTGAGAGAGAGGACAATATCATCAATAGTATCTTGGAACACTGACTGGCATATCTATAAATCATTGAAAGTTTTTCTCATCATCCACATCATCATTCACAGTGGAGAGCTAGAATGATATCATCATCGCATCAACATGAATTAGTATGAAACTAATACATCATCATCACAACACTAGGCGGGTACATCATCATAGCAATTAAGATGGCACACCACACAACAATTAAGCTGGAATCACAACACAACAATTAATTTGGCAACACCACACAACAATTAAGCTGGAATCACAACACAATAATTAAGCTGGCAACAGGACACAACAATTAACATGGAATCACAACACAATAATTAAGCTGGCAACACAACACAACAATTAAGATGGAATATCATCAGCACAAGGATGGCATCACAACACTAGGCTGACAACTCAACACAACAATTAAGTTGGAATATCATCGGCACGAGGTTGGCATCACAACGCTAGGTTGACAACTCAACACAATAATTAAGATGGAATATTATCAGCATGAGGTTGGAATCACAATGCTAGGCTAGAAACTCAACATAGAAATCAAGTTGGAATATCATCAGCACAAGGCTAGCATCATGGAACTAGGTTGGAAACTCAACAAAACAATTAAGATAGAATATCATCAACATGAGGATGGAATCACAGCACTAGGATGGAAACTCAACACAACACTACTCCCCCTTTCAAGGGAGGTCCTTTCAGGCTCTACCAAGATTATCTCAAAAGTGCTCAAACTTTACACGAGATAGAGGTTTGGTCAACACATTAGCAACCTGTTCACCCATGCTAGCATATTGGATCTTTATGGCTCCTCTCTGCACCATGTCACAGATGTAATGATATCGGATCTCTATGTGTTTTGACTTGTCATGGAACACAATTTTCTCTGTCATCTTTATACATCTTTGGTTATCACATAGAATCATGGTTTCTTCCATCTCTAGGTTGAATAGATCAGTCAACAACTTATGAAGCCATATGGATTCACAACTGGAAGAACATGCAACAATGTATTTTTCTTTCGTTTTACTGAGAGAAATACTTGATTGCTTCCTACTCTGCCATGAGATCATGATTGATCCCAAACTAAAACAACATCCTGAATTTCTCTTCTCGTCAGAGACACTTCCAACCCAATCTGAATCAGTGTACCCACTCAGTCTGAAGTCATGATCTCCATCATAACTGAGACCACAATCTAATGTACCTTTAAGGTACCTCATCACATGTTTTGCAACAACTAGGTGAACATGTCTGGGTTCTACCAGAGACTGACTCAAAGTGTTCATGGAAAAAAAGATATTTGGTACGGTGTTCGTCAGATACATCAGTGATCCAATGATTTGTCTATACAGCGTGACATCAATCAATTTTGACAAAGTGTTGGCCAGAAGATTTAGCTTCATTTCCATGGGTGTACTCATGGACTTGCACTCCAACATATCAAATCTCTTCAGGATTTCAACTGCATACTTCCCTTGGTTAAGTAATATTCTCTCTGGGCTCTGCCATACCTCAATACCTAAGAAATAATGCATTAGGCCAAGGCCTTTCATCTCAAATTTTGCAGTGAGATGCTTTTTACATTCAGTGATGAGATTTTCTTCTCCAATTAAGAATAAGTCATCCACATACAGTAGCAATATCACCAGCTCATCATTCATAACCTTGAAGTAGAGGTTAGAATCAACTTTACTTTTCATAAAGCCCAAGATCATCAGAAAATTTTCTATCCTTCCATACCAAGTTCTAGGAGCTTGCTTCAACCCATACAAAGCCTTTTTCAACTTGCAGACATGAGTCTTCTTGTCTTCAACTTCAAATCCTTGAGGTTGTTCTATATACACTTCTTCTTCAATGACACCATTTAGGAAATTTGTCTTTACATCCATCTGGTCTAACTTCCACTTCATCTTAGCTACAAGGGCTATGATGGCTCTGATTAAATTTTATCTGGCTAAAGGAGCAATTGTCTCTTCATAGTCAATGCCTTCTTTTTGAGAAAATATATGGGTGAAAAACCTTGCTTTATACTTTTCAATACTTCCATCAACAACATGTTTTATTTTGAAAATCCATTTGGAATATACTACATCCTTGCTCTTTGGTTTGGGAACTATTTCCCATACATCATTCTTTATTATGGATTGGTATTCTTATGTCATGTCATCTTCCCATTCTTTCTTCTGAATGGATTATTCAAAGAAGGTAGGCTCCTTCTCTAGGATATCACAGATCAAATCCATATAACCAGAGAATGTCTTAGGTCTCTTCACTTGTCTCGTGGTTCCTTCAGGAACACCATACTTCTCTCCATCTTGAATAAGATTCCTAGCCCAAGCAGGCTTTCTCTTATGGGATATCATCATCTTAGGAGGTTCTTGAAATTATTCTGTCATGATCTTCTATAATTTCCTCATCAGGGGAAGATATGACTTCCCTCACTAGTTCTGCAACTTTGGGAACTTCCTTCACTGGTTCTACAACTCTAGGAGCTACAGGTTCCTCTTCATATGCTTCTTCAAGATGGCATCTTCTTGATTTCTTGAGTGTTTCATCTTCATCAAAGGTCACATCCCTGTTGATCTCAATATGATGGTGACCTAGTATATAAACCATGAAGGCCTTGGAGACCTCACAATATCCAACAAATATTCCCTTCTTTCCTGAAGGGTCCATCTTCTTTCTCTTCTATTTTGGAATATTTACAAATACTGAGCAGCCAAATATTTTGAGATGGCTTACTTCTGGCTTCTTTCTAGAGAACATCTCTTCAGGGGTATTGAACCTATGTGCACTATGGGATAGTTGGTTTTGTACATATATTGTTCTTTTTGTTGCTTCTGCCCATAAGCACATTGGAATATATTGATCATGGATCATGGTATTCACTGCTTCCATTATAGTTATGTTCTTTATTTCTACCACACCATTTTGTTGAGGATTGTAGGGAGTGGTGAGATCTCTCTTAATATCGACATCTTTGAAATAGTTTAGAAACTCTTTTGAGGTGTATTCTCCTCCATTATCTGACCTAGGTATCTTTATCTTTATTTCAGAAAGATTCTCTATCAAGGCTTTGAATTACTTGAATTTACTGAACACTTCATCTTTTGATTTCAAAAAGTAAATCTAGGTCTTACGAGAATAATCATCAATAAAAGATACATAGAATGCATACCCACTAATGGAGGATGATGGCATTGGGCTGCACACATCTGAGTGTATCAGTTCTAAGACTATTTATGTTTTACTATCTCTCTTTGGAAAATAATTTTTGATGTTATTCCCTTGTGCACATACATTGCACACACCTTCATGGTCAACCTTGAGTTCTGGTAGACCTGTGACTACCTTGCATACATATATAGTAATGCCTTCTAGTTGATGTGGGCTAATATTCTATGTTGATTAAGGTTGGTTGTCATTGATGTCAACCCTTGAAGAAAGACCCGTAGCACAAATTTTTGGGTAATGGAACCAATAGTGTTTGATGTAAATATGACTCATTATTTTTTTG
>JZKD02S1625219.1:82869-122193 GCA_000966675.3 Picea glauca
GGTTGGTGCATGGTTGATGCACTTGTTTATGGTACAAGTTGATTACAGGTTGATGCATGGTTGATGCATGGTTCAGATTTATTGGTACAGGTTTACAACGGTATATCTCACAGTGTTAGTGTGATAGTGGTTCCATCATTCTACTTCTACTTCAGGGTGGCAAGACGAGGAAAGGATAGGTGGTTGTAGCCACCTTCCGGTTGTAGCCGGAGGACATTGGGGGTTGTAGCCTCCTTCTGGTGGTAGCCAGAGAATTGGGGAGTTGGAGCTTCCCTTAGGTTGTAGCCTGAGAAACTAGGGGGTTGGAGCCTCCTTCCAGTTGCAACTAGAAAACAAAGGAAGTTGGTGCTTCCAATGAATGTAATTCTTCAAGACATATAAGAAAAATCATTCTGTGGTTTTCTCTCAATTTGGGTTTCCACATAAAACACTGGTGTATTGTGTATGTGTATGATTGTTCATTTGTTCATTGCTTATTTACTTTTCAGTTATTGGATAATAATGCTTCATTGATATAGCACTTGGATTATATGGTTAAAAGGGATTAAATTTCTCTATTAATGATTCACCCCCCCTCTCAGTAATCCAACATTCTATGCCATAGTTCACATGGATTCTCAATGGCATGGGTCATGGCAGCTTCTGAGTGACCTTTTAGCTTATACAAGCCACCTTCTTCTTTGCCAATGACGATTGCTTCTTTCATGGTTTTATCGTTAGCCCACATAATAACTTCTCCATCTATAAATGAAATTATGAAGCCTTTCTTTTATAAAGTTGATATGGAGAGTAGGTTCTTTGTCAAACCTGGTACATAGAGTACTTCCTTCATCTTCATTGGAGTCCTTGAATTAAGCTTGTAGTTTGATTCTCCCACTCCCTTGATAGGGTATTAATAATCATCTCCAAGTGTAACTTTCTGAGAAAACTTCTTTTCTGAAAGGCAAGAGGGAATATCTCTCTGACCTGTCATGTGCTTGGAAGCACCACTATCAATGAGACAAGTTTCCTCTCCAGGTGATACTGATCCTCGGAGAGCCGGTATTAAGACATAGTCTTCAATGTGTTCTCTTATCATCTTTGTGAGTGGCTCTTCATATTCAATTGCATGGCCATGGTGCCTCTTATTTTTCCTCTTGTATTCTTCTCATCTAGTTGGACAATGTCTCACAATGTGTCCCATATTGTCACAATGGTAGCATTGGCAAGATGAGAAGTCTCTTTCTTTTCTTTGTCCTTTCTTCTGGAACCTATTAGGTTGACATTCTTTATGTGTGAATTTGCTTTGGGGGTAAGAATCTTTATGAGTTTCTTTCTAGAAGTAAGACTTCTTTCTTCCTCCTTTAGTGTGAGTATCTAGGGATTGATATTCATCTATGGATAGTAAATCTTCTTGTTTAGCTACTCTAGATTCTTCTTGAATACTTTCTTCCCAGAGACTGTTGAATTTTAGTTTCTCCTTTTTGGAAAAAATAGTTTGGATGAATGCATCCCAAGGTTTTGTGAGACCATTAAGGGTCATCACTATGAGTTCATATCCATCTATGGTATCTCCAATTGCTTCTAGCTATTCTTTGAATTTTGATATTCTGGAGAAATATTCCTGGATCAATTCTCCTTTTTGCATCCTTGTATTCTTCAGTTGATGTATTAGATTCATCTTCTAGTTTATGTTATTTCCTTCATATAATCTGGTTAGGGCATCAAACATTTATTTTGGAGTCTTGTTTGAAGACACTTGAGGAATCAAGTGATCTTTGATAGAATCTGCAATGATTCTTTTAGCCCTGATCATGTCCTTTTGGTTCTTTCCTTTATCTGCAACATCGTCGGGTTCTAGAACTTATTCTTTGATGAATATTGATAGGTCATTCTCTTTAAAAATTATTCCAATCCTATACTTCTAGGCACGAAAGTTTTCCACACCTTCTAGCTTGTCAAAAATATTAGTTCTTGTAGACATCTTTTACCTAGAGCTAGGAAAATGACCAAAAAATGAAAATGCTCAAAATTGAATTTTGAACTTGCCAGGAAGTGTGCTTGCCTGAGGCGAGTAGCTTGGTGTGGTTAGATTTCTAAAAATCCAACTTTTACCCCTTCAAACTTGATCAACGGATTTATGGACTGGTGCTTCTGGTTTTCTAGTACTTCTGGTACTCTAGTACTTCTGGTACTTCTTGTACTCTGGTTTTCTGGTACTTCTGGTACTTTGTGAAAACTAGGTTTTCACTTTCCGGAAGGTCTAGCCACTGAAAAATTGTGTTGAGAATGCAAAAGTGATCCTTGAGGAAGGGAACACTTTTCTAGACGTTTTTGGGGATAAAATTATTCTTCAATAAAAATCCCTAATTTGCATGTACGACAACAATGACGTTTTTCCCTTTCTCTTGTGAAAGATGCTCTCTCCAGCTTAGCTCTGATACCATTTTAGGGTTTAAGATATTATTTGGTTTCTTTTCATTTCGCTACATAACAATAGCATAGATAGGATCAATGAGAAATATACAATCACAAGAGACAGATCATTTATCCTGGGATACCCTCATGGGGGAGAAAACCTAGCAAAAACTTCCTTAATATAGATAGTCAATACAATGCCAAGAGATAACTCAAACAAATACAAAAATTCCTCTCCCAATAATGTGCCTCTCTCTCTCTTCTTTCTTCTCCAACTGCAGCTCTAAACTTGTGCTCTGATGAACAAGTGAGTGTGTGTACAAATGAGGTGCTAGCCTCTTTATTTATACAATCTGACACATGTGGATGGAGGTGTCTTTTCACTAGAAGGGCCAACTTCTTGTTTTGGGTGGTTATAACCACCTTTATTATATTATGGGTCTGACTTCTTATTCTGCCTATTACAATTAGGGTTTGACCAATCCGCAAAAGGGTATTTGGTCATTTACAATACCCAACATGATCAATCCACAAAAGGGGATTGATCTAATGAATAATACATCAATAATAATTAGAATACTCTTTGAAGTTACAGAATTTCAACAGGATATGTGGAAAAGAATGGCACTATAAGAAGCAATGTAGATCCAAAGTTTAGAAAAAGAAGGGATCTGAATAATTTCCTTCTACAGAAAAAAATACCTCCAAGGAAGAAGGAGGGGATGTGTACTTGGCTTATTCAAGCACACATGCAGATCATGAGGCATGGTTGGTTGACTAAGATGCATCCATTCATATGACTCCCCATAGGGAGTGGTTCTATGAATATGAAAGGTATGATGAAGGTAATGTTTTCCTAGGTTATGAATCGACAACTGGAATCATAGATCGAGGAAAAGTCAAGTTGAGGCTCATATATGGAAGGATTATAACACTACTTGGTTTTCTGCACATCCCAGGATTGGCCATAAATTTTATTTATTTAAGCAAAATGGATGATGTAGGGGTAAAAACAATATTTCAAAAGGAAACCTGCAGGATTGTTCAAGGAGAAATGGTGTTGTTGAAGGGAGTTTGGTTTGCAACTTTGTATAAGTTGAAAGGAAGAACAATTAGTGATGGGTGTAATAGTTCCATTGTTCCTGATATTGGAGTTGAGGAAGAAAGAAATCCTACAGTCTCTAGAGAAAATTTTATGTTGTGGAATTAAATATGGGGGCATATCAGAGAGAAGGGTCTTCGACTACTACACGACAAAGATATGGTTAAAAGTATGTCTAACTACTCTATGAATTTTTATTTCTGTGAACATTTTGTATATGGAAAGAAGAATTGGGTAAGATTCCCCTCTGGTGCAATGAGGTTAGAAGAAATTTTACAGCTAATGCACAATGATATTTTTGGACCTATGTCAGTCCCATCATTGGGAAAATATGTGTACTATGTCTCATTTATAGATGAATTCTTGAGGAATACTTGGATATATTTCCTTAGGAATAAATCTGAATTATTTGATAGGTTTAAAGAGTTTAAGGCCCTTGTTGAGTATTAAACAGAGAAAATAATTAAGATGTTGAGGATAGATAATGGCAGAGAGTTTTGTGGGAATGAATTTGAACAATTCTGTAAGAAGTGTAGTATAAAAAGGTATAAGAATACTACATATACACCTTAGCAGAATGGAGTTGCAGAAAGGATGAATAGGACGTTGATGGAAAAATCAAGGTGCATGCTCATTGGTGTCAGGTCAGGGAAACAGTTTTGGGAAAAGGTAGTGGGTATTGCATGTTACATGTTCAACAGATCACCCTCATTAGTGTTGGATGACAAGACTCCACAAGAGGTATGGAATGGTAAGAAACCTTCTCTCACACATCTGAACATATTTTTCTATGATGCATATGTTCATCTTCCAAAGGAAAACATGAGTAAGATAGACAAGAAGGCTGAAAAGTGTATCTTTATTAGATATAAATATAGTCTCAAAGGTTATAAGTTTTGGAACCCAGAAAATAAGACGGTAGTGTATAGCTAAGATGTGGTATTTAGAGAAATGAAGGATGTTGTTAAACAAGAATTCCTACCAAGTAAAGAAGAACCAGAGAAAATAGATTTTTATCTAAAGGATGATGAATCAGACTCTATGGAAGAACATGAATCAGAAGAAGAACATCCTCACACTCCAGTATTGAGGAGATCGGTTCGAGAAAGAAGGCTACTGGAAAGGTATATTCCATATGATTTTCATTCAATTTTTTTTTTCTATTACTGATGATTATCCTAGAACTGTTAGGGAGGCAGTGGATTCAAAGGATGGAAATCCATGGAAAAAGGCCATGGATGAAGAAATGCCATCCTTGGATAAGAATGAGGCTCGGGATCTAGTGGAGTTTTTGACTTGAAAAAATCCCATTGGAAACAAACGAGTATTTAGAAACAAGTTGAATGCAGAAGGAAAGATGGAGAAATACAAATCTTGGTTAGTAGCAAAGGGTTATTCCCAGGTTGAGGGAATTGAATTTCGTGAGATTTTTTCTCCTGTTGCCAAGTTAACCTATATAATATTTTTGTTATCCGTTGTTTTTTCATTTGATTTTGATGTAGAATAGATGGACATGAAGGCAACATTCCTACATGGGGATTTGGAAGAAGAAATCTATATGAAGCAACCAAAAGGATTTGTTGTGAAGGGAAAGAAGGAGTTGGTATGCAAGATGAAAAATTCCTTGTATGGTTTTAAAAAATCACCAAGGATGTGGTATCAAAAATTTGATACTTATATGTTGTGACTTGGTTTCACAATAAGTAAAGAGGATCATTGTGTGTATTTTAAATTAATGGGTGATCATTTGATTTATTTGGTCTTGTATGTGGATGACATGTTGTTGATAGGAAACAAAAATGATATTATCTAGGATGTGAAAACTCAGTTGTCCCCTAAATTTGACATGAAGGATCTTGGTTCTTCAAATTTCATTTTGGGCATGGAAATTAAAAGAGATTGGAAAAAGAGGAAACTCTGGTTAAATCAGACAAAATATGTTGAGACAATATTGTATAGGTTTAATATGTAAGAATGTAAATTGGTCAAGGTTTCTATTCATGTTCGTGTAAAGTTATATGTGGATCAGTGTCCCAAGACAGAGGAAGAGGATGATGAAATGTATTGTGTTCCATATGCGAGTGCATTTGGAAATTTGATGTATGCAATGGTTTGTACCAAACCGAACATTGTAGATGTAGTGGGAGTTTTGAGAAGGTATATGTCAAAACCAGAGAAGCAGCATTGGACAACCATAAAAAGGGGTTTTTGGTATTTTTGTGGCAATTCTAGTTGTGGATTGTGTTATAAAGGAAGACCGAGATTGGACAAAGTGTTGGATATACATGGCTTTGTAGATGTAGACTGGGATGGAGATCTCGATCATAGGAGATCTAGAAGTGGGTATATGTTTAATTTGTTTGGAGGAGAAATAAGTTGGATGAGAAAAAGACAGGCTATAGTGGCACTTTCAACTACAAAATCTGAATACATGGCATCCACTCATGCAAGTAAGGAAGCATTATGGTTACAAATATTATGTTTATGTATTGTACTGGTACAACAAGCTGTAAGGATAGATTGTCACAGTCAGGGTGTATTATTTATGGCGAAGAACTTGACTTATCATTAAAATACAGAGGATATTGATATTCAATATAACTTTGTGAGAGACATGGTTCAAGAATATAAAGTATTGTTGATGAAGGTGGACACTTTGAAGAATGTTGCAAATTCATTAACAAAATCTATGAGCACTGAGAATTTATCTTGGTGTAGAGGATCCATGGGCATTATTGCCCTGGATTGTTGACTATGTAACCATGTTTCCCTGTATGCAAAGAAAAAAAAAGTGGGAGAATTTTGGGTATGTGTTATAATCTTTGCACAAATATTAGTGTCAATTTTTCCTCGGGAAACATGATGCATTTTTTCCTTGATTTTCATTTCCATTGTTGGGCGGTTTTTTGGCACATGGTTTTTTTTCGATGGTTTTGTATTTACGGTTAAGGAATTATGGTTGTTGACCAATATAGGTCATTGGGTTGGGATTTTGGATGTCACTGGTTCCTATATGTATATTGTATTGTAAACAATGTATCACTATGAATAGATATAGAATATGTTGGTTTTCCCAATTTGGGTTTCCAAGGGAAAAATTTATGTGTAATGTTTGTATTTTCCATTTTAGATTTTTTGTTCTTTTATGGAAAATATGTTTGCAGTAAATATTGTAAAAGGTTAAAATCTACAAAGGCTTCCAAAATCAGGCTTAGAGACCACTACCTAGTTGAAGGGTTAAATAGATAAGAGATGTGTTTCTTGGGGATGAAACACTCTCCAATGTCCACTACACTTACAAAAGTATGGTCACACCACTATGTAGCACATGTATATAGGTGAATATATTGCAAAACAAAAGCTACAAAAATCCAAACACTTTTCTCACTATCATACTCCATCACTTGTTGTTGTTGTTCACTGAAAGCGTACAATTCCCCATAATATGAAGCAGTTGCCACACAACTTCTTCATACATCTCCACTGAAACTAAACATATCTTCCCACCTTCTCCATATTCCCGCACTCAGTTAGAAACATTCCACACTTCTATCAAATTCACCTCCACTTAACACCATGAATTTACCTTCCATGAACACATTTTGGCATCATTGGTCGTGTGGTTGGATCATAAGAGGAAGAATTTCCCACTTTTCTTCCTCCACATTATAATCTTTCGTAACTACTAGAGGGTTGTAATGCTCATTTAACTTGCAAGTGACATAAACAAGTCCATATGAAGAAGATACACAAGAGGTAAATAAGGATCGACCTGTAGGCATGTCATCTCCATGACTCCATTTGGCACACACAAAGTCATAAATATATACATTTTTCATCAGCCTCGGGTTCAATAGGTAGAATCCACCTATGAGGACCATCTTCTAGTTCACAAAAACACACTGACATAATCCCAGTATTCCATTAAAGCGAGGATCACCAAAGAGAGGTATCATTTCCCAGGTGCCTTTCACAGGGTCATATACAGTTATTAAAAATGCGAGACTATTAAAATAATAATGATCTCTTTGAATCAAGCATAGAAGTTTCTCACTCATTCCAGATATATTTATGTCCACATAGAGCTTAGAGATACTCATCATAGCCTCCTAGCTTCTACACACAACTGGCACACAACTTTCAAGTTATTGTGGGATTGTAAAGAACTCTTAGCAAGCACTCTAGAATGAGATAATTTGGAATAACCTCCATTAGAGCACTTCAAACACACTTGTTTTTTAATAAGTTTACCCAAAGATCTACTAGACATAAAGGTGCAAACGTGAAAGTGAATGCACTAGATTAAAATATGAAAGTGGAGTTAAATATATAATCTGTAGACTTGGGGCATGATCCATGGTAACCTAATTTTAACCCAATTTCAACCCATGGTAAACTAATTTCAAGCCTACGAGAAAACAAGTTAGTTATTTACATTAATAAACTACATTAAAATTTAGGGAGGGATGATTTTAAATATGGAAATTTATATTAAARTGTAAAAACATGGGTTAATGTTAGGACTTCTTAATATACAAAATGTAAAATGTTTGTTGATAGTGTTGTAAAAATATTTAAATTTATAAGGATTTTATATAGTTTCTATAAAAAAAAATTCCATTTTTAAGATAAAATAATTATATTCTATTTGGCCAAATTATTTTTAGAAAAAATGGGGATTAGCAAACATTTTCTTGAAAAATCCATGGAAAATTAGCTCATTTATTAAATTTAGCTCCTAAAATTGTCCTTATATTAAATATTGTTTTTTCATACTGTGAAATATATTAATTTCTCATAGCATCCCTATATCAAAACATTTAATATAATAATAATAATAATAATACAATGTTAAGGTCAAAGTCTATGGGGGATACATACCCTACCCTCCTCTAAATTTGAACTTGTGACCTCTTAGGAGGAAAGGCTCATTCTTAACCATTAACTCTATAAATTTGACTTGTTAATACTTTGACACAGGAATTTTTTTATGTAACATGGTCATCACCCCAACAATAACATTACTCTGATCCACTAGATATTATATTTAAATTATTTAAAATTTATTTAAATTACTTAAAATTATATATTTTTAAATAATTTAACTCTATCAAATGTATTAATGAGTGGAGTAATTTATCTTTTTAAATGGAGTAAAAGAATTTTATTTCAAAAAAGTAAGCGTCATATCTTCATGTCACTTCATGTCAATTCATTCCCATGGTTCTAGCATTCAAAGATTTCCAACTCTCATGTTGTGATTTCCATCTATTGTTAATAACTAAAAATTTGAAGAAGAGATCGAGAGGTTGTAGATGAGTATAGAGGGTGGGAAAGTTAGGAATCCTACACCCATAGGATATTGATGGGTTTTGGTTGTTTGAGATTGAATTTATATTCCTCCAAATTATTACGAAAAGGCATTGAACATATTAATGTTTTTTGCATACATAAAACAGAACTAGAAGGAATAGACCTACCATGGATATTTGGTAATTGGAGGATAGGCCTAGAGTTACTTGTAGTAGTAGTTTAACTAATGCATGAGAAAAATGGATTTGGTCGAGTGATATTAGAGTAATTATCTTGAATTTATTCACCCCAGTGGCCTCATGACTTGGCACGAGGGTCGCATTTACCCTAGATTCCTATGGTTGGGTGGAAAATTTCTCATACACAAAGACTTTCTTGGACCATCTTTGGATAAAGATAAGCGGTCTATATTTATTGATAAATTTGCAATTGAATGTTATTTTCTATTATAAATTCATATAGATTATGTATGTTGTGTTTGGTTATATTTAATTATAAGCAAGGGAACTTGATTTCTATTAAATCTATTAATCCATGCTTGTTCATTTTGTTGCATTTTTTATTGTTCCTTTTTTTCCATATAAAAAAAAACATTTATATTCTTCATAATGTTTATGTTACAAAAATTGCAAAAGGCATGTGCAGACATGCTTCAAAACCTATGATTTTTCTATCCTCTACTTCCTTTCAAAATTAATCTTATTTACAGTACTATCGATGAAAACAAATCGTCGTGTCTTGTAATGTATTTACAAACTTATCGAGAGAATAAACATAGGAAATCACTCAAAAGAGGAATTCCATGGCTTCGGTTTCTATTCCATCAAAGTATTTCAATAGAAAATGAAAGCTCCATTTTGAAGTTGCATATCTTCTTTGGAAATCTCATCCTATTTGGAGTTAAGTTCTCTCAAGATATGGTGGAAAGATAACCACTCAAAGGACTAAAAATCTTGTTAGATCTCTCTCATAACCATATCCAAGTTGGTGTTTTGAATAGAAATTTTTCCCTAGGCCCAATCGATAACCAGTTTGGAATCACATAGAACCTCCAACTTCCTTGGGTCTTTTTTCTATGTTGTTTCTAGGAGGGTCCATAGCGCTATCAACTTTGCTATATTATTTCTCCCACTGAATGGAGGATATATGATGTAGATGTAATGATTTTGATTTATAAATAATACCACTACCACTCCACATTTACGTGGGTGAACTTGACTAGCTACGTCAAAGTAACCCCACGGGACTTCGTAGTCAAGAGGAGGGAGAATCAGATTATGCATTTTTTGTCTTCTCGGGTATTCTTTGAAATTGGATGCTTAACTAAGAGTGAGAGATATTGTTACTTATGGGGGAATCATTTTATCTTTGAAAGTAGCATTATTGTGAGCCCACCAAATGTTATAAATCATTAAGCTTCAGAGACATGTGTAAAGACTCACAAACCTTTCTTGAATCCAATTCCTATAACATTATTCTAGACTACCCCTATTCCAATATATTTTGGCATCAATATTTTCCTTGATGATCTCTAGCCTGCATAGGGACAAGTTACAAAGATATGTGAAATCATTTCATAATTTGATTTGCAAATAACATAGGCACTGGGTCCACACCAACACATTTTTAAATTGTTATCCCAAGTCAGAAGCTTGTCTTTCAAGGCTATCCAAAGTGTGATTTTGCATTTGAGGGGTATTTTAATTTCCATAGTGGATTGCGCCACCATTTTAATGGGGATTGAAGTCTATCTTCTTACCAAGATTTATATCCTAGTTATCTCATGAAGGACTCGTCCTTTGCATTCTTATACCAATATAAGGATTCCATGGAGTCGTCATCAAGGGAGATAAATTTTTCACATAGAAACGAGATGAAGGAATTCCATTCCGTGGATAGGTATTAAGGAAGCCCCAAAAAAGAGGCATCCCTCCATCCTCCCTAACCTCTCAGCTGAGGGTCCCCTATATGAATATCATGAAGTATGATTATATTTAGGTATGTCGGGAATAGGCATAATATTTTTGAGAGTCTAAAGTTATTTTTGGACCCTAACTAAGGGTCCTCTCCTATTGGAACACTAAAATCATTACAAATTTTCCAAAACTTCTAGCTTCCTACCAATGAGAAGTCTTCCACTAGGGCCTTCCAGAGTATGGATCCTTTTGAAGGTTTGTATTGCGACCAAAACCAATTAGAAATTAAATGGTTTTCAAAGTGTTTTGAGTTCATCACACGTGTACAAAGTGAGTTCCCTTGGGTTAGTCTCCATAAGTTCCTTCTAGCTAATTCTTGTGCAAAGGGGAGGATATCCATTAGGCCCCAACCTCCATAATCCTTGTGAATTACAATAGAATCCCAATTGGGTAGGTGAATTCTTCCTAGATAGTTCAAGACTGGACATAGTTATTGACATCCCAACCTACACACGTTTTGTAAAATTCCTTTTGGGATTGTTGCTATGGATTTCCAGTAAACTAGAATACCTTATAGGACTACTTTAAGTATAACTATCCTTCCCCCTCTTCACAATGTCCTATTCACACATACTAATCCTCGCTTCCACTTTAAAAATTAGCCACCCCAAATCCTCCTTTTTGTAACAATTTGGTTTGAGGAAGAAACCCATATACTTGAATCCTTCTGCTAATAATTTCTTTTGAACAAGGATTATGTTTAGAAAGGATTTGGATACATACTCTAAGTAGCTATTACATAAAACACATGAATTATCCATATTAATCATCAGTCATGTAGCTTTGCAATACATGTATATGATTCTTTTAAGTGTTTCCAGGTCTCGAATATATGCATACACACTTCATAAGACATCGTTGACAAACAGTTAGTGAGAAACCATATTTGAGTCGGACATCTTTATCCTTCTCAACATTCTGTTAGTCCTTTCTTCCTTTCGTAATATTCTCAGAGAATCAATGATTATTAGGAAAAGGAAGGGGGAAAGGGGGCATCTCTGACATAGCCCTCTTGAGGATTTGAAGAATCGAGAAGGAGAGTTGTTTATTAAAATTGCAAAGGATGCATAATGGAGGCATCCCATTATCCATTTCACAGTTTTTAAGATTAAACCCACCTGTAGGAGGACCAAATGTAAGAAGGTCTAGTTCACCATATTAAAGGCTTTCGACAGGTCCAGTTTTAGAATGGTTTCCTTGAGGTTCTTTTTTCTAACTGAGTGGAGGAAGTCTTTGGATATTGCTACCACATAATAAATTTGCATGTTCTTTAAGAAACCAAATCATTTCTCTCTGATTACTTAAATTAGAAATGACATTAATATTCTGGAGATGATATTATTAATCAACTTGTAGATTACACTACAACAAGAAATTGGTCTAAAATTATCAAACGAGTCAACATTTGTTTTTGGGGGGATGAGACATAGAAATGTTGAGTTGTGAGCGCCATGGATTATTCCTACCTCCAATATTCTCTCACCATCATAAGAAAGTATTCTTTGAGAAAGTCATAAAAGGTTTTGAAAAATTAGATAGTCAATCGATCTGACCTGGATATTTTTCCATTCTGCATGGCTAAGAATGTTGCATAGAGTTATGTATCCATCACCTCCTCCTCCATAGACCAATTCATTTCATCTATAAATATCCCTTGGAATTTATAAACTTCTTCAAGAATATCTTGGATAGGGCATCCTGTAGGGCTAAGAAAATATTTTTGAAGTATCTTACTCCTTCTTCAACCCTTTCATTGAATGATCTTACCAAGGACCCTTCTTCATTCTTGATTTCACATATTTTGTTGATATTCCTTATGTGGTTGGAAAAATGATGAAAGAATTCTATATTTTTGTCTCCTACCAATAACCACGAGGCACTACTTTTTAAGTGCCAAACTTGTTCCTCTTTTTTTAGCCATGAATTTATAAATTCCTCCATAATTTTTAGTTCGTCTAACTGATCTGGGTTGAGAGGGCCTTCATCAATTATTTTTTGTAGGTTTGAAATTTTTTTATTGATCTCTGAGATATCCTTAATCCTTTTGGATTTCCAAGTAGGAATCCACTCTTTAATGGCGATAATTTTGTTTTTCAAGTTCTTTTCAAATCGAACCATCATAGGTTCAGGATTTAAGGATGATAGTGTTACCCATTATTAGATCACCATTTTCTTGAAGTATTCATCTTCGAACCATACCTGACTGGATTTCATGGGAGTTGGAGGGGATTTTGATCTGGAATTCCACTATAAAGTGATGGGATGATGGTCAAATATCCCTCCATCCTCAACCTTAGATTTGAATATGAAACCCATTTCTAGTATCACATTTGAGACTAGGAATATATCCAGTCTTTTTGCTACTTCTTCATTTCTAGTTCTGAAGTTTCGTCAGGTGGGAGATAGTTTGGCTAGTTAAAGGTCTACCAATTGAGAGTTCTCAATGAAGGAAAGATAGAAATTTATCTGGTGATCTTCTTAAGGATTCAAAACCCATGGCTCTCTGAGAGAAAGAGTGAAGTTCAGGTCTCCTCTTATCACTGAAAGGGGGTCATTGAAAAAATTTACAAATATCAATTCTTCCCAGAATGGGGTTCTTCAGAGTAAGGACAAAAAATGTTGATTGTTGATTGTCAGAGTAAGTGTGACAGAGATATAGGTTTGGATAGAAGAATAAGATAGATCCATAAAATCCATAATCCATCTTGTGAGAAGAACACCCTACATTCATTCAACATATACTAAGCTAAAAGACCAGTTCCTTAACCAGGAACCTACAGGATGTAGATGGTTTATGCAGGATTGCAAGATGTACATGTCTGCAGTAATGGAAGGTATTGGAGGATGTTCTTTCTTAATTCTTATTTTTCCTACTTAACCATGCATTCTATTCTATCATTCATCAAATCCATTCATTTATTCATTCACTTGCATATTTAATCTAGTACGTACTGTAAATAAATCAACCATTCATCTATCTAACCATTCAATGATAATTCAAGAATTAATAAAACATCAAAACAAATTACACATGTGGTTTTACCATGGTTCACCCCCCTGGGGCTACATCCATAAAAATCTTTTACTTATTTTTTCTTATTCATCAAAAATAACTACGCGCATTACATTGGAGTCATGAATAGTGAGGAGGACCAGTATCACACCAAGATCTACAGGTTGTGACCTGAACCTTAGCTACTTAAACCTCATATGAGATCTACAACTCTCAAAATAAACATCCCATCCAAAAAACTCCAAAAAAGGTTCTCCAAAATAAACTTGTCGCACTAACTTTCTAACAACTCGACCACAGATAATTCTCTAATTCTAATGATAATCATAATAATGTTTTTCTAATCTACCTCATAATCCTTATTTATATTACAAAAATGGGTTAGAAACCCTTACAATACATCCCAAAACCCTAACCCTAACTCAGCTAGGTTTGTCCACTTTTGCGTCGTATTTTCGATTATCCTATTGCATTTGTTGCTTTTCCTCAAAATGTGGTGCATTGTTCTACCTCGATTGTTGCATTGTCCTCCAAAAATGCCTGCTCCAACAGGCCCCCAACACTAACTTATGGCTCGTCTTGAGCCACATTAGCCTCAATTCACCTTCTTCAGTGCTACCTCCAGCGCATGAAACTTATGTGCTAATCCTGACACTTTCTCTTTGGTTTTTGCACTCTTCCCTGCTAATATCTCCAAACCCTACACTGTAATGTGATATGTCAACACTTCTCTTCTTTCCATGAGTACATGTTCCCATTTTCCCTTTTCTTCTTGGAGATCATCGATCATCCCTTCTACTTTTTACTAGAATGGCTCCAACTGAGGCTAGCTTGCTTTCTTCTACTCCTGTATAGTCTTTACTTCATCCTGTAATTTCTTTAGCTCCTTTTTTTCCTTCATTATAACGGATATGTCCATGTTTTTCATCCTTTTCTTCAAGTCTTGAACCGCCACATTAAGTTTTTCCTCCATCTTCTCCAACTATTGGATATTTTCATCCTCTTTGAGGCTTGTCCAAATCTGTGAAGTCCTATTATATAGCTCTGCCACTTCTTTACCCTCCTATGTTATACTCTCTACATGTGTAGTAGCCTCTTGTTCCTTTTGATCTCGCACCTTTTGGGGGTGTTCTATGATTTAACTTCTCTGTTAGATCCACTAATTATTTATTGTACCTCTCCATGGTCTTTTGAATTTGTTGGATCTTCACTTTTGTTGTATCCTCCTATGCCTACATGCAACTAGGTATAATCTTGTATACCTATGTGAGCTTCTTATCCATATTTCCAGTGCACAGATTCTCTTCCTCATTTTCTTGTGTGATTTTCTCACATGTTACTTGTAGAATATCCCTCACCTCCCGACCGGTTTCTATGTTGGTGGCATCCACCCTAGCTCAAGAGTGCACTTCCTACATTATACTTTCTTGCAGTCCATAAACCTCCTTTGTGGGTATCTTTTCCATGAACAACTCCATATGCTCCACATCCTTTATTGGTCTATGTGTTATCTATTCATCCATCTCCAACATGTCTTGTTTAAAGGTGAATCTATCACTGCTCACTACTATTGTCTTCATGGTCTTTTCCTACTCCTTCTGTGCCGAAGTTTCCTATTATTTCTCTATCTAGTATTTTTTTCATTATCTCCTCTATTTGTGCCTATGTTGCACGTACTACATCTTCTTTTTTGTCTTGGACTTTGTATGCCACCAAATATTCATCATCCTCTATGATAGTGATCATTAGAGGATTCTTATGGTACTTCATCTTTTTCTTGATTTTTGTTTCTTGTTCTCCTATTCTCTTCTTATTTGGGGTTGAGGTCTGCACCTCAGTTTTCATGGTTCACTATCTCCCCATATTCTACATCCTGCAGGTGAGAAATATCTTTCTCTCTATATCCTTTGACCGCTTCTCTTGGTACTATCTCTTTCTTGGGATTTTTGTTGGATGCGATGCTTCTTGAAGCTTGGCAAAGCTCTGTATCCTTTCTAGTGTTTTCAGCTAGAATTTTTGTCTTTTAAAATGTTCCTGTCATTGTTGGATCCCTTGATTTAATTCCCTTCTTTTGTGTTCTTAGCACCTTCCACTATGTGGGCTACTCTTTCATAGTCTAGTCTACCTCTATCCTTGATGCAAGATATCTCATTTCCAACCACTTCTTCTTTAGGTCCCTTATGTCCTGGATCCATATATGATGTCTTGATGCTTTGAAGTTTGCAATGCCTTCATTCTCTTGCACCACTTCCACTAGGATACTCCATACAATTGTTGTATTTTGTTGCATATCCTCCAAGGAACTGGAGAATACCATGTTGTTAGCTTATTGGTTCTTGGGGTCCTTGGTCCGTCCCAATGTTTTGTAGCATGCTACATAACATTTTCCCTTATTGTCTAGAAAAGAAGAAAACTTTGCATCCTTCCAGCCCACCAATGCTATCAAAATTAGCAACCAAGAGTAATATAATTTTGTTCCATTATCTTGTGCATATTTACAGTCTACCAACAATTGGATGAACAAATATGGTGCCTAGATGAATACTACACCCTTTTCACACTACGCAGCAATTGTTATCACTCTTGCTAGGTATTTCTCTTTTCTGCACTTTCTCAACAGTTTGCATGCCATCGATTTTGCGGAAAACCTTGTTTCCTGATTTTTAATGTCCTTGATGATGAGTCCTATAGTTCCTTTATTTTTCCTGAAATGGTCCTTCACTTCCTTTGTGATCTCTTTATCCCTAGATCTATTTTCCGAGTAGTCCTCTATCTTTACTCCACTGGTGGGAAATCCTGTGATATTTCTTATGATATCCACATCGATGGGGACTGTCCTATCCATCCACATGATAGCTCCATGTACCCTGGCCCATCACAGAGAGTCCCACAATTTTACCATGCCCAAAATGCAGAATGTTCAATAGATTCATCATGCCCAAATTGTAGAGACCTATAACCCACTGTGCACAAGGATGATTTTAAGGATGGAAATTTATATTAAAATGTAGAAACCTGGGCTAATCTTACTATTCCTTAATATGCAAAATATAAAATGTTTGGCGATAGTTTTGTAAAAATATTCAAATTTCCAAGGATTTTATATAGTTTCTATAAAATTTTGGCGATTTTTAAGGTAAGATAATTTTATTCTATGGAATTTGGGCGAATTTGTTTTAGAAAAAATGGAAATTGGCGAATCTTTTTTGCTGAAAAACCATGGAAAATCATCCCATTTGTGAAATTTAGCCCCTAAAATCATTTATGACTGTGCAGGATCCACAATAGGTTTCCCTAGGGGTCCTTGTTGAGCCTCTAAATTGACATCCCCACTACCCTATTATACTCCTCATCTATACCTTTTTGGCTTACCTAAGCTTGGATAAATGACAAAGAACACTACCATTAGCCATTGATGAGGTCATAAGGTAAAGTATAATTGAATCCGTCCACTTTGTGGTTTATTGAGCTAGGAGACTAAATGTTTCATGTACTAATGTTTTAAATTGCCATGTATAACCTTTGACCTCTAGATGAGTCCAACATTTCTGTATCATCTCATCCATCTGGTACTTATGTGCCAGATTGCCACTGTATGAATCCGGTACCAAGCACACCTTCCATTCATATCTGGTACCAAACCATCCACTGTCGCGATCTGGTACCAATGGCCACAAACTGTTCTAGTCCATTACCAACCACTTGCATACTTTTTGGATCCAGTACCATTTACCGAATATCACCTGTCATGATCTGGTACCAATATAGGAAGCAAAATATATCATGTTTAGCTCCAGATCGTGCCCAAGATAATTGTTGGATGTTTGTCGAATCATCAAAGTTCTAGAAAGGTTATGTTAAGCTAGTTTTTTTATTGCTTCATCCTCATACACTTTGTTTCATGAGGATGAAGTTTAAAATATGTAACCAAATATATAAATTTGACAATTGACTGATCTGCTAAAGATTTCACCTCCTCGTGTTTCACGACTAAGACTATTTAAATAGTCATGGTAAGGATGGTGGAGGTAGTAGAGAGTTAGCATAATACAGTATGTGAAGTTGTGTGACATATTGTAGAATAGATTTTGAGTTGAATTTTAATAGAAGGATGTCATTTATTTCTAGGTATTGATCATTTATGAATGAATGTGAGTTGAGTAGTTAGCATAGTTTAATTCTATGTTTTGAAATTTGAGTAAGAGGAATGTGTGGATTGAAAGAAAGCTTACTGTAGACTCCAGTCGTTGATTTGTTGAAGTGGCAAGAGCCCACTACCCAACAAAGGTCATAATCCTTATAGATTCATGTTAGAAGTTGATTTCAATAGTATAAATGTTAGACTAGATGAAGCTTTGATCTTTTCAGATAATAATAGTATAGTTCAATTTAGGTTTCAATTGCTTAGAGATATTTTTTTTCATATGCTCTGTTTCTATTTTTATGAATTTGATTTCATTTCATGGACATAAATGTTGGTAGTAGTCATCAGACATATTTGAAGGAGAACTAGTGAAGTTCACAACAACACATTGTGAACCACAGCATACTCAGTATATTGACTATTGAACTACCCATGCTATGTCTTGATGATTGATGTGTGATTTCCCTTTCAGAAGTGTGATTGCATAGTTAGTTTTCTGGGTTAGATAGCAGAGTTGATCTATCAAAATAACTCCATATCATACTTGCATGTGCCATAATGGAGTAGATAGCCTCTCTATGAAATACAACCAAAGTGTGTTTTGATTTGATAGTTTGTTTTGTTTCCAGCATGCATAATCTAGAATAGTTCTATACTCATGAAATTTGAATTAACTTCCTTAGTGGTGTATTGTAACTCTATTGATTACGAATCCCAGATTAATAATTAATGAGTGCATTATATTACACATATAAGTAGCACAACATTTTGGCGTCGTTTCCACGTAGACACTAGAGTGGGGTTCTCCAAAGCCAAGTTGCCTTCTTACCTTCGAGATAGAATTAGGATTTCAATTCAGTTAAGAATCAAATTTCCATTTTATGCATAGATATAGAGATAATAAGGGTAGATTTGTAAGCTCTAAAGATTCAAAAACAACCCCCCCCCCACTAATCCAACTGACACTGGTGCAGAAAAAATTCCACCAGGAGAAAGTTCAAGGGGAGCCAACGAGGATCCAGAAGAAGAACCTAAAATAGAAGAATCAACATTGGGGCGGGCAGAACATGAATCTGATGAACGTTTAGGAGACACACAAAATCCATTTTTTGAAGCATCTATCAATGGAATGGAAAAATAAGAAGTAAATGTAGCCACTGAGACTGAGACCTTTGGGTTTCCAATCTTGGATATTTCTAGAAACATCATCATGAAAAACATCCCACTATCATCGTTACCCACTTTTAGAGGTATTTCAACTGAAGATCCATACTTATTCTTATTCGATTTTGAAATATTATGCAGAAGCTATAACTACTCATATGATGCCCAAAAACTTAAGCTCTTTCTTGCTACAATGAAGGATTCAGCCTTAAGATGGTTCATGAGCTTGGGAGAAAATACAATCCTCTCTTGGGATCAGATGAAAGACACATTTTTACAGAAATACCAAGACTATTGTAAGGATAATGCCAAAAATTACATTTTTAAAATGTAGCAAACAAAATATGAAAGCCACGAAGACTACTTAGAAAGGTTATTATACAACTACCAGAAATCAAAATTATTCACCACAGACCCAGCTGTAGTAAGAACCATATTTTTGAAGGGTATTAGAGATGACTACATAGAAGTTTTAAATTTGTTAAGTTAAGGAGATGTGCACCAAAAGCCTTTTGTAGAGATTGTAGATTACTATAGAAGATACTCAAGAGGACAAGATAAAACAGGCAAAACACCAAGAGATTATTTTAGCAGAAATACAAGACAAAGCTCGGGAACTGTCACCATAATTGAGTTAGGAAACATATTAGAGAACTTTAAAATAGACATCTTGAGCACAATCAGTAACCAGTTCAATACCCTAAAACTAAAAAAGAAACAAGAAGAAGAGATTGTTTTAGCAATCTTCTATCCTATATGTCGAAAGAAGAATGGTGCGAAAGAATGTTCATTAAATGTCATAGAAATCTGTGGCCTGTGTACACTAGAGCACCCCACATTTGAGTGTCCAACTTTTATTGAACTACAAGCCATGTATAGGGGAGGAGGAGTCTCACAAAAACAATCATACCCTTCCAGAAGACCTTGGAGAGCACAAAACCCCAATGCATTTTATGACCCTAATGCCCAGTATCAACAACAACAATGGGGTCCTCCCACAATGACCTATCCACAATGAACACCTTAGCAAGCTCAAACTCAACCTTGGCAACAAGGTTGGAGGGGGCCTATGTATGGGAATCCATCTTACCCTACATATCCACAGTATCCTGCAAACATTTCCTAATTACTACCTAGATTTAACCCACCACATATGCAATCTTTACTCCCACCTCCTATACAACAACAATTTACAACCCCCTTGAACCCTAACCAGCAACAGAAAGTACCTATAAATGCCAATCAATAGCCACAAAACCAAGATACCCACAACCCTATGATACCAACAACAATCCCTTCCCAGCCAATCCCTAACCCCAATAATTGACCCACCCACCCTATGTATAATATATAAGTTCAAACCTTTCCCACCTATGAAATTCAACTATGATCAGGGAAAACTGTAAATCAATCAAATCATGGAGTAATAATTCAGGAAGAAAATGATAATCATTCTGAGGAAGAAAACGCTCAAACCACCCATGTAGAAGAAGAGACTTCCCCTCCTATTCCAATCACTTCTCAGTCTATACGAGTACCTCAAAAAGTTAATCTTCCACCCTACCACGAAAGACCATTAGTGAAGAAACCTGACCCACCCTTGCACAAAGATATAGAGGATGAATTATGAAATGTATGTATAAAAATACCTCTACTGCAAGTCATTAAGGATATACCCATATATGCCAAAATCATAAGGGATCTTTGCCTTAAGAAACTAGGAAGGAATAAGAAGGAACCATCCCATGTTTAGGTGGTGGGGCAATTATCTGAATTTATTTATGAAATTCCATACAAATATAATGACCCTAGGAACCCAGTAGTCACTGTTGAAATTAATGGTATTTATTTACCAAACACACTCATTTATTTGGGTGCAACAATTAATGTAATTCCTTTTGACACTATGCAAAAGATCCAAATCAACTAGTTAAGACCAACCCAAACCATGATAGAGTTTGCAGATAAGTCAGACATTAGCCCTACAGGAAGTCTAGATGATGTCACAGTCACTCTAGCTTCTTATGAATATCGAGTAGACTTTCTAGTCATCTACTCTAAATCATCCTCCAAACTAGGACACCCTGTGGTTCTTGGTCATCCTTGGTTGGCCACAGTAGATGCCTTTATCAGTTGTTGGTCTGGCGAGATGACTATATCCAATGTCACACATAGCCAAAAGATTGTCCTCTTTCCTCCTGCCCAACCAGCACAGGAGATACATGTCTGGTTAGAAAACCCTTATGGAGAAGAAGATTGCATCATACCCCTGTTAACCCTTGGATAGGTAAGAGGAATGCTAGAACAATCAAATGAACAAGTATTAAGTTTATTTTTGGCCGATGCAAATTGTATTGAATATCTGAGGTCTTTTGCATATTTGTCACACATTTTCAGTTCTGAATTTCAACAAACTTGGCACCCTGATGTCACTCAATTATATACTTTATCACCAGCTCCCTCAGAGAAGGAATTAAGTACTGGACTTATTGATATTATCCCAGGAAAACCTTTTTATATCAACTCTAGCTTGGAACCATAACAAAAGACACAAGTAATTGAAATGCTCCAAAGACAATTTGATGCCTTTGCATGGGATTGCGCAAACATGAAAGGCATTCACCCTGACACATGCACACATCATATCTACACTAATGATCAAATCAGACTAGTTAGACATCCTCATCGAAGGATGAATCCATCCCTTAAAGATATTGTAAAAGAGGAATTGCAAAAACTCCTTCAAGCCAATCTCATATACCTCATTTTAGATAGTCAATGGGTGTCTCCACTTGTCATAGTTCCCAAGAAAAATGGTAAGTGGAGAATATGTGTAGACTTCAGGGAGTTGAACAAATCCACCCATAGGGATTATTTTCCCTTACCATTTATTGATCAGGTGTTGGATACCTTGTCCAGAAAGAATTATTTTTCATTCCTAGATGGGTTTAGTGGTTATAACCAAATACAAATAACACCCGAAGACTAGGATAAGACCAATTTCACCTGCCCATGGGGAACCTATGCTTATAGGGTTCTTCCTTTTAGAGTTTGCAATGCCCCAACCACTTTTCAAAGGGTTGTTCTAGCCATTTTCTTTGACTTGACCAATGATTGTGTAGAAGTCTACATGGATGGCTTTATAGTCCAAGGAAAAGATTTCTAGGAAGCTTTGACCAGTCTAGAAAAAGTCTTGATTAGGTGTAAGGAAACTAATCTTTCCCTAAGTAATGAAAAGTCAAAGATGATGCTCACTAAAGGTATTGTTTTGGGACATCACATATCTAGTTCTGGAATGAGAGTTGATCCGGCAAAGATTCATATTATCACACAAATCAGAATACCTTCCTCACAAAAGGAAGTTCACGGCTTTTTAGGGCACGTTGGCTACTATAGAAGATTCATTCCGAATTTTACAAGCCTAGCTACCCCTTTATTCAAGTTATTATCTGAAGAAGATGAATTTAAGTGGGATGATGAATGCCAAATATCTTTTGAGATTCTAAAACAAAAATTGTCAACTACCCCTATATTAAGAGGACCAAATTGGTCCCTTCCTTTTCATATATGTCCCGATGCCTCAGACGCAGCCCTTGGGGTAGTTCTTGGACAAAGGGAAAATCAAATTCCTTATGATATTTACTTTGTCAGAAAAATTTGTCTCCAACTGAACTTAATTATATGGTCATAGAAAAAGAATTGCTAGTTGTGGTCCATGCTTTTTAGACACTATATTATTGGATATCAAGCTTTTCTACACACTGATCATTCATCCATCAAATTCTTAATGAACAAACCTATAACAAATCCTAGAGTTACAAGATGGTTGTTATTATTATAAGATTTCAATATCAACATTATTGATAGACCTGGTAAGGATAATCTTGTGGTTGATTTCTTATCTAGAATGATTCATTTGGGAGATAATGCACCAATAGAAGATAACTTTCCTGCAAAAAAATTGTTTGTTATTTCTACATTCACTCCTTGGTATGTAGATGTAGCTAACTATCTTGTGACAGGGAAGATGCCTCAAAAATTGTCTCCTAGAGAAAAACATAAAGTAATTCAGCTAAGTGCAAACTACATGTGGCACGATGATTGTCTCTACAAAATAGGACCAGATTTGGTAATCATGATATGTGTAAGGGAAGATGAAATCCATGATATTTTGCAAGCCTGCCATGATGGTCCTTGTGGATAACACTTCACAGACAAGAGGACCACTTATAAAGTTCTACAATCTGGTTATTATTGGCCTCATATTTTCAAAGATGCTAAAACCTATGTATCTAATTGTGATGAATTCCAACAAATGGGTAAGCCTATTGCACGAGACCAAATGCCACTTCAAGCCCAAGTAGTCATTGAGCCTTTCAAGAAATGGGCATTAGATTTTGTAGGGCCCATTAACCATGCATCTAAAAAGAAAAAGTACATAATTGCATGTACTGACTATGTGACTAAGTGGGTTGAAGCAAAATCTTTACCAACTGCAAGTGAACAATCAGTGGTAGATTTCCTTTTTAATGACATCTTTACTAGATTTGGTGTACCTCAAGAAATTGTGACTAATCAGGGAACTCAATTTACCTCTAATCTAGTCAAAGCTATTACAAAACAGTACCAAATTAAACACAGGAAATCTACACCCTACCATCCATAGGAAAATGGACAAGTAGAATCTACCAACAAATTGATTGAGTCCATTCTTACCAAAAGAGTACAACTACACCACAAGGACTAGGATGAAAAATTACTAGAAGCCTTATGGGCTTATAGAATCACCTGGAGGAATACAACAGGACATACACCCTACGAGTTGGTGTATGGGAAGAAGGTACTTCTCCCCATAGAATTCCAGACCAAAACCTTCAGGACTGCAGTACAAGTTGGCATGAACTTGGATGAAGCCTAGCAACAAATACTCTTGTAGCTTAATGAGTTGGATGAAATCAAGCAGAAAGCACTTCAAAGAACCACCCTCATTCAAGAGAAAAGAACAAAATGGCATGACAAGTATCTCAAAAAGAAAAAATTTCAACAAGGCGATTGGGCCCTGTTGTATGACAGCATATTCAAGAACTTCAAAGGTAAGTTAACTACTTGTTGGATGGAACCTTATAAAATTGACACTGTCTATGATAATGGTTCAATCAGGATAAAGACAATTGATGAACAACATACACCCCCACTTTTGAATGGTCACCGATTGAGAATTTTTAACAAACCCCTATCAAAAGAGGAATTTTTTACTTGTATAATACAGAATTAAGGTATGCAGGTGATAAGTAAGGAAGGAGACCTTCCTACTGATCCACATTGATTGATTGGTTTATTTTTAAACTTTTGTACATAGGTGTGGATTGTGTTTTGTTAATAATCTGAAGGTAACAAGGGATTCTTACCTCCTTTTGTTTTACTTTCGCATTTTATCTTTGTAAGTAGATTTCTATAATTTATTTGATCCTTCAAGAACTTGCTAAGCGTCAGTTTGTAGGCATCAACAATACTCTATTTTTCTCTGGTACCAAAAATCTTATTCTGGTTCGATACCATCAGTCCTGTGCTGGTCCAGTACCAGAAGTCTGTCCTTATACAGTACTATCAAGACACATCACCTAATTGACAAGGAATGCTATGCATATTTCAAAATCTTATGTCAATTAATATGAAGTATGAATACATGTAGCAACCACTTAAGTTGGAACCAAGAAGTTGAATGAAGCATCAAATGGAAACCCTTATGAAGCCATAATTTATTTTGGTTCTATTGCTGACTAAAGGGAAGTATCTTTAATTTCTTTTGGTTTTGTTTCTAGCTAAAAGGAAGAATTTTTAATTTCTTTTGGTTCTGTTGCTAGCTAAAAGGAATAATTTTTAATTTCTTTTGGTTCTGTTGCTAGCTAAAATGAAGTATTTTAATTTCTTTTGGTTCTGTTGCTTGACAAAGAAGACATAATCTTTACCTATGATTGTTAAAAGAACCATGCTTAATCTGCTTCAAAGTCTAGAGGTTTCCTTTATCCAGTATTTCAGCATGATTAAAGGGATAAAAACTATATTAGCCTAGAAGTAACTATCTCCCCCTAACTAGACTTCAATAGTACTCATTGGATTATCTTTTATAAAGAGTAACATATGAGTATATGAACACTCTCTGTCATGGGCACACTAGGAAAACTTTTATGGAAGAGGATGTATCAGTACCCTAAGGTAACTTTAGGTCATTCTCTTATGGACAAACTCAGAAAAAATTATACATCTGGATCTAATGTGCAATACATAAGTTTATTTTTCCTTCAGACAAATCTTTAAAGACATCCAAATAAGAGAATACACCTTCCAACCCAATACCATCCCATCGTGTAAAAATGTTTTCAGACGAGCCTCCCCTGTCACCATGCAAAAATATTCTTTAATAAAAAATGAAATAGGTGGCAATGGACAAGAAGCCTCTAATGGAAAAAGGGTTTAAGAGACTAACCCATCGGGATACTGAACAGGTCTGCTGGCAGTGGGTATCGGTCTATGATAAGACTAGGCAAACCCATCAGGGTACTGAACAAGCCTGTTGGCAATGGGACATTCTTCCTGGGGAAGGGATGTCTCTCACTAATTATCACAACTACCCCACCAGAGTACTAAATAGACTTGTTGGCAGTGGGTTCTGGTTGAGAAATGTCTCATATATACTTGTCTGATTGAAAAATTCACTTTTGTCATCTAAAAAATGAACTCTACAAGCAAAGTTCATTGTTGACATTTATGAGATACAAACTCCATATTAATAGAAAAGACAATTACTACAAGCGAATGGTCCCCGAGGTGTAGGACAGTCGATGATGGAGTGTGTTGTTACGACACTTCGTGATGTTAAAGTCACTGGTTCGAAACCTGCAGGGACAAAAAAATCCAACCATGTTAAGGGTTGGTGTGGCTCAGGCCGGGTGCAATCCTCGAGTGATTTTGACAGCTTAGATGCCCCTGAGTCACGGTTTCTCAAGCCACAGGTTAATTGCGTAGCCAACAGGTCTCGCACAAATTAACAAAAAAAAATTACTACAAGCAAATGTCCATTTGAGAATTACCCTAAGTCAACTTTATTGGTTTGACATCTAAATCCTACATTACCTAAGAAGGAAACTTCTTAAGAGTGGATCCCTAACTAGGGAGTCTAATTTACTTATACTGTGAAATTTATCCATAACATCTAATGATAGTAAATCTTTGAATCAAGTTAGGTTGGATCTATTCTTCTAAAAAAAATATAAAAACCTCCCTGTTTTCACTGCTGAATGCTACCCTTGTTAATAAGTCATCAAAAGAAAGTAAATTTCAATTTTTTAGGCATGTGATCATATGCTAGGTGATAAATGTACTTTTGGAATTTGATTTGGTTTCTTTTCTCTTATGATCTTTTCTCAATTATGATACAGAGTGTTGAATCTTTTTGCATAAGGATATGAAACATCCTTGGCATGGGGGAGGGTCAAAAATCTCCTTCAGAACTCTTTTTCAGACTCACATCTCATCTTTAGAAACCAGCATGTTCACCCCACTATCCTACAAAACCAGACACAAAAGAAGATAAGCACAAAATAAAGAATTTTCATGAAGTAAAATAAATTCCAGTACAAAGCTTCCAAAAAACTCCAACCTAAAAAAGATGAACTCTAACAATATACAAGCTTCAAATACAAAGGAAATCGCATATGCTATGGGTATTGATTATACAATGGTAAAAGTAAAGGTAAGATGGTATTATTTATTTTCCTTTGCTTATAAAACTACAATAGGCATTAAAATGTATACTAGATCTTATGACCTTAGTGTTAAAACCATGCACCTAACTTTCACTTCCCTCATACCCATATGCTTAACCTTAATCAATCCTCTCATCACATATGTGCTTGAAAATGATTGAAGGAAAAATCACGTCAAAAGTGTGAATATGGAGCATGTCTAGTAATGATGATCCACGAACGTTCTTCGTCCTTAAGCAATCACGAACATATCTTGTGTCATGAGCCATGATTCATCATCAAATTCACTGCTCAGAAGTCCAATCACCTATCCCAAACAACAATGATGCTTCGACACCCAACGTTCTGTCCCCATCATTGCACTAATGGGAAGAAATGAAATGGATTATCTGGGTGGCAAATCCATCCAGATGAGCCTCATATTGTCTTAATTTTCCTTTGTGGCATCTTTACTTAAACTCACTGTTCAAATTAGCGACGCCATCACCATATTTTTTTCCGTTACCAACCTTTCTCCAATTCTGAGCTTACTTCTCCCTACAATCTCTGGTACCAAACCCTTACCCTCATAAGATGACTAAATCCTTACACTAGAGCCCAATTTTCACTCACAGTTTATAAAGATGATTGTAAGTAGACATGAAATGGTCTTCCAGATTTATAGAGAGATTGAGGAGTTCCAGTTGTGTAGAGAGAAGTATGCTAGAGCAGGATGGGTGCCATTTTTGGAGAAATTCATAGGCTATCATGCGAAGGTATCTCATGCATTTATTCAAGGTTACGATGGAGAGATTCTGCACATAGGTAATCTGCAACTAACAATCAATGAAGCAACTTTAAGGGAATCCATGGGATTACCTAACAGAGGAGCCAAGTATTTCAAAGGAGTAGGAATCAACAAGGAAATGTGTCAACGATTTCTGAAATAAGACCATCATCACTCTAATTGGAAAAAGGGGATTCCTAGGAACTATATCAAGGAAGAGTATCATCCAATGTTTGCTAGTCTTCAACGATTCCTCACTTGTGAGGGCAGGTATGTTGTAACCTTCCTATATCATCTTAGGCTTTTGTTACACCTTGAAGGAGATCCTAAAATTGATTTCCCATATTTTTTATGGATAAGTCTGAACAATATGGTAAGAGGTGTCAAATCCCTATCCAAAACTGAGAAGACTAGCATTTATCGTCAAGGTCTTATTAAGATGTTAGTTATACATGAAATCAGGAAGCAAAGGATTAGCTAGAAAATCCTCATCACTCAACACCTTCCCACAGAAAACAAACCTATAGAGGGAGTCTAGCCTGCTCCAGAGAAAGATAAGGAACCTCAAAAGTAAAAGGGAAAGAAAGATAAGGTAACTCCATCATCCTCTAGAACAATGAGCCAAAAAGATAAAGCTAGTAAACAAGCAGGCCCCTCTTCCATAGTCGATAAGATTTTTAAAAGTCAAGAATCAAAAGGTAAATCCAAATTAGTGGAGGAGACCTGAACAGTATCACTTGAGGAGAAAGGTCATAAGACAAAAACTGTGAGAAAAGAAAAGAATAACTCAAAAAATAAAGATGAACAGTCTATAGAACAATCCACAGTAACCATTCCACGAACAACAAAGAAGAAAAGGAATATTGTGAGCACCTCTGATCCATTACCCCCTTGTAAAAGAACCATAAGGAGCATTGAAAAGAAAGGAAAAGTAGGTGTCAATCCTCATACACATGAAGAACCAATAGATCTTACCTCCCCTTCTGAAGACCTATCAGTCTAGGATGACATCCCTAACTTGACTGAGGAACAAGTTACTATTACTTTATGTGGGATGATGGAAGTGGAGGAAAGAGAATACATCTAGACAGAAACAATGGGGTCAACAAGAACCTTAACAAAAGAACAGATGAAGAAAAATATTGGGGATCTACAAAAACAAAACCAAGAACTCAAACAAGAAGTGAAGGAATACCAACTATTGGACAGGGATATCAAAAAGGAAAATCAACAATTGAAAGCAACCAGCCAACAACTTCAAGATGACCATGAAGAGACTTATAATAAGCTCAATAAGGTACTAAGACTCTTACAATACATTAGGGTCATAAAAAGCGAGATGAAAGCAAAAGCCTCAGCCATCAACATCATTGATCCAAAAAAGTAAAGAATGGAGTCTCAAATTTTGAATTTTTTTGAGTTGTTTCAGTTGCATGAGGACATGCAATGGTTTTGGCATGGGGGAATGTTGAGCCTCTAAATTGACATCCCCACTACCCTATTATACTCCTCATCTATACCTTTTTGGCTTACCTAAGCTTGGATAAATGACAAACAACAATACCATTAGCCATTGATGAGGTCATAAGGTAAAGTATAATTGAATTCGTGCATTTTGTGGTTTATTGAGATAGGAGACTAAATGTTTCATGTACTAATGTTTTAAATTTCCATGTATAACCTTTGACCTCTAGATGAGTTCAACATTTATGTATCATCTCAGCCATCTGGTACTTATGCCTTAGATTACCACTGTCGAAATCGAGTGCCAAGTGCACCTTCCATTCAGATCTGGTACTGAACCATCCACTATCGCGATCTGGTACCAACGGCCATAGAATACTCTAGTCCGGTACCAACCACTTGCATGCTTTTTAGATCTAGTACCATTTACCAAATCTCACCTATCATAATCTGGTACAAATACAGGAAGCATAATATACCAAGTTTAGCTTCAGATCGTGCCCAAGATAATTGTTGGATGTTTGTTGAATCATCAAAGCTCTAGCAAGGTTATGTTAAGCTAGTTTGTTTATTGCTTCATCCTCATACACTTCGTGTCATGAGGATGAAGCTTAAAATATGTAACCAAATATATAAATTTGACAATTGACTGATCTGCTAAAGATTTCACCTCCTTGTGTTTCATGACTAAGACTATTTAAGTAGTCATGGAAAGGATGGTGGAGGTAGTAGAGAGTTATCATAACACGATATGTGAAGCAGTGTAACATATTGTAGAACAGATTTTGAGTTGAATTTTAATAGAAGGATGTCATCTATTTCTAGGTCTTTATCATTTATGAATGAATGTCAGGTGTGTTGTTAGCATAATTTAATTCTATGTTTTGAAATTTGAGTAAGAGGAATGTGTGGATTGAAATAAAGATTATTGTAGACTCCAATCACTAACATCTTGAAGCAGAGAGGTCCCAGCACCCAACAAAGGTCATAATTCTTATATATTAGTGTTAGAAATTGATTTCAATAGTATAAATGTTAGACTAGTTGAAGCTTTGATCTTTTCAGATGATAGCAGTATAGTTCAGTTTAGGTTTTGATTGCTTAGAGATCTTTTTTTTCATATGCTTTGTTTCTGTTTTTATGAATTTGATTTCATTTCATGGACATAAATGTTCACAAAATTAGTCAGGCATATTTGAAGGGGAACTAGTGATGTTCACAACAACACATTGTGAACCACAACATACTCAGTATATTAACTATTGAACTACCCATGCTATGTCTTGATGATTGATTTGTGATTTCCCTTTCAGAAGTGTGATTGCATAGTTAATTTTCTGGGTTAGATAACAGAGTTGATCTATCAAAAGAACTCCATATCATACATGCATGTGACATAATGGAGTATATAGCCTCTCTGTGAAAGACAATCAAAGTGTGTTTTGATTTGCTAGTTTGTTTTGTTTCCAACATGCATAATCTAGAATAGTTCTATACTCATGACATTAGACTTACCTTCCTTACTCATGTCTTGTAACTCTGTTGATTACTAATCATGGATTGATAATTAATGAGTGCATTATATTGCACATATAAGTGGCACAACAGTCCTACCTCCCCCCTTTCCTCTAAGTATGCTTCTTGCATGAATTCTGGGAACTTCGTTGTGTCAATTATATCATGGTCCACATACTGAAGATTCAATACCTTCCCCAATATGTCTTCCACTACAAATAAAACATCTGGAAGATGCGGTAATGTAATGCCCATCGTGTTGGGTGCTTTCCTCTTTTGACCCGCAGCTAGGGTTTCCTTTGTAGCTTCTTCCTTGGGTTCTTCTTCTTCCTCTCCCTACATTTCTGGTTGTCCTGTGATGTCTTCTACCAGGACTTTGTCTGCACTGGATTTCTCTTTCTTTTTTTCTTTTTCCTTTGTTGTTGCAGGGTTTTCAGAACTAGGGTTCATTCTACCGTTAGGGTTTTATGTTCTTGGACCCACTTTCACCCGTTCCACCATTGATAATTCTTCCTCTACATGAATTCTTCCATCGTTGATAATTATTTATATTTTTTTAATTCCATGCTTTATCCTTTTCCTTCAGTACATCTTGATGGAAACCTACCATGATTATGTCTTCTTCTAATTCCATTAGTTGATCCAATATTTCCTATGTTGCACCATTTTCTTTCGTATCTATTATTTTTGTAATGCATAGACTTGGCATTAAATAATATAAGGGGACTACTACATCCTCTCCATATACCAATCTAAATGGTGTTTTTCCTCTTAATTTTTTGTAGGTAGTTCTATGAGCCCAAAGTACCATTGGTACCTTCAAATCAAAATCATCTATGTTTACATTAAAAATCTTTGTCAAGGAATTATCCAAAATATTGTTGAAGGATTCTGCTATTCCATTTTCCTGAGGGTGGTAAGGAGTACTCTTTTGGTGGTATATTTTAAACTCTTCAAGCATTGTCTCGATTGTATTGTTGATGAAGTGGGTTCCCTGATCACTCATCATTATCCTTGGACATCCAAATCTTGTTACTACATTCTAAAAAAAAAGTGTGTTGTAGTCTCTGCATTGCAACCCTTTACTGGTGTTGCATCTGCGCATTTGGTTAAGTATTTCATTGTTGTAATAATGTATCTAGCTCCTGATGTTCTTGTTGGTGGAATAATTGGACCTACAAAATCTACTGCCCATTTATCGAACACTTGTAAAGTAACTTGTGGCTTTAGTGTCATTTCATCCCTCTTGGATGACTTCCCAACTCTTTGAAAAATATCACACTTCTGGCATTATTCTTTTGAATACTTATGAACTATTGGCCACCATAATATTGCATGCAATAACTTCTATGTGGTAGACTTTCTTGTATAGTGTCCTCCTACAATTCCTTCAAGTGCTTCTGCCAAAATAAGGGGTCTTTCATGCTCCATCACACATCTTCTCAAGATGTTATCTGCTCCAAGTTTATATAAATAACTTGCAATCAACTAATAATCTACAGTTCTGACCACCAAAGTTTTCTTATATGTAGTAGTAAATTCCCTTGGTGCAAAGCCTCTACTAAAAAAATCAATAATGTCAGCAAAATATTCATCTACAATTTGTAATGAAAACAATGCATCTGGAAATTTGTCTTCCAAGTTACTAGGTTCTTCTCCGTTTGTTATCCTGGACAAGTGATTCAGTCCTACATCCAATCTTACAGTCTTCACCACAACTTCAAAGTCTAATTCCTGAAATAGTAAAAACCATTTGCATATCCTCCCCGCCAACACTGGCTTATTAACTAAGTATCTCAGAGCTGAATGATCTGCAAACATTTCAAAGTGTTGTCCCAATAAGTAATGTTTGTATTTCTACAAATCATACACCATTTTTAATCCTTCTCTTTCTGTAGTGCTGTATTTATGTTATGAATTTGATATATTTTTTATTGAAAATGCAATAGGGTGATCTATATAACCTTATCTTGGTTGTGTTAACACTACTCCTCATGCTATTGCAGATGCATTTACATGCACATGAAATTATTTATCCCAATCTAGAAATACTAAAATTGACACAATAACCATTTTCTCCTTCAAAATATCTAGACTCTTCTCAGATTCTTCATTACACTGGTACTTGGTATCCTTATTTAGCAAATTCTCCATTGGTGCAATGATTTGTGCATATCCCCTGATGAATTTTTTGTAATACCTTATATGGCCCAATGTACTCTTCAACTAGAACACTGAATTTGGTGGTGGTAAGTTAACTATGACAACAATTTTAGTAGTATCAACTAGAAGACCATGTTTACACACCACATGTCCTAATAAAATGCCAAAAGGTGCACTGAAAATACACTTCTTAATATTTAATGAGATCTGACATTGTATGCATTTATCCAACATCAACCTTAATAATTCAACATGATCCTTCAACAAAATGAACATTGTCCAATCATCCAAGTAAACCTCCAAAAATTTATGAATAAAGTCCTTGAAAGACTACTACTACTCTTGAAAAAATGGTTGGTGCATTCTTCAATTCAAATGGCATAACTGTATACTGAAATGACCCCCACTCTGTAAAAAATTTGTCTTATGTCTATCTACCAATGCAATCCTTATCTGATGACAGCCTGAAAATCCATCTGTAAAAGAATAAGCTTCTTGACCCCCTACATTTTCCAAAACTTCATCTATAAATGGGGTAGGAAAGGGATCATGTACGCAAGCATCATTCAAATTTTGAAAATATACAAAAATTTGGATTCCTCCTTGCTTATTTTATTACACCACCATGGTATTGATCCATTATGACTCTTCTATAGGTTCTATAATACCAACTTCTAGCATCTTGTCAATTTCTATCTTTACCTTATATTTGTGTATTGGATTCAATATATACAGCCTCTGTCTGATAGGTCTTGCTTATGGTTTCAATGGGATTTTCATCTCTTCTTTTTCTCTTGTTATCCCCTTCATCTCCAAAAAGTTTGTTGGAAACAAGTCATTGTACTTGCGCAGTAATTTTTTGATCCTCTCTACTATCTGATGATCCCAATAATCTCCAATATTAGCCATATTTGGCTTATCTGCACTTCCAATGTCGACTTTATTAATATTTAAAGGTGCAGCACAATATTCGGAGTCCATCTTGAGACCTTATACTTCCCTTTCACCTTCTACTTCTTGGATCTGGATGTCATGTAGATTATCTTCTTCAAGTTCTTCAGCTTCTGCTACATGATAACAATGTAGAAATTGTTTGATTATCTGACTAGCTTCCCTCTGAGATATTGGAATTATGTCAAACTCTAGTTTTTCAAATATCTTGTCTCTTACCACTTTCAACATTATATACATATATGTACTGTCATGTTCAAAGGAAAATGTAACTACAAATTTCTACTATATTTCTTCCCAGTTGGCAGTTTCTCTCCGTTGTTCATGTTATGTGTACCAGTTCTTTGAAATGCCTTCTAGTGTGTGAATAAATTAGTGTGGAAATTAGTTTGGTGGTACTAATATCCATTGAACTATTCACCTCTCTACATGTTCTTGGGGTTGTCCAAATCCTTCATATTTCTACTCATATTTTTGTTCCTGCTCTGCACTAAATCTGATGCGCAGTAACCTTTTTCACCGGAACCAATTGTGGATATTTTCCCCACCATCTTATAGGTGTATATTTTAAAGAAATATATAACACTGGTAATATATGATTTTCCATAACTTCTACCTCATATTTCATAAAAAAATTCTTCTAAATCATTTAATCTATAAAAAGTGGGACGTTCTCTTACCTCTGTACCAACCCATCTCAGCGCACACGTCATTCTGGCACATCTCTTGGTAGATAATTCATGTAATCATTGTTGCTATTTTTTCAGTCCTATGTTAGATTCTAAAGCATAAGAACTAATACTCCTCCAACTAAGCATGCCATCTATAGTTGGGTTGATATAATCTTCTTTGCACACAATAGTCTTGTATAGTTGATTCACATATTGTATAAGAATATTATCCATCGCAAGTTCCACATACCTGCCTCCTTCTTATGGATCCAATGGTGCAATAAATCTGTATTCTCCATACTCAAATATCATCTTCCTTGTTTTCAAATTAATGATAGTTTGTTAATTAAAGGCTCAATCCAGACTCAACAGTGTTGGATATGGTGAAGTATTGTCTACTATATCAATGAATTCAAAGTCATTCATGGTACACACAACATCTATATCAACTAGAATCCCCTTCAACCTTCCTATTGGCACTTCTCTGTGTTGTTTTTCCAGCTTCAACTGGATAGGTGAATACCCTAATTGTGGTTCTCCCATAGTTTCCCAAGTTTTCTTTGGAAGAACATTGACTTTAGATCCTAAGTCTAATATAATATACCCCATATTTAAATCCGTTATGATATAATTCAATTTGAATTCCCTACTATTTGTTCTATTTTTTCAAACCTGATTTACCCTTTTTACCCCTTCTTCCCCGGGATTACACTTTTCTAAAAAATTCTACAGTATTTTTAAGTAATTTTTATCACTCAACAATTTTCCACAATCTCCCAAAATGTTTCTTAGGTTACTTACTTGTTATGAATATTTCTCTTGATTGGTTTGATCAAATAATGAGGGCATCTCATAGACTAGTATCTCATATACTGGCTTCGTTCCTTAAGTGGACACAATATTTTCCTTCAAGATATCTTATCTAGCTTCATTGAATATCTCTTTCTCTTTGTGCACATCAAAATTTTGCTCTAGCATTGTATTCTTCCTGACCCACTAGTAGTCTTCTAGATCCTTCTTGGCTACATCTTTGCTTGTTTTAGCTCCACCTCTAGTCACTATGTTAATCTTCTTCATGTCTTCTTCTCTTTTTCCCACCCCGATCCATTGTACATTCTAATTAGTATGGTTCCCTTTGTCGTATAGTTTTATCAACAGTGTGGGATAATCCTTTGTTTCATAGTCTGTGGTGCAATTGTACTTACATGTCGCAGGTGATTGTGGTTAGTCCCTTTCATAGTTCCCTACTTTTTGATAGTTATGACACACTACTAGTGCCTTTCCTCCTCCAAATCCTCTTCCTCCACAACCTCCTCCTCGGAATCCTCCTCTATTTCCCTAATTATATCTATGGAGTGTGTTATACTGAGGTCCTTGATTATACTACATCTACTAATTATTGTATTTTTGTGGTGTTGTGCACTGTTGTGAAGGGTTATATTGTTATTTCCCTTGAAACTGTTACACATTATACTATGGTTGTGATGCAAACTACTTTGTGGGATTGTACTGTGGTTTTTGTGCAATATTATACTGCATTTTTTGCGTATATTATCATGTTACATGTTCAAACTGCACCATGTATCTATCTGCAATCCTTTCTTTCATCATTTCCAAGGTTCTGTAGTCCTTGTCTTCATGTCCACCTGATTTACAAAAGTTGCAATATGTACTCTTCATAACTCTCTAGTATTTCTGTATCAAGAGGGAAATTATAGGGATCATACCCATGTCTTTTTCAAATATCACACAATGTTTCTGCTGGGGCCAAACAATTTGGCATACCCACTGTTGGAATAGGGGAAGACCCAAGGTTCAACACTTCAACAGCGCACCAAAAAAACCCTAACTATCAAACCTTTTGCAAGCATCATTATACAACTTTCGCAAATCATTCAAGCATGATCATCTCTATAAATGGGGTAGGAAAGGGATCATGTAGGCAAGCATCATTCAAATTTCACAAATCTACAAAAATCTTAATTCCTCCTTGCTTATTTTCTTGCACCACCATGGGATTGATCCATTATGAATCTTCTACAGGTTCTATAATACCAACTTCTAACATCTTGTCAATTTCTATATTTACCTTATATTTGTATATTGGATTCAATATCTATAGCCTCTGTCTGATAGGTCTTGCTTATGGTTTCAATGGGATTTTCATCTCTGTTTATTCTCCTACTATCCCCTTCATCTCCAATTTTTTTCTGGAAATAAGTCACTGTACTCGTGCAGTAATTTTGTGATCCTCTCTACTATCTGATGATCCCAATAATATCCAATGTTATCCATATTTGGCTTATCTGCACTTCTAATGTCGACTTTCTTAATCATTAAATGTGCAACATAATATTTAGAGTTCATCTTGGGACCTTCTACTTCACTTTCAGCTTCTACGTCTTGGATTTGGATGTTGCGTAGATTATCTTCTTCAGGTTCTTCATCTTATGCTACATGATAACAATGTAGCAATTGTTTGATTGCCTGACTAGCTTCCCTTTGAGATGCTGGAATTATGTCAAATTTTGGTTTTTCAAATATCATGTGTCTTACCACTTTCAACATTATATCCATATATGTATTGGCATGTTCAAAGAAAAATGTAACTACAAAGTTCTACTATATTTATGCCCAGTTGGCAATTTCTCTGCGTTGTTCATGTTCTGTGTACTAGTTCATTGGAATGCCTTCTAGTGTGTGAATAAAGTAGTGTGGACATTCTTCTAGTGGTACTAATATCCATTAAACTATGCACCTCTCTACATGTTCTTGAGGTTGTCCAAATCCTTCATATTTCTACTCATATTTTTGTTCCTTCTCTGCACTAAACGTGATGCGTAGTAACCTTTTTCACCAGAACCAATTGTGGATATTTTCCTTGTGTGTACCCCACCTATTGCAGGTGTATCTTTTAAAGAAATATATAATGATGGTAATATCTGATTTTCTATAAATTCTACCTCATATTTCATCAAAAATTCTTCTAAATCATTTAATCTATAAAAAGTGGGAGGTTATCTTACCTCTTTACCAACCCATCTCAGTGCACACATCATTCTGGAACATCTCTTGGTAGATAATTCATGTAATCGTTGTTTCTAGTTTTCTAGTCCCATGTCGGAGTCTAAAGCATAAGAACTAATACTCCTCCAACTAATCATGTCATCTACAGTTGAGTTGATATAATATGCTTTGCACGTGATAGTACTGTATAGTTGATTCACATGTTCTATAAGAATATTATCCATCGCAAGTTCCACATACCTACCTCCTTCCTATGGATTTAATGGTGCAATAACTCAGTATTCACCATACTCAAATATCATCTTCCTTGTTTTCAAATTAATGATAGTCTGGTTATTAAAGGCTCAATCCAGACCCAATAGTGTTGGATATGGTGAAGTATTGTCTACTATATCAATGACTTCAAATTCATCCATGGTATGCACAACATCTATATCAACTAGAATCCCCTTCAACCTACCTATTGGCTCTACTCTGTGTTGATTTTCCAGCTTCAACTGGATAGGTGAATACCCTAATCGTGGTTCTCCCATAGCTTCCCAAGTTTTCTTTGGAAGAACATTTATTTTAGATACTAAGTCTAATATAATATACCTCATATTGAAATCCCCTATGTTATCATTCAATTTGAATTCCCTACTGGTTCTTCTATTTTGTTGGACCTGATTTCCCTTTTTACCCCTTCTTCCCTGGGATTACACTTTTCTAACAAATTCTACAGTATTTTTAAGGAAGTTTTATCACTCAAAAATTTGACACAGTCTCCCAAAATGTTTCTTAAGTTACTTACTTGTTTTGAAGATTGCTCTTGATTGGTTTGATAAAAAAATGAGGGCATGTCATGGACTAGTATCTCATATATTGGCTTTGTTCCTAAAGTGGAAACAATATTTTTCTTCAAGATCTCTTATCTAGCTTCTTTGAGTATCTCTTTCTCTTTGTGCACATCAAACTTCTGCTCTGGCATTGTATTCTTCTTGACCCACTAGTAGTCTTCCAGATCCTTCTTGGATACATCTTTACTTGTTTTAGCTCCACATCTAGTCACTATGTTAATATTCTTCGTGTATTCTTCTCTTTTTCCCACACCGATCCATTATACATTCTAATTAGTATGGTTCCCTTTGTCCTATATTTTTATCAATAGTGCAGGACAGTCCTCTATTTCACAGTCTGCGGTGTGATTGTACTTACATGTCGCAGGTGATAGTGGTTAGTCCTTTTCATAGTGTCCTACTTTATGATAGTTATGACACACTATTGGTGCTCGTCCTCCTCCAAATCCTTTGCCTCCACAACCTCCTCCTCTGAATCCTCTTATGTTTCCCTAATTATCTCTGCGGAGTGTTATACGGAGGTCCTTGACTATACTACAACTGCTAATTATTGTATTTTTGTGGTGTTTCATACTGTTGTACAGGGTTATATTGTTGTTTCCCTTGAAACTGCTATGCATTATAATTTGGTTGTGTTGCAAACTACTGCGTGGGATTGTACTGTGGTTTTTGTGCAATGTTATACTTCATTTTTCTCGCAGATTGTCTTGTTACGTATTCATCATGCACCCTATATGTATATGCAATCATTTCTTTCATCATTTCCAAGGTTCTACAGTTCTTGTCTTCATGTCCACCTAATCTACAAAAGTTGCAATATGCACTCCTCAGAACTGTCTGGTATTTTGCATCAAGGGGAAATTATAGTGATCATGCACATGTGTTTTTCAAATATCACACCATGGTCCTCCTGGGGCCAAACAGTTTGGCATACCCACTGTTAGCACCGGGGTAGACCTAGGGTTCAACACTTCAACAACACACCAACCAAACCCTAACTATCAACCCTTTCATAAACAAATGTGAAGCAAATGAAGTCTCGCCTGAGGTAGAGGC
>JZKD02S1625219.1:122232-136295 GCA_000966675.3 Picea glauca
TCTACAACCAAGTTGGGACACAGATCTGGGATTACAGCACTTAACAGAGAACTTAGCCAATAATATTCATTATATTGTGATTCTCATTCACATCACATATTAACCCTTATTACATATTAGTGCAGTAACAATCAAGATCAAGCACTTCCGATCACTTAGCACATAGCATTAATTCAGATCTAGCATTCATTCATACCATTAAGCATTAATTTGTAACATCATATGCATTCATTATACATAACAACAAAAACACTAAGCAAATAACCACATAAACCACATTGCACAAAGCACATCAAGACACAAGATATACGTGGTTCATCCCAGTGTGGGGCTACGTCCACCAAATTCTTCTTCTTCTTTATTAGTCTTTGATCTTCTTACATTCATTTTCTCCTGTGCACAAAGCCACAAATCCCAACTCCACAGAAGACAGGAGATCTATGAGATGCGCACTAGATCCTCCTTCCCAAAACTAGGTCAAGGCATAGAGCCAACTCCTTAATAGCACAAATCCTTACTTACACAACTAGACTGCACAAAGCAACTTACAATCTCTTGCACTAAGCCAAACATATTGTGCACATATCCAACACTACTACTTATTTCTGCATCACATTCCTTCCTATATACTTTTACAAAAAGGCCTAATCATGGGTAAACCCATGGGCCGACATCCCTTAACCCATTACAAAAACCCTAGAAAACCCCTTGCTGGGTCCACAAGCCTGCAAAACAAGCGATCTTCACTCCACCTGGGTGCTCCATCTTTTTCCACCCAGTCGAAGTCCCAAAAGTGGTCAAACACGACCAATATTTCCTCAAAACTTGGTCAAGGGCCAACAGGCCCCCAACACTCACATGTGACTCATCCCGAGTCACTCAAATCTGGGCAGCACTCCTTCAAAGGCCTCAATCTTAGCTCAAGCTACCTCGACTTGCTGCTTCACTAGATATTCCTTCTCGGTGAACTCCTGATTCAGTTTCTCTATAACAGGTCCTTCCAGGCATTTTTCCACTGTCATAACCATTTGGTCCAGCTACGAGCCCTATCCTTCAATATCTTCAAAAATCATGCAAGCTTCTTCTTGCACCAGCTGGAGTCTCTGTGTAACCTCCATGACTCTGTTGTGCATGAAAGTAACCTGGTGCTAGACTATGTGTTGTTCCTATCATATTTTCATCCTCTCGACTTCCATGAGTAGTTTCATTTGTGCCTACATGTTGGATGCCTGTTGTTGTGCCTCCTAGAGTTGTGCTTCTAGTTTTCATAGCTATGGATCTTCTGTGAGGCATTTGTAGGTCTGGGCACTTCGATTATGCACTTTCTTACATTCTAAGGTGACGGTCCTGATCCTCCCAACTGCTCTCTTGGATGCTTCCTCCCTCTGATCGCGCATGTCTTGCGAAGTGCTCGACACTGGTTGGAGCTCTAACTCTGTTACTCTTTCTTGAAGTTGTTGAATGGCCTCAGCTATCTTCCCCACTTGCATTTCGGTTGATTCTTCTTCCTCCTATGCCAATCCCAGCACAGAGAAAAGTTCTTTAATCACTTCTTCCTTAACTATATTTTTCTCTACGAGAATCTGTTTTTTCTCTTTCTGGATCTTCTCTTTGTCCTCCTTGAACATCGCCCTAATTTCATCTTTCTCCTTTAGCACAACGCAAAGTTTCTCTAACACCTCGTCCTTTTCCTGCTTCAAGGCTTCTGTAGCTTGCTCCTTTTCTTCTTGGACTCGACGAAGTCGAGCCTATATTGCATCTACTAACCTTCGTAATCAGGTTGGCTCATCCTTCAATTCTACAGTTTCCAATGAAGAAGGCGCAGTAGGTACTACGCGGATCGAATAGATGGCTTGTTGTATGTCTTTGAGCTCCTTCTATATTCTTTCATACAATGTTTCTTGCTTTTCTCCATGTCTCTACAATATTTCCTTCAAAGCATCTTCCATGAATGCGATGATGAGATCAACATCATCCACTATGAGAACATTCTTCGACTGAGGCTTATTGGCTCAGGTCTTCTTTCTTGTTGAGGGTTTTTGCAGGGAAACCTTCCTTTTCTTCGATGTTTTTGCCTCATTAAGGGGATCCTTCAACGGTGTAACTTCACCTTTGTCCTTCTTTTCTCCTTCTTCCCCTTCTTCTTCTTGGTTTTCTTCATCTCCTCCTCCTCGTGCAGGTGAATCAGGTCTGCTTTCCTTTGAGGTATTTTCCTCCTCATCAGTTTCTATGTTCTGCACTTCCTCCTTTTTCTTCTTTTTTTTCACGCTAGTCTATCCATCATGTTCAACCTGGGTGACCAAGGGATTTCAGATGATGTTGGGGTCAGAGAGTTATTCATCTTCCACCTGTACAAGGAACTATGTTGTCCATTCTTTGATGATCTCTGCCTTATCTTCATCAGTCATCTTGTAGTATGACTATAGCTCCTCCTTGCTTTCATCCCTATGTGCAGTGATGTAAATAAAGTGTCGATCGGCAAAAAACTTCACTGGCGGCATGTACTAGTGCAATGTATTTGAGATCATTCATGGAAATGCCTCAATGGTGCACTTCAGCTGCTAGTAGTAAGCATGGAAGACAAAATTCAACTACCACTTCTTCAACATATCATTTGTGTACCACAAGGTGGAGAACCTTGAAGCTAATGGATCCCATGGCTCAACTTTTGGGAATGTCACTCCTTCCGACATCTTCAAAGAGACAAAGGCTATCAGTACTAGTAACTAACTGAAATGAAATTCGTATCCTTGATCTTGCGCTTCGCGGTAGTCCTTCTCGAGCTCATTGATGAGGTAGCTCACCTAGTTCATTTGCATTCCTTCTACGCACTTCCCTGCGATGTCTACTATGAATCCTGTGACCTGTGTTAGACAGTTCTTTCAGACGATCTTTCCAGCTATAAGATGACAATCTAGGTGCATTGCGCCATCCTGGATGGAGGCTACCTTGTAGCCTTGTTTTTCCTTAATTTATACATCGCCATAGTCTTCCTTTATGCGTTGTGCCACCGAACGATCTGAAGTCTTCCCTGGGTAAAACTAATGACGGTTCGGTCCTTGCATGCTCAGTTCTGTGATGAGGTGAATCAACAATGAATCCACAATGACGCATCTGTCAAGCCAAAAATACCCTCCATGGTAACACGACATGAGGATTTTAATGCAAGCGTTAACCTCCTTATGTCGACCAAAGTGAGGGATCTTCATTACATTTAGGATCCTTGACTATGCAAGCTCTTTAATCCAAGGCTGGTAGACTATGCACGGCCTCTTCCCAGTCATTCTCATCAAATATTGATGTTGTGCGAGCATCGCTTAGTTCTTCATGTATCTGATATTAAAGTCGGTGTTCTTCAAAGTTGGGATGTGCCCTAACTGGGGTCTAAATACGTGTATCCCCTTGGGGATGTACACAGTGATCAATATGTATTCAAAGTCATGAGGGATGTTGTCGTGGTTCACCATGCAAGCCAAAGGTGGCATGTACTCGGGAAAGACCGAAAGGATATGCTTTGTGTTAGCCAGATCGTCGTGATGTTTTCTTTACTTCTTAGCAGTGCGGCCAAAATATTGTCCAGTCGATGGGGATGCTTGCAATCCACTAGTCGATGATGCATGTAATCCTATAGACATGACTCTCTCAGCCAAGAGGTCTACAAGAATCACCTCCACAGACTTCTCTAACGCACTTGGTTCACCCAACATTCGTACTTGTAACAAAATAAATCGGGTGGGCGAATGGACAAGCGAGGTAATCAAACGGATGGCGAGGTATGGAAATCACAACACGATACAATGGATTATCTGTTAGTTTGGATATCATGGGTTGAAAAAATTGGTTCCAGTGAAGCATTCGATGGTTTAAATAAGCAACGTCGTAATAGATTCCTCCAATGGGCAGGAATTCCTCAATCAATACGAATCAATCCATTATGGCATGGTCTGAACGGTCCAATTTCTCATAACTACATTTTCTAGTCATTCTGAGGCATTACTCTAACGGTCGAGAACCTCAAACGATCGTATAGCTTCATCGTGGTGAATTCCCATTCAGCGTGGTTGCGTTATTCTGGGGAGGTTCAATTTCTACAGATCTGCCTCCTGTGAAGTATTTTCTTGAAATTCCTATAGTTTTTCTAACTTGGATTTCTTCTTACTGAGCTTCCTTTCCTTATTACCTATGATCAAAATCTCCAGATTCCTCTTTCCATTTTTATTCTTATCTTTTCTTAGCATGGTAAGTTCAGACTGTCGATGTTCTTTCAAATGGTTCAAAGGTAATACCTCTTCTCTTATTAACTCCAGGTTAGGTATTCTTATTTCTTGCATGGATCGCTCCTTCAAACCTTTTTGTGTTCTTTCAACCATGACAACTAGTTCTCTTGCATTATGTTGCTTCAACTTATCCTCTTGTTCTTCTATTAGTCACTCTATTTTTCTGGCTATGAGGTCCCTTAGTTCTTTCTTTTTCTATTCTGTAGCTTTCTCTTCTTCTTTTTTTCCTTTTGATCTGATGTTTCTCAATCCAAGTCTTTCCTAATAAAAACGGAAAGGGGGAGTTGTTCTCAACAAACCGAATAACTTCAAATTCTTCTTCAGTCAAAGTTCCATGAGCATTCATAGGTATATTAGTAACTCTTCCACATAGGGTTATCATCTTTGCTTTAAATAATCCTATCCTTCCCAATGAAGGTATCATAGTAGGTTTTCCCAAAATTTCCCAAGTGCTTTCTAGAATAATATTCACGTGTGTTTCTTTATCTAATACAAAGTCTATGTTGAAGTCTTCTATTCTTGTGACTATGCATTATTTTTCTTTCAACATCTCTGGTAAATTGATGTCTCTGTGATCATCCATTACTTATTTTAACTATATTAACATGGTATCTGATTCTTTCTCTTTATGATTCTTTAATGCATCCTTAGTCTCTTGACCTTATTTATAGTTTTCTTGTCTCATGTTCATCTTTTCAACTTTAGCAATCTTTCTTGGGCAATCCTCAACCTCATGACCAATAACTTTATAACAAAGACAAATAGCACATGTACCAGGGCATTCCTCAGTAAGATGTCCCGGTCTTCTATAATTATAACATAGTGTCAATCCTCTTTTCCTCTTGTACGTTCCCCAACTTCTCCTATACTACGCACTGGGATCACAGTGCTAGACCTGCAATCTGCAAAAACAAAATCTAGGTTCCTACATCTAGTTATTATTCCAAAATTTCTTTCTATGCATAGGAATAACATATTTTCTCTATTTCTATCAAGTTTATTCATATCAACTCTTTCTTCTAACTGTGCCCTAGTTTTCAGACTAGGAAAAAATCCATCAAATAGACCTAGATTCATACTTTTGAAGAAAACATTTCCACTTATCTTACCTTTACCAGAGCACAAATATTTAAGATCTTACCTCCTTTCTTCAGATCCAATTTCTTTCTTAGCACAAAGCTTCACAATTCAAGTAGAATACTACGTCCTATAACAACAGATCTACGCATAGAGATTTCTCTTTTCTTCAGTTCCCAGAAATCACAATTTCAAGTCCAAACAACGAAACCATTTGTTGGCATAGGGGCAGACCCAGGTTTTAACGCTTCAATAACGCACCAACAAAAACCTAACTACTGACCCTTTCATCAACACCTGCAAAGCAGATGGAGTCTCACTTGAGGTAGAGGCAGGGAGGGTTGTAGGACTTGGGTGTCTACAACCAAGCTAGGACACAGATCTATGATTACAACACTTAGCAGAGAACTTAGCCAATAATATGCATTAGATTGTGATTCTCATTCACATCGCAGATTAACCCTTATTATAGATTAATGCGGTAACAATCAAGATCAAGCACTTCCAGTCACTTAGCACATAGCATTAGCTCATATCTAGCATTCATTCATACCATTAAGCACTAATATGTAACATCAGATGCATTCATTATACATAAAAAAAAACACACTAAGAAAATAACCACATAAACAACATCTCACAAAGCACATCAAGACACAGGATATACGTAGTTCACCCCAGTGTTGGGCTATGTCCACCAACTTCTTCTTGTTCTTTTTTATTCTTCGATCTTCTTACAGTTATCTGCTCCTATGCACAAAGCCATAGATCCCAACTCCATAGAGGAAAGGAGATCTGCGAGTTTCCCACCATGTCCTCCTTCGCAAAACTAGGTCAAGGCACAGAGCCAACTCCTTAATAGCACAAAGCCTTACTTACACAACCAGATTGCACAAAGAAACTTACAATCTCTTGCACTAAGCCAAACATATTTTTCACATAGCCAACACTACTACTTCTTTCTACATTACATTCCTTCCTATATATACTTTTACAAAAAGGCCTAATCATGGGTAAACCCATGGGATGACATCCCTTAACCCATTACATAAACCCTAGAAAACCCCTTGCTAGGTCCACAAGCCTGAAAAACAAGTGATATCTCATGATCTCTGCTTCACCTAGGAGCTCCATCTTTGTCCAACCTGTCAAAGTACCAAAAGTGATCAAACACGACCAATATTTCCTCAAAATTTGGTCAAGGGCCAACACCCATTCCAATATACTATGAAAATAATGGACACTCATTCTTGTGATGACCTTATGTCCTGCACATTGTACACCAGACATCTTCTCTTTTCTCCTTTCCTTTGTTTTGATTTAACTGTAATGTTAATTTCTTCAAATATTGCTTCAACTCTCCCATAGTTGGATCTGCATGCTTGTATTGGTTTTCCTCTAGTTGTAAGGCTTCCTGCAGGGCCTCACCTTGACTTTGGAATTTTTTTTGTCTCAAAGGATACTTCCATTGTGGAAACAAAGAATTAACAAACAAATTCCTATGTTGTGTATCGGTAATAGTGTACTTTAACTTACCTTTTAACCTCTTGAATTTTTGGTCCACTTCCTAGACTGATTCTCCTATTTTCTGCTTGATCTCTATCATTTCATTCATAAGTTGGTCTTCTGAACTTGGCTTCTGAAATTGATTTATTAACTGCCTCTTCCCATCTAATACAGTTGTCAGTGTTCATGTTGGTTTTTTTGTTGAGAGACCCATGGACTAATCTAATGCGTGGTCTTGAAAATTGATTGCTAACTACACAACCTTTTTATACTCTGTAATATGATTTTCTTCCCATATCTTCTAACAGATGAAGAAATGTTTTTCTGGGTCATCTAACCCACCCCCTCAGAACCCTAGTAACCTGATGGTTGGCTCTTGTCCTCCCATTGTGAAATATGTTGATTTACCACCTCCACACGGTGTAGAAACTTGACTTCTACTTGTTGAACTTGCAATTTTGCTACTGGACCCTCGTCTTGGAAAAATTCTTCAACCACTAATCACTTGCTAGTTAACTACTTTTTCTTCTTCGGTTGTGTTAGTCAGACATGGGGTTATGGGTTCCACACTAAGTTGGATCTAGAATGGAGAACCTTCTTCTACGTCAGACCCGTGACCTTTGGTTTTCCTCTCATATGAGTAAATATATCCCCAATATTCCCCATGGCTTGGAGATCCTCTACCTCTTCCTCATCATTTTCTAAACCCTCTCACTCTACTACAACCCTCTTCTTATTATTCATCCTATATTGGTAGGGTCTCTCCCTACGCATCACACCTACATTCCTTATGATTTCCCTAGTCTGTTCATCATCCATCGTGATGGGGTCCATTTCCTCCTTATTCTGGATACTCTCTAGAGCCTTCTCCATTTCTCATATCTTCCTTAGTTATTCTCCCAACTCCCCCATGTGTGCAGAGTGATCTAACTATTTGATTCCTAGGTCATCATGCCTTTATCATGTAATAAGATCTTGATCGATGTGTAAAGAGACATAATATACCTCCCTATTGTTCCCCTCAAGAAATCCCACTCTACAACAGTGTATGACTTCATTGTATCTATTGAAAACTTAGTAATAAACCACACATAAATATTGTCTAACCAAAATTCTACTGTGCATGTGAATTTATTATTACCTCTTTGTCTTTCCAACCATGTGATATTTTCAGTAGTCCACACTACTAGCCTAATCGAATCAGTTAGGTGGGTATCCTTCAATCTTAACAACCATTCTTATAATAACTATGGAAATAAACAAAAATATACTTCATTCAAATCAGTAAACACATACCTCTGTAAGTAATGACATGCTATATACCTGAAACCCTTATTGTCTTTCTATATGAATTACAACTTCCTTGTCTCTAACCATATTTCAATATCTTGCTTCATAGGATTACATGTCTTGAACATCCCTTTATGCCACTTGATCTTTTTCACCAAACCCCTTCCTAGCTCTTCTTCTAAGTTCTAGCTGGAAACAAAACCATTTTTTATACTTATGGGTTTACCCAGGTTCTACCTTAGTTCTCCAACAAAACCCTTATCGCCATCAGGCCTTCTAGTAAACCAAAAGGCTACACCATGCACATAGTACACAATGCAGTCTCACCCGAGATGATTTATGGGGTACTGTAAAGTGAAAATGTATGGAATCATGGAAGGGGTTGGGGGATGTTCTTTCTTACTTCTTTTTTTCCTACTTACCCATGCATTCTATTCTATTGTTCATAAGATCCATTCATTTATTCACTCGCTTGCATATTTAATCTAGTGTGTACTATAAATAAATCGCCCATTCATGTATATCACCATTCAATGATAACTCCAAAATTAATAAAACATCAACACACATTACACACATGGTTTTATCGTGGTTCACCCCCCCTAGGGATACGTCCACAAAGATCTTTTTCTTCTTTATTCTTATTCATCAAAAAAGTGTTACGTCCATTACATTGGAGTAGTGAGTAGTGAGGCAAACCAGGATCACACCAATATCCACAAATTGCAACCTGACCCTTAGCTACTTCGACCTCATCCAAGCTCTATAGCTCTCAAAATAGACATCCTATCCCTAAAATTCCAAAAACGGTTCTCCAAACATACTTGTTGCACTAACTCTCTAAAAGCTCGACCATAGATAATTCTCTAATGCTCATGATAATCATAATAATCTTTTCTAATTTAACTCATAATCCTTATTTATATTACAAAAATAGGTTAGAAACCCTTACAATCAATCCCAAAACTCTAACCGTAACTTGGCTAGGTTTTTCCACTTTTGCACTAGATTTCTACAAATCATGTTGCACACATTGCTTTTCCTCAAAATGTGGCATGCTATTTTTTCTCACTTGTTGCGTTGTCCTCCAAACCTGCCTACTCCAACAATGTAGGAAGGGAGGAAGGGGGGGAGGGTATCTACTACTTGAACCTATGAAGACTTTTTCAAAGTCAAGTCAAAAGGATAATCAAAACCAGAGACTGGGAGACAATATTGTGTACCTGATTGGGTGACACATAGAGCCAAATCCCATATAGTCATGCTTGTAGCTACCATGTTTCTTAGGTCGATGCTAAATTCTACATTTTTTATAGCCATCAACATTTCTTCCATAGGGACTCCTCAGCCAATGGTGGATTTTCTTCATGAAACCTTTGGTGGGGAAATATTACCCACTGAAAAAGTGTGAGCACTAAGAGCGAATGTGCCTTATTTCATGGACACTATGGCATCAAAAGGGTAGCTTCCAATAATATACCCTTTGATTTTAGGTTATGTCCCCAAAAACAATTTCTAGACTTCTCACCAAGCCTTCCCTAACATCCACCTCTATTTGGATCCAAGCCCAATGATGGTCCTCCTTGGAAGCCCAATTTGGCTTGAGTCCTACAAAAGATTCCAACTTGTTGCTAATAGTGTCTAGTGCTTCTCTAGCCTAGAAGGATAAGGATAGCTCAGGAAGAATATCACATACCTTCATATGGGATATTGGCTCCCTAACTAGATAAAAATCCGTAGTCCAAGTTTTTAGAAAGAGCCCCAATGATCCCCATGTCCAGGTTCTCCAAGAAGCTCCACACAATTGTCCTCAGAAAGAAAAAGAAAATAATCCCAACCCCCCTAGTCAGTACATGAGCCTCAGGTGAACAACCAAGTAATAGCTTCCAGTGCTGGTAGATAGATCCACTTATGTATAGATAACTCTCATTTCAATTTTCCATCAAACAACCTTACAAACATCTTACCAACAAAGAGAGTGATTTACACTATGCTAATGTCCTCGATGACTACCATATTTATAGGGCCACCTTTATCCCTGATGCACCTCAGGCCCTTCTTTGTTATAGAATGAAAATTATCTCGGGTAATAAATATTTTGTGACCATCCTCCACTTCTCTTTCTGATCTGGCTAGAATGCCATAGTAGACCAAATCGAACTTCGAATGATAAAAAGGATCTGATGGACATATCGCAAAGGAAAGAGAACCTCCATCGAAGTGTTTTTCAGAGCTACAAACTAGTACATTAATTCTAGAAATTTGTGTTGAACAATTTCCCTACTTCGCATGATCAAGTGATGTACTGGAGCCTCCAAAATTAGGCTCGGAGTCCAAGTGGGGAGGGAATTTGGATATTTTCCTTCTTTCCAAGAATTCATCCTATAATAAAAATACTCGATTAGATGACAAGTTTGCATCATATTCAAAATCAATTTATTCTTGGGGATCCATCTGGACTTGCAGATACACTTTACCATAGAGGATCTTGGGGCTGAGAAAGGCGGGAAATGAAGGATATTAATGGAAGGGAGTCAGAATCTCGAGTACTAAGGGGACCAGAAAAGGGAGGGATAAGACTAAAAAATGGGAGAGGGTGAGGAAAAGAGGGAATGAAGCCCTCACACTTGGTCTTATTTTCTAAAAAGCACTTGGTATTATCTTGGTCTTAACGACCATTAGATATTTAACAAGTATAGATTTAGATGTGAGAAAAAAAAAATTATGCACAAACTTGACTCCCTAAATAGGATTGGGTCATAACACTTGATTTACAAGAAGCATATGAGAGATATGGAATACTTTATTTTATTTTTAACTATGGAAGAGATTAATCTCATCGTTTGAGTATAAATAAGAGTTGTAGTTTGTCTAGGGGAGGATTCTAGTCTCACTACACCAAATTTGTTAACAACAATTTGGGTATTGGTATGATCCCCTCTTCCCCCACTAATGCGGATGTGGAACTAGAGGTAGGCTTGTAATTGGACAAAAAAGGAATATGATGGAAGTGTCAAATACCTCATGTTAAATCCAATTCATAGCATGGTTATGGTTTGGATGTTTTGAAGGAAGTGACATGTGACATTGCTTAATTGATAGGTGCTGAAAAGTGCAACCAACCCAAAAAAACCCCAACCCCACACAAAATCCACACATATTGGATCATCTACATATCGATGAAGAAACAATGTTTTTTGGGAGAAATGAAAAATGATTAGCCTCCTACAGTGATATTGATTGTTGGATTGTCCCCAAATCAATGACAATATATTTTTTTCACATTGAGGTAGTGGGTGAGTTTGGTGTTAGGGTCATACCCTACCCTCACTACTTTAGGCTACCTAACAGTTCTAGTGAATTAATTTATGCCTCCATATTCTTTTAACAGGGACCATTAGATAGTACTAGATAGTTATTTAATATAAAATGGTCCTCTTTATTAAATAAGGAACACTAGATACTTGGTACTCATTAAATATGGCAGAACATGTAGTTATGGTTTCTCTATTTGAGTATTTATTTAAATATCTAGGAGGCTAAGAAATGTTTTGTAGAGTATTATTGTATTTGGAGCTTTTCTAAGTGGAAATTTTCCCCACATTAAGAGGCAAGTGAAAATTTCTTTCTTTCTTTTAAATATCATTAATATGAGTGTTTAGTCTACATATTTTATCTCACTATATGTTATATACGATTTTCTAAATGTATCATCTCTATATATTTAGTTTTTGTTTCACTTTTGGGGTTAAGGAAAACTCCAAGTGGTATTAGAGCTCTTTTCTAAGCCAACGCGCCGTAGAATTTTGGTAGAATTTTTTTCATCCTAAATATGTATCTAAGCATATTTGAATAACAAAGAGATCTATCATTGGATAGGTAAAAATCTGGTTGGGAAACAATACAAGTAGGAAATATAAGTGGAATCACTTTGTTGGAAACCCTTGTAACACTTATTAATACCCCTTCAAGTAGCACTCCATCAGACAAGACCTATATATCTCATATCACCTCCATGTACCTTCATAATATTAGAAGTCCCATAGGTATACTTGAAACTAATTCTGGATAAATCAATTAGGCATCTTGTGGTTATATTACACCAAGAACAATAGTGAGGGAGAGAAATCTCTAGTACCTAGGTAGTTGGGTAGTATGACTAAGGGTGTGATCAGGCCTCCTAGGTGCTCATTAGTTAGTTCCCTAATATATTTGGATAAGTAATATTATTAGACCCGACAAGTATAATAGAGAACAATAGTACCTAACACTCCTTTGTATTTCATACCCTACAAAACCTAACTTCCACAATCAACAAATGAAATTCCTACATCTTTGCATTCAGAAGGAAATTGGAGGTTTTGTCACCATAATAATAGTTAATGAGGAATAATACTTCCATAGGAGTAGTACTACAAAAAATTAGCCTGGGTCCTTCCAACACTATTGTGGGAGACCTGTCTCAAAATATTCCTTGTGTTTTGTTGATCTCATGAGTATACCTCTTGACTAACATTTTTATGTTGACTTGATAATACATTATTAGTAGTATATCCCAAAATAATATTGAGCCATAGGTTATAGTGGGCTAAGTCGGGCTTAACATTTTGACAGGATCTTAAGTGGTCCCATTGTTCATACTCATAGCACGGAAACCACTAAGAACCAATCCCAATACCTCCACACTAAGAAATTATAGCTTGACATCAAGGTTTCTAGCCTTAAGCCTTCATTCAAAAATATTTTTGTAAATGTTAAAAAGCAAGTTCAATGGCTCCTAAACATATTGGGATCTATATGTACAAAATTAAGTATGAAGATGCCAAATCCAAACATATATCCAACCAAGGAGGAATCTTGAGCACACAAAGAGTAGGACACTCACACGCTCTTCCTGGATTCCCATCACCCACCCTTTCAATATCATAATTCATGGCATTACTTTCCAAGTGTTGACATGAACAATTTTGATGGTTGCAAACCCTTAGATTGGGTTACCCAAATAAAACATCATTTATCTCTCCATGAAATTAATAATGAAATATATAAGATAAAATTGGGGGTGTTATATTTCTATTCAAAACATTGGCAATTGTGGAAATGCTATAAGAAACATTATCAAGGATACATTGATTGGACCCAGTTTCTAAAGGTCATTTGTGTTTGTTTTGAATGTGAAACTCACTATTTAGGATGAATGACAAAATCATGCCAAATAGGCATAATCATTGACTATATTATGGCCTTTGAGAAATTAAAAATATACACAAAAGGCATATTCGATTTATTTTTCAAAGAATGTTTCATTAGTTATCTTAAGGAGGAAATTAGAGAACATGTCATGATGCATCACCAAACACATGGTTGAAAGCTTGTGACTAAGCTAAATAAGTTGAGATTGTGATCAATCCTCATACCATAAGACCCTCATTGACTACTCGCACTATCCCTCCAGTGGCCACTACCCCTAGATCCTCCACCTATATTTCATTAGCAATCTAAAAGTTTTCTCTCAAAGAGATAGAAAAATGCCAGTGCCTCAAACTTTGTTATAACTGTGATGAGAGACATTTCAAAGGGCACAAATGTAAAGAAAAAAAAGATATTTAAAATGGATTTATCTCCACAAGATCACTTATAATACATCCCATTTAATGATACTTGTTCGTGGAAATATATAGCAAGAGTATGTATATTTCCAGATTTAAGGGTTGTGGCTTACAAAGAAAATTTAAGGGGATGAATTTCACCAATGGGATAATTTTTATGTTCTTTTCCAAAAATGATTTGTATATTTATATTTTTCTCTAAAATGATTCACCCAAATTCTATAGGATAAAATTATTTTACTCTACAAATTTCCAAAATTTTATAGAAACTATATAAAATCCTTATAAATTTGAATATTTTTAC
>JZKD02S1625219.1:136305-146677 GCA_000966675.3 Picea glauca
AACTTGTGGGTAACCTACCTTTTTCATATGAGCTTTGGTTTATGCATAATCTGCATCATTGGAAAGGTATTAATGTGTATAAAACTACGAAGGGGGGTGTGCACATGTTTCAGACACAAAAACCCAAAAAAACTCAATTTGATGCCTCAAAATGGCTTCAAAAGGTTCCCGGCCCCAATTTTCCAAACTAGGACCTGCCACTAAAATGGCCCTGCAAGCTAATTCCTTTAGCTTTTTGCACTCTAAAAGCATCGAGATAGGTGAAAAATAATATAATGATCCAATCCAAATACACCACCTATATAATATGCCAATATGTTTCACCTATCAACAACAAAGTCAAAAGGTGATGAGGGTACAATATCCTACAGTACAAGGAGAACACCTTTTTGCATATGTTTTTATGAAACATTCCTGGAAAATCTATCCCTTCTTTGTTTATAGGGTATTTTGTTAGCAGAGGAAAGTGGTCGGAGGTTTTTTTGGAGGTATTTTTACCTATGTGCATTTAAGTTACATACACACCAGTGCACACATAAACAATAATGCACCAATGCTTAAATTTTCAAAAGAACTATTATACATTATAATAAAAATAGAAAGCATTGATTAAAGTGCATTGGTGTCATTGAAAACTACACCTATGTTCACATCACTATCATCAAGTGCATTGTGGTAGGGTAAATAAAAAAACATGAAACCAATTTTTATTTTTACACATGGTCCTGTGATTCCAAACTCTCAAGAAAGCACTGAATATCACCTTCCTTCAAAAGACACATTGTTTTTGGTGCTCTATAGTGAGTTGGATAGCTCCATTTGTAGATTCCACACATTTCCAAATTTTGGAAATTACCATGAATTTTTATTTCCTCTCAATGGTGAAACCATGCCTCCTTGGGACATAAGAGTCCAGGTAAATTTTTTATTACCTTCCTATTCCCATTTTCATCCAATTAAAAATTGAATTTAACTTGAAATTTAGATTTTTTTTCAATTTTTTTTCAATATTTTTTCAATCTTTTTTCCAAATTTGCGTAGTATACCTGAACGCTTCATATATCCCCAACGCAGTGCATCCTGTGCTAAATTCATAGTAAGCACCACCATTGGTGCATCTGATATAAACATACTCACCAATGTCATTCAAGGAAGAGCGTCGTGATAACTTAAATAAAAAAAGCATGCATCCTTTGGGATGCCCCACAACCAACAGATCCTTGGTTTCTCCCCATAACGGAACATTCGATTTAATTATACCAAAAAATTCCATTTAATTAAGCACACCACTAAATTTGTGTTCGATAAAATTTAACATAGAAATAAAATCATTTTAACCAAATGCACCAGTGTTGTTTACATGTTTCACTAAATAGATATTAACCGACTTGGCATAGTGGGGTGTCTCATTAGCCACCCCAATACCAGTGCTCTATGCTTCATAATGCATTGNCTTGGGACATAAGAGTCCAGGTAAATTTTTTATTACCTTCCTATTCCCATTTTCATCCAATTAAAAATTGAATTTAACTTGAAATTTTTTTTTTTTTTCAATTGTCTTTCAAATTTTTTTCAAATTTTTTTCCAAATTTGCGTAGTATACCTCAACGCTTCATATCTCCCCAAAGCAGTTCATCTTGTGCTAAATTCATAGTAAGAACCACCGTTGGTGCATCTGATATAAACATACTCACCAATGTCATTCAAGGAAGAGCGTCATGATAACTTAAATAAAAAAAGCATGCATCCTTTGGGATGCCCCACAACCAACACATCCTTGGTTTCTCCCCATAACGGAACATTCCATTTAATTATACCAGAACATTCCATTTAATTAAGCACACCACTAAATTTGCGTTCGATAAAATTTAACATAGAAATAAAATCATTTTAACCAAATGCACCAGTGTTGTTTACATGTTTCACTAGATAGATATTAACCGACTTGGCATAGTGGGGTGTCTCATTAGACACCCCAATACCAATGCTCTATGCTTCATAATGCATTTCTAAACAAAATACCAGTGCTACAAAATCAAGGTAGCATCAAAGAATTAATAAAAACACATCAAATTGTTTAATTTGCGATAAAACAATTTAACCTAGTAGTTCCCATAGGTCCAACAAATGCATCAATGATGTAAAGAGAATGAAATTGGGTTGAATATTCCATTATCTATCAACATGGTGTGTCTTGTTCAATGCACCACTAAAATAAATGGCGATGTGATGATAATCTTGGAGCACTAGTGCATAAATGATAACAATACACACCACGATAGGTTTTGAAAAATAAACAAAGTGATGCATATTTTGTGAGGCCCCTTCACCAGTGCATTATTAAAGACAATGCACCACTAAACAACATGTCGATGCTATGGTATGATTGGTGCATCAGTTCTTTCTGTTTAACAAAGTGCACTAGTAATTTTGCACGCCATAAATTGTAGTGCAATGGTGCATCTTTATTATCAAAATGAACCAGTACAGTTAAAAGAACTACACTGGGAAAATATTGAATTATTTGGCATGTTAGGGCATTTAAATCTACACCTCTTTATTGGTTCTCTATAAAATCCAATGTACTAAAAAAAGTACGGTCGATGCTACAATAACATGATAGCACTAGTGTGTTAAAATTTACAAATTGGATCGCTTAAGTTGTAAAAAAAAAAATAACTCAGTGGTTCCTTTAGGTACAACAAACATTGGTGATGTAAACATCACAACACAGGGCCAATTATTTCACAATTTAATGGTGTGATGTGTCTTATAGGATGCACCACTAAAATATGTGGTGGTGTGACAAGAAACATGGTGCATCGGTGCATGTTAGTAACATAACCACATGGAAATGATATTTTTATGATAGAGAGGACCGTGGGAAGAACATATGTTCTCTTTTAGGAACATTGGTTACGTTTCTACATTTTTTTGGAAAAAAAAATTAATTTTAGTTTTTTAAAATACAAGTTATTTATATATGTGTGTGTTTTATAATTTCAATTTATGTTATCTATACATATGTTCCTAACAATATTTGTATGTAAATGAGAGATTATGACAATGAGAGGAGGAACATTAGCAACATCATCGGGTTAAAACATACACATTTGTATGTGAGTGGGAGCTCAGGGAGAGGGAGAGGGAGTTGGTCCCTCACCCTTTTTCACATAAGACACTTGCCATTTTAATGTATGTTGGCCTCCTCAAGTTTTATGAGGAAGGTACATCCATCAGAGGGAACTCTTAAGTGTTATGGTATTTTATCCATCATTGGGATCATGGTCGACATGCGTTCATGGTTGGTCCCAATATGTGGTATCATCCTATGTAGGAGGATTTTTATTTCTTCACTAGGTTTTCCATGAAGGGGGAGGATTTTCCACAGCTCCCTGATCTACCAAATGTTGTTGCAGGAGAGACCGAGATGAAATATATGTAGAGATATGTAAGTCCAAACATTCATTCCTCTTTGGAATTCTAGGTTTGTGATGTTCATCTACAGATACATTCATTTGATAGAGAGGAGATTGGTTCCTATGTCTTATTATCTCGACACTGTCACACATTAAATTTGATGGGAAACACATTATTTTATATTTGTTGCATTATGTATATATTTTTGTGTAGAGGCTCCGATCAATTAGGTGGTCAAAGATTTTTTTGATACAGTTTTGTTTTTCATTGGATCACTGTCGCATCGTTTTAAATTGTATGAGATTCTTCCCATTCACGTAAGAGTTATTGACAATATGTTTTGATATGGTTCATGCCACTCAACCAGTAATATCCCATTTTCCTACTAGGCCTATTCTATATGTGTATATGCACATGTGGGGGAAATTATTTCTAAACAGGGGCCAACCCAAATTTCCCATTACTCTAGTTGGTAGGGATGTATGTGATTTTTTGGGTAGAGCGGAAAATATTGTCCTCAATATTGTATGATACATGTACGCAAGGATTGAATGAAGAGGATGTAAGAAAATCCTATTTACAATATCCAAGCCACCATACAAGAGAGGTAATATTATTTTTATGTTTTGATAAATCTAGTTTCATATTTTATGTCTTATTTAATGAACATGTAATTTATTGTAACATTGTTATGATCCAACGCCCAAAAAATGACAAAATGTCAACAATGATAGTCCACTTTGAGGGGGAAACCTTTGGTATATATATATGAGACAAAGGGTACAAATATAATGAAATAGTACAATGAAGGGGTTCAAAGCCTACATGCAAATATAACACAAGAAATGTAACAATTCAATAAGGGGATTAATAAGGGTTTTTATAACTAACATAGGGGATTTGTATGGTNTTTTATTTCCTCTCAATGGTGAAACCATGCCTCCTTGGGACATAAGAGTCCAGGTAAATTTTTTATTACCTTCCTATTCCCATTTTCATCCAATTAAAAATTGAATTTAACTTGAAATTTAGATTTTTTTTCAATTTTTTTTCAATATTTTTTCAATCTTTTTTCCAAATTTGCGTAGTATACCTGAACGCTTCATATATCCCCAACGCAGTGCATCCTGTGCTAAATTCATAGTAAGCACCACCATTGGTGCATCTGATATAAACATACTCACCAATGTCATTCAAGGAAGAGCGTCGTGATAACTTAAATAAAAAAAGCATGCATCCTTTGGGATGCCCCACAACCAACAGATCCTTGGTTTCTCCCCATAACGGAACATTCGATTTAATTATACCAAAAAATTCCATTTAATTAAGCACACCACTAAATTTGTGTTCGATAAAATTTAACATAGAAATAAAATCATTTTAACCAAATGCACCAGTGTTGTTTACATGTTTCACTAAATAGATATTAACCGACTTGGCATAGTGGGGTGTCTCATTAGCCACCCCAATACCAGTGCTCTATGCTTCATAATGCATTGCTAAACAAAATACCAGTGCTCCAAAATCAGGTAGCATCAAAGAATTAATAGCAACACATCAAATTGTTTAATTTGCGATAAAACAATTTAACCTAGTACTTCCCATAGGTCCAACAAATGCATCAATGATGTAAAGAGAATGAAATTGGGTCGAATATTTCATTATCTATCAGTGTGGTGTGTCTTGTTCACTGAACCACTAAAATAAATGGCGATGTGATGATAATCTTGGAGCACTAGTGCATAAATGATAACAACACACACAACGATAGGTTTTGAAAAATAAACAAAGTGATTTATATTTTGTGAGGCCCCTTCACCAATGCATTATTAAAGACAATGCACCACTAAACAACATGTCGATGCTATGGTATAATTGGTGCATCAGTTCTTTCCGTTTAACAAAGTGCACTAGTAATTTTGCACGCCATAAATTGTAGTGCAATGGTACATCTTTATTATCAAAATGAACCAGTACAGTTAAAAGAACTACACTGGGAAAATATTGAATTATTTAGCATGTTAGGGCATTTAAATGTACACCTCTTTATTGGTTCTCTATAAAATCCAATGTACTAAAAAAAGTACGGTCGATGCTACAATAACATGATAGCACTAGTGTGTTAAAATTTACAAATTGCATCGCTTAAGTTGTAAAAAAAAAATAACTTAGTGGTTCCTTTAGGTACAACAAACACATTGGTGTTGTAAACATCACAACACAGGGCCAATTATTTCACAATGTAATGGTTTGATGCGTCTTATAGAATGCACCACTAAAATATGTGGTGGTTCGACAAGAAACATGGTGCATCAGTGCATGTTAGTAACATAAACACATGGAAATGATATTTTTATGATAGAGAGGACCATGGGAAGCACATATGTTCTCTTTTAGGAACATTGGTTACGTTTCTAGATTTTTTTGGGAAAAAAAATAGTTTTTTAAAATACAAGTTATTTATATATGTGTGTGTTTTATAATTTCAATTTATTTTATCTATATATATGTATATATATGTTCCTAACAATATTTGTATGTAAATGAGAGATTATGACAATGAGAGGAGGAACATTAGCAGATTCAGCGGGTCAAAACATACACATTTGTACGTGAGTGGGAGCTCAGGGAGAGGGAGAGGGAGTTGGTCCCTCACCCTTTTTCACATAAGACACTTGCCATTTTGATGTATGTTGGCCTCCTCAAGTTTTATGAGGAAGGTACATCCCTCGGGGGGAACTCTTAAGTGTTATGGTATTTTATCCATCATTGGGATCATGGTCAACATGCATTCATGGTCGGTCCCAATATGTGGTATCATCATATGGAGGAGGATTTTTATTTCTTCACTAGGTTTTCCATGAAGGGGGAGGATTTTCCGCAGCTCCCCGATCTACCAAATGTTGTTGCAGGAGAGACCGAGATGAAATATATGTAGAGATATGTAAGTCCAAACATTCATTCCTCTTTGGAATTCTAGGTTTGTGATGTTCAGCTACAGATACATTCATTTGATAGAGAAGAGGTTGGTTCCTATTTTTTATTATCTCGACACTGTCACACATTAACTTTGATGGGAAACACATTAGTTTATCTTTGTTGCATTATGTATATATTTTTGTGTAGAGGCTCTGATCAATTAGGTGGTCGAAGATTTTTTTGATACAGTTTTGTTTTTCATTGGATCACTGTCGCATTGTTTTAAATTGGATGAGATTCTTCCCATTCACGTATGAGTTATTGACAATATTTTTTGATATGGTTCATGCCACTCAACCAGTAATATCCCATTTTCCTGCTAGTCCTATTCTATATGTATATATGCACATGTGGGGGAAATTATTTCTCAACAGGGGCCAACCCAAATTTCCCATTACTCCAGTTGGTAGGGATGTATGTGATTTTTTGGGTAGAGCAGAAAATATTGTCCTCAATATTGTATGATACATGTACGCAAGAATTGAATGGAGAGGATGTAAGAAAATCCTATTTACAATATCCAAGCCACCATATGAGAGAGGTAATATTATTGTTATGTTTTGATAAATCTAGTTTCATATTTTATGTATTATTTAATGAACATGTAATTTATTGTAACATTGTTATGATCCAATGCCCAAAAAATGACAAAACGTCAACAATTATAGTCCACTTTGAGGGGGAAACCTTTGGTATATATATATATATATATATATATATATATATATATATATATATATATATATATATATATGAGACAAAGGGTACATATATATAGAAATCATACAATGAAGGGGTACAAAGCCTACATGAAAATAAAACACAAGAAATGTAACAATTAAATAAGGGGATTAATAAGGGTTTTTATAACTAACATAGGGGATTTGCATGGTCATTTTTTTAGGGCTTAACATGCCCTTCCTCTTCAAACAAGTGTTGTACTCAACACTTGACAACTACAACTGTGTCTACAGGAAGAAATCATCTTCCCATGTAATCTTACNAAATAGTACAATGAAGGGGTTCAAAGCCTACATGCAAATATAACACAAGAAATGTAACAATTCAATAAGGGGATTAATAAGGGTTTTTATAACTAACATAGGGGATTTGTATGGTGATTTTTTTAAGGCTTAACATGCCCTTCCTCTTCAAACAAGTGTTGTACTCAACACTTGACAACTACAGTTGTGTCTACAGGAAGAAATCATCTTCCCATGTAATCTTACCACAATTTTTCATCACTCATCCACCCTTGTGGCCAATGCCTGAATTTCAAAATTATAATATTGAATATCACCTAAATTTTTTCTTCTTGTCAACTAACTGAAGTAGTCTTGTTCCCAAAATTTTCCATATTGTGATTCTAAGTCTCTTGTAAATAAACTCCAAGTATAATGATAAATAAGGGTTTTCCTTTTAACTACCCATTGATACCATTGATATGGTTTTGTCTCAAAGTTCAATGTTTCTATGTGAATCATTTTCTTATCATCCATAATATTATGTAGTTCAAAATATTGCTCTTGGTTCACCCGTGTAAATACCTTTGTTCCAACAAACTTCTTTAATTCAATCTTGGGAAAGTTTAACGTAAGACCCCCAATGTAGTTGACTCCACTATTAGAGTTAAATCCACTAGAAAATGACTTATTAGTAGTATTTTGTTCAACTGGAACACTACCTTTATTTTCATGAGTTCCTTGCATTTTGATATTTTCTTTAGAGATATTCTCATCTTAAGCATGAATGAACATGGAAAACATGGAACTTTGCAATTCCTTCATAGATTTTTTTATTTCCCCTTTAAGGTCATTCTTATTTTCATCCATCGTTTTTTCAATGTCTTGACATTTTCTTTGTGAGTTTACCAACTCCTCCCTTTTTATAGTACTCAAACCATTAAGTTGTTCCTCCAATTTGGATATCATGTTTTGTAGGTCCTCATTTTCTTCTTGAGTTGTAGATGATACTTTCATAGATTTAATTGGTGTCAACATATTTGTTTTACAAATGTAGAATAAAAATAAAAATACTCCTCTTTTTCCTATTTATCACAAATTTTGAATCACCAAAAATAGATCTCCAATAAAAAGTTATGCCAATTGTAAGTTATGTACCTTTCAAACCTTAATTTGGAGTCTCTCCTCATGGCCAACCTTCCTTCTGATGTATTACTAAAATTTTGGCCCTTCTGAATTTGAAATTTCATAGTGTAGTACTCTGATATGTCCTCTTTGCAATGCCAAATGTCTGACCAAAATTGAATGTGTCGGTTGAGATTTAGGGTAACTTTCCGAAATTTTGTTGATTTTTGTCCTTTCTGGGAGAGAGAAGTTGTAGAGAATTCCAAGTGTCCAATCATTCATATATGAATCTAAAAATTGTACCACAAATAATAAGGACTCTTTTCTTTCAAATTCAACTATTATTACAAAATTTGGATGCTCAGTGAAGAATATATGACAATTTTACCTGAAACATTTGTTTGAGACTAGTTAATAGGACTAGTCAGATACCCTATCTTCCATAGGGTGTATCCATGAATGAGCGACTACGGAGAAGTTGAAATTTTTACCACATATACCTTGACATGTCCTATAAGTAACCTCAAACATTCATAGCCTGAATCTTCCCAAGAAAATTTTATATAAAAAATTCTAATATTACTTTTTTGGAGAAGAAAAAGCTTGGAATCAATGAGCTATGATACCAAATGTTATGACCCAATTCCTAAATAATGATAAAAAATCAATAATTACAGTCCACTTCGAGGGGGAAATCTTCGTTTACAAAATATCCACTTTGGATTACAATATGAGATGAGATAAGATTATCCTAAGACCAGGTCTCCTTGGTATATATTTAGGAGACAAAGGGTACATATATAATGAAAGGGTGCAATAAAGGGGTTTAGAGCCTACATACAAATATAACACAATAAATGTAATAATTCAATAAGGGGATTAATAAAGATTTTTATACCTAACATGGGGGCTTTGTATGGGGATTTTTCTAGGGCTTAGAAAACATTTTGTTTCAATTATCTTATTATTATTATCAAATTTTTTGTAGATATTAGCACATATGTTGGGGATGAGCCTCCCCAATAAGATGAAGAGATGGAGGAGGTATAGTATCCATCTATAGTAGAGATACTCTGCATGGCACGGAGGTCAGAGGAGAGAGACCAAATAGAAGTGGAGGATCACCTATGTGGTGTCATGATTAGTCACAGAGTGGTACCTACACCAATTAGAGACATATTAGGGGTACTAGATCTCTTTATGATATCAAGAAGTACACCTCATGAAATCAATTTGTTGATGCATCATATTTTTGGTGTATTTAACCTTATTTAGAGGTTGAGGTTTCATTCACGTGATATTACTCCATCTGGCTCATCATCAAACACATCCACATACTCTACTCCACTGTTAGGTAGCTAGAGAGGTAATGGGGGGTCTAGAGGGCCCATAGTGATAATAGTGGAAGCCATTAAATTTAAGGTGGACTAAGTCCACTATAGTATTAAATAATTCCCACTATGGTAGTTATATATAATAAATGTAAGAGGACTTACTATAATATTATATTTCTAGAAGGTTTCTCCTCTAGAATGTTTTTAGGTGATTGGTAGCACTATATAAAGGGGTTCAAACAATGTAATGGGACATGAAGAAAATTTTTGTATTGTGAGTTGAAGCTCAATAGAATTATTCCCCCTCGAAGAGGCAAGTGAACACAAGAGGATCACTTCCATAATAAGATCCATTGTATGGTGTTTCCCTACCTCAAGGGTTTTGATATAATAAAGTGGTGGTTTTCTATATTGTTCCATATATATTGTGTGGTGATTATACTCATATATATTGTATATATACTTTGGTGATTTTGTATTCAGTATTTGGTACTTAACAAGTGGTATCATATCACTTTCCTTGGCAAAAAGTGTGAGCAATTTTTTTTTTTT
>JZKD02S1625230.1:23472-33548 GCA_000966675.3 Picea glauca
TTTCGAACTAATCTTGATAGAGTAGGAAGTGGTCGTACTTTTTTTTTCTACAGGGATTATCGAGGAGCGAAAGATTGGAGCTCAATTTAGAGCGTGGAGGGACAAACACCGATAACAGTTACTTCTTTTCTCCTTCCTCCTCACACACTAGTCCACTTAGATCTAAAAGGAAGTTCGTGACCATGATAAGCACTTTATGTCTTAGAGTTAAGAGTCTAGCTCTTTGATGAGCTATATTTGTCCGAAGGGAGATTTTCCTTCAACGGTTTGGCATATGGTTTTGCATATAGTATATCATCAAAAAATACTAACACAAATTTTCAAAGGAAGGGATTGAAAATGGAATTCATCAACCCTTGGAATGTGGATGGTGCATTTGTAAGGCCAAAAGGCATGACCAAAAATTCATAATGGTCTTCATGAGTTCAGAATGTTGTTTTTGGGATATCTTCTTCCTTCATTCCAATCTGATGATACCTTGAACGAAGATCCAATTTTGTGAAATAGATTGTTCCATGTAGTTCATGTAACAATTCATCAATGACGGGAATGGGAAACTTGTCTTTAATAGTGATTTTGTTGATCTCTCTATAATCTGGACACATACGCCATGAGCTATCTTTCTTGAACACCATTACCACTGGTGCAGAGTAAGAACTTTAACTAGGTCTAATAATGCCAGCCTCTAACATTTCTTCAACCATGTGCTCAATTTCACTCTTCTAGGCGTAAGGGTATCTGTATGGCCTGATGTTAGGAGGAACACTCCTAGGAATTAGGTGAATTTCATGATCATGATTTCGAGTGGGTGGAAGATCTTTGGGAATATCTTCATATACTTTGGAATGCTTATTGACGCAGGTGTTCTCGCTAGGCACATTCTCTCACAGGATCTTTCCTCCTTCCTCGGCCCGAAGAACTGAAAGGTTCTTCTATTTCCCTATCGGGAAATTTTCACCCACAACAACTCTCTCGCGGGATCTCCTTTTCTTCTATCGGGAAATCGGACTTCGTGACTTCGCAAGTCCTGTGGTCATGCGTTGGTTTCTCGCGATTCTCTGAAATCCAATGTAAGTCAACATTGACCTTTTACATTGCTATTGGGGTTCCTCCTATCAGGATTTTGGCACTTGCGATGTCCAAAAAAACTCGCTTTACCGACTCCCGACTCACGATATGTTGAACCTCCGATGAGCTCGCTGCTTTGACTTTTCAACGATCCCTTATATCATCGGGACTTCGGACTTTGTGGGATTGTGAATCCTAATGTCAATATTTCGGGACTTCTCTCCACGAAACTCCAATAACTCGTGCCACCTGTCCTCCACTAACTCCGTTGTGGCCCCACACTGTTCCTTTGGCCTGTCAGGATATCGCGTTTCGCGATTTCAAATTGAAAGAGTATCCTGTCCTCAGGACCTCCGATATGCCGACCCCTGACTTCGTTAGACCTTCCAACACACGTCCCAAATCATGGATGGTTCAGATTGAACCTCGGACTTCGCCAAACGCAAAGTCAAACCACTCACCTGTATGAACCCCGATGACTGGATCCTCGATGGAGTGATCAACCAGCACGTGTCTTACCTGAGATCCATGGCTATGATCCCCTTGTTGTTTTGGAACTCAAAAGGTCTCGGGTTCTTGTCTTATGAATCTCCGATATACCAATGACTCCTGATTCCAGCCACCTGTCCCACTAGATGGAAAACTCCGAGCTTGTCGGGATTTCCACGATGGATTTGCTCGAACTCTGGTCCACGGGATTCCCAATTTCTCGAACCCCGATGCCTCAATACTCTGATGCTTCTCGGGGTTTCCACTCTGCTTACGAAGATTTAAACCCTATGCAACTCCTGTCAAATCGGACGGTTGACGGGTAACTATGGGCTGATCCGACGATCCACAATCCCTTGAGCTTAAACTCCAGACGTAACCATATCCTCCTTACTACTTTGGCAGATCTGACGGCTGGCGGGATTTCGCTAATCCTCTCCACAAGATCCTATCCGTCTATCTTCTCCTCCTTGATACGTTCACGAATTGAACCAAAGACTCCTTCCTGGACTTAATCACCTGTGACACAAAACTCCGACGCCTTGAGTCACTCGATATGCTCCAAATCCTTACACTACCTTCAATATCTTCAAAGGATTTATCCCTCCTGAGCTTTCTCTCGACTCTGAGTCTTAGAGAATATTTTTGCGCACACTCCTTGCGGCAACTGTCAGACACTTCCAAGTGCTGAATATCTTTGACTCTGCGCACTCCTGTAGTAGCAGTCCTTTAATGCTTCACTCAGATTCACAACTGAGACTTTCCTTAGCCTGTGCACTCATTGCACGGCTCCTATAACCCAATTTCACTTCTGGGTGAATGAGAATAAGAGTTAAACTATATGAGCCTTCTGTCAATGCACTCCTTACGGACGACTTCAACTGCACTCCTTGCAATAATCCTTGCTTAGATAGAGAAACAATTGAAACTCATTTCCTCTACTTCCTTTCTCAGATTTCAAACACTCAGCAAGAAATCATTCATACATAGCATGTAAAGAAAATGCATAACAGGAAGTAAATACTCATGAGCATAACATTCAACATACATACACAAATAACAAACACAAAACCATGGATTTGAATCAACCTCTTCTATTAATTCAAACTCTGTACATGGGTGTTCTTCCACAACTCTCTGCTTCTCTTCTATGCTCTTCTTTCTTCCATAATAATACAAAAATGCACAATGAGGGTGTCTATATCCCGTTTCCCTCTTTCTTTCTAAAACTATCTAATCTAATATTAAATTCTATCTACCTATTTCATCTCAACATAAATGCCTCTATCTACTTCATACGAGAGCGGGACGCTCAAGGCCTGATTACAATATAAAAGTACACCTCTCTTTAATATCACATTTAAGGTTGGCACATTATCTTCGAGACAATTTCAAAACTTGTGCTGGTTTTGTCCAGTTGTTCACTTGCATTCCGCGCTGGCTCGCTTGCTGTGAGAGATGCTCCTGCACATACTCCCTTGCTTGAAAATTTTCATGGGCTCCTGTCCATGAGCTCCTACACGGTCTATCCATGCTTCAGAATCCCTGCTTCAGTCTCCCAGTTGGAATATTCAACTGGATGGCCCTTCCACTTGACCAAATATTCAAAATATTCTTTCCTTCTGGTCTTCTTACCCACTCATTTATCCAGTATCTGCTCCATTTGTGGCTTCTCTGCAACTGGCATTTTCTTTGTCCACTGGATCACTGACTGCTCATTTTCTGCTTTTGCGTCCTCAGGTTTATATGGGTATAAATCTGAGACATTGAATATCGGAGAGATTCCGATCCCATCGGGTAATTCAATCTCATAAGCATTTTCTCCCATTTTCTTCAAGACCTTGCATGGTTCGATTTTCTTCATCTTCAATTTATTGTATGTTCCTCTCGGGAACCTTTCCTTTCTCAAATGTTCCAGAACCAAATCACCAACCTCAAAAGTAAGTTGTCTTCTATGCTGATCGACTCTGCATCTATATTCTTGGCTTGATCTTAGCAGTCGCTCCTTCACCTGGCTGTGAATTTCTTTCATCGCCTCTGTGAAATCTTCTGCACTAGCGCTCCTAGTTGCATTCTGTTCTGAATCCCTCAATACAGAAATTCCCCTCGGCTGCATGCCATAAAAAATCTGAAATGGACTCTGTCCTGTACTCCTGTTCACTGAGTCGTTATACGCAAAGTCTGCCTGCGGTAATACATTGTCCCAACTGTTGTGGTGCTCTGTCACCAAGATTCTCAACAAATCTCCTAGACTTCTTTTTACCACTTTTGTCTATCCATTCGTCTGAGGATGATAAGCTGAACTAAATAACAAGTTAGTTCCCAGCTTCTTCCATAAGGTTCTCCAGAAATTTCCTATGAACTTTGTATCTCTATCTGAAACTATGCTCCTTGGTAAGCCGTGAAGTCGAATGACTTCTTTGAAAAACAGGTTCGCGATGTGAGTCACGTCACTGGTTTTCTAACATGGGATAAAATGTGCCATCTTGGAAAATCTATCCACCACCAAAAAGATTGAATTAAATCCTCTTTGTTTCCTTGGCAACCCCGACACAAAATCCATGCTAATCGCATCCCACGGCCTTTCAGGTATGGGCAATGGTTGATAAAAACCCACATTTTGCTTCCTCCCCTTCTAATGCTAGAAAATATTGCATCTGTCCATAAATATCTTGACCCCAGCTCGCATCCCTGGCCAAAAGTATGACTCACTTAGCTTTGTAAATTTCTTGTCATGACCGAAGTGTCCAGCCAATCCTTCGCTGTGTTTCTCCTTCAGCAGATTCTCCCTCATGGAACAATTTGGAATACACAGTTGATTGCCTTTAAATAGCAATCCTTCCTGGATCATGTATTCGGCCCATTTGCTGCTATCTCTGAGAACTGGATTCTCAGCTGCTTCATACGCTTCCTTAAAGTCTGGGTCATCTGCATACATGTCCCTGAGATCATCAAAACCCAATGTTTTGACTCTGAACTTCTACAACAACAAACACTTTCTGCTCAAAGCATCAACAACTTTGTTAGAAGTACCAGAAATATGTTTAATCACAAATGTAAAATTCTGCATGTATTCAACCCACTTAACATGCCTCTGATTCAACTTCTCCTGTTGAATCACAAACTGTAATGCATGGTTATCACTATATAGAATAAATTCTTTTGGAATCAAATAATGCCTCCACTTCTTCAATGCATGTATGATGGCATAAAACTCCTTATCATATGTGGAATACTTCACCTTCGCTTCATTCAAATTTCTGCTGAAATATGCAATTGGCCTGTCATCTTGACTCAAGACCGCTCCGATTTCAAAACCGCTTGCATCGCATTTCACTTGAAATGTCTTTTGGAAATCCGGTAACACCAAAATTGGTTGTTCCGTAATTTTCCTCTTCAACAGATTAAAACTCTTCTCAGCCTCTTCTGTCCAGTGAAAATATTTGTGTCTTTTCTTCAGTGTATCCATCATCGTTGTGCTAATTCCACTAAAATTCCTAATGAACTTTTGGTATAAACTAGCCAAGCTGTGAAATCTTCTCACCTCAAATATGTTCTTCGGTGATGGCCAATTTTTGATTACCTCCACCTTATCTGGTTCCATCCTCAACTCATTTGCCGAAATAACAAACCCCAAATAAATGAGCTCTGTCTTCATGCATGAGGACTTCTTTATGCTTATCAACAACTTCTCTTGCTATAATATCTTCATCATAATGGCCAAATGCTTCAGATGCTCAACTTCCGTTTTACTGAAAATCAGTATATCATCATAATATACGATAACAAATTTTTCGATGAAATCTTTCAGGACTTCATTCATCAACCTCATAAAGGTACTTGGCACATTTGTTAAACCAAACGGCATAACAAGCCATTCATACAAACCCTCGCTTTTATTGAATGTTGTTTTCCATTCATCACCTTCTCTCATGCGAATCTAGTGATATCCACTCTTCAAATCAATCTTTGAAATGAATTTTGTTCCACTTAAGCAATCCATCAAATCATCCATTCTTGGCAATGGGAATCTGTACCTGATAGTTATCTTATTAATCGCCCTTGAATCAGTGCACATCCTCCAGCCTCCATGTTTATTCGGACTGAGTACTATCGAAACAACACAGAAACTCAAGATTTCCCTGACCAAACCTTTGTCCAACAAATCCTGGACTTGTCTTTTAACCTCTTCATTCTCCTGCGGTGTCAATCTATACGCGACTTTGTTTGGTAAACTGGCTCTGGGTATGAGATCGATATGATGACTCACACTTCTCATCGGTGGCAACGAACGAGGTAATTCATCCACTACTATATCAGCGAACTCTTCCAGCAGTTCCTAAATTTCTTCTAGCAAATCATCCACTCTTGTGCTAGTCAGAACAATCTTTGGTTTTTTGACCACAATGAACTGTGGATCCTCCTTCTTCTTAACCTTGGTAAGGATTTCCTTCCCACTCATGAGAAGTACTGTGTTTCTTACTTCCAGCTTCACATCCTTATCCTTAATTGGAAGCAACATGTGTGTCCTCCCATTATTCTCTAGAGTGTATGTGTTCATTCTCCCATCATGAATCACATTTCTATCATATTTCCATGGCCTACCCAGCAATAGATGACAAACATCCATAGGAATGACATCACATAATATCTTATCATTATATCCTCCTATCTTAAATTCAACTAAGCATTGTTTGGTGACATTTACCTGATGTCCTTTTTGTAGCCACGAAACTTTATATGGACTTAGATGATCAGTCATTTCCAACTCCATCTTTTCTACCATCTCGGTTGAAACGAGATTGTCCATGCTACCGCTATGCACAATGACCTTGCATGCCCAACCCTTGGTCTTGCAAGTTGTTCTGAAAAGTCTGGTCCTTTGGACTGAACTCTCCACCTCCTTTTTGGGTGTCAAAAGAAATTTTCGCATCACTAGCGATCTTTCTCCTTCAGCATCTTCTACTTCAACATCTCGCCTCTACGCCTCGGTGATGTGAGTTTCTCTAGTTTCTTTCTTTTTCTCTGGACACTCGAATGACTTGTGCCCATTTTTTCCACATGTGAAGCATGTGATTACTCCACCTCTTCCTCTTCCCCGACCTCTAGTACGAGGAAAAGTATTATTATCAGCATACCCACCTCTCTGCTCAGTGTGCTTCCCTCTTTGCTCAGCGTATTGCCCTCGCTGTGAACTTCCACCTCTCTCTGTCCGAGTTTGAGGTTTCTTCCAGTCGTCCCTGGGCTTCTGGGTTCTTTCCTGGGCAACTGGTTTGCCTCTGGGCTGACTTCTGCCTCTGCTCCTCTGACTCTGCTTTCAGCTCAGCTTCTCTTCAACTTTCAGAGCCATTTTATAAGCATCTTCCACCGTTCGGATGGTCACCATACGCATTTCATCTTGAATCTCATATCTTAGTCCATTCATATACCTGACCACTTTTTTTTCATTGCTTTCACGATGACCTGCCTTGATATTCAACCTGTAAAACTCTTCAATATATTCCTTTACTGACATCATCTTCTGTCTCAGGTTCTACATTCTCCTGAACAGATAAATTTGATAGTCCCTGGGAATAAATTTTTCCTTCATCTTTGCAATCATCCTGTCCCAGCTCTTAATTTTATGCTTTCCTTGGCAACGCCTATCTGCTTGTAGTTCATCCCACCATAAGGCTACATGTCCTTTTAATATCGTGATGACATTCCTGAATTTCTTGTCTTCTTCGATATATTCATAGTCAAAATAGGTGTCTAGAGCTCTAATCTAGTCTAGAAGCTCTTCTACATCCAAATTTCCCTCATAAACTGGAATGTCCATCTTCACCTTTGCACCCATTCTTGCAACATCTTTAAGTAAGCGCTCATTTGCTGCATCTTATGCTGGGATTTCTTCTTCTCCATGTGCACCATCATCTTCATTTTCGGACTCACTGATATCTCCTACATCAGTTGTGTGCCTTTGTCTTATTTCCATGTCCACAAGTCTAGCGTGTATGTTATGCAGATCTCTCTCTACTTCTGGATTCTACACTTCTCTACCCCTTCCTCTGGGCATCTCCCTTTCCTCCTCTGGATCGGGTGATTGTCTATCTCTTCTCCTTGGCATCATAGTGAATCTTCCTTCTCCTTGCTACAGAAAGAAAAGAAGTTTTTCTAAGATCTGATACCACTTGACGCAGGCACACTCGCTAGGCACGTCCGCTCATAGGATCTTTCCTCCTTCCTCGGCCCGAAGAACTGAAAGGTTCTTCTATTTCCCTATCGGGAAATTTTTGCCCACAACAACTCTCTCATGGGATCTCCCTTTCTTCTATCAGGAAATCGGACTTCGTGACTTCGCAAGTCCTGTGGTCACGCGTTGGTTTCTCACGATTCTCCGAAATCCGATGTAAGTCAACGCTGAACTTTTACTTTGCTATCGGGGTTCCTCCTATTGGGATTTCTACACTTGCGATGTCCAAAACAACTTGCTTTACCGACTCCCAACTCACGATATGTCGAACCTTCGATGAGGTCGCTTCTTTGACTTTTCAACGATCCCTTATCTCATTGGGACTTTGGACTTCGCGGGATCGCGAATCCTAATGTCAATATTTTGGGACTTCTCTCCATGAAACTCTAATAACTCGTGCCACCTGTCCTCCACTAACTCCGTTGTGGCCCCACACTATTCCTTTGGCCTGTCGGGATATTGCGTTTCGCGATTTCAAATTGCAAGAGTATCCTGTCCTCAGGACCTCTGATATGCTAAACCCCGACTTCATCAGACCTTCCGACACGAGTCCCAAATGATCAACGGTTCAGATCGAACCTCGGACTTCACCAAACGTAAAGTCAAACCACTCACCTATATGAACCCCAATGACCAAATCCCCGGTGGAGTGATCAACCAACACGTGTCTTACCTGAGATCCATGGCTATGATTCCCTCGTTGTTTCAGAACTCAAAAGGTCTCGGGTTCTTGTCTTCTGAATCTACGATATACTAATGACTCCTGATTCCTGCCACCTGTCCCACCAGATGGACGGCTCCGAGCTTGTCAGGATTTCCACGATGGATTTGTCGGAACTCTGGTCCACGGGATTCCCAATTTCCCAAACCCCAACGCCTCAATACTCCGATGCTTCTTGGGGTTTCCACTCTGCTCACAAAGATTTAAACCCTATGCAACTCCTGTCAAATCGGACGGTTGATGGGTAACTATGGGCTGATCTGACGGTCCACAATCCCTTGAGCTTAAACTTTGGATGTAACCGTATCCTCCTTGTTGCTCTGGCAGATCTGAAAGCTGGCGGGATTTCGCTAATCCTCTCCACAAGATCCTGTCCGTCTATCTTCTCCTCCTTGATACGTTCATGAATTGAACCAAAGACTCCTTCCCGGACTTAATCACCTGTGACACAAAACTCCGACGCCTTGAGCCACTCGATATGCTCCAACTCCTTACGCTACCTTCAATAGCTTCAAAGGATTTATCCCTACTGAGCTTTCTCTCGACTCTGAGTCTTAGAGAAGATTTTTGTGCACACTCCTTGCGGCAACTCTCAGACACTTCCAAGTGTTGAATATCTTCGACTCTGCGCACTCCTGCAGTAGCAGTCCTTCAATGCTTCGCTAAGATTCACAACTGAGACTTTCCTTAGCCTGTGCACTCCTTGCACGGCTCCTATAACCCAATTTCACTTTCGGGTGAACGAGAACAAGAGTTAAACTATCTAAGCCTTCTGTCAATGCAGTCCTTTCAAACGACTTCAACTGCACTCCTTGCAGGAATCCTTGCTCAGATAGAGAAACAATTGCAACTCATTTCTTCTACTTCCTTTCTCAGATTTCAAACACTCAGCAAGAAATCATTCATACATAGCATGTAAAGAAAATGCATAACAGGAATTAAATACTCATGAGCATAGCATTCAACATACATACACAGAGAACAAACACAAAACCATGGATTTGAATCAACCTCTTCTATTAATTCAAACTCTGTACATGGGTGTTCTTCCACAACTCTCTGCTTCTCTTCTATGCTCTTCCTGCTTCCATAATAATACAAAAATGCACAATGAGGGTGTCTATATCCCATTTCCCTCTTTCTTTCTAAAACTGTCTAATCTAATATTAAATTCTATCTACCTATTTCATCTCAACATAAATGCCTCTATCTACTTCAGATGAGAGAAGGATGCTCAAGGTCTGATTACAATATAAAAGTACGCCTCTCTTTAATATCACATTTAAGGTTGGCACATTATCTTCGAGACAATTTCAAAACTTGTGTTGGTTTTGTCCAACTGTTCACTTGCATTCTACGCTAGCTCGCTTGCTCTGAGAGATGCTCCTACATCACTTATCAATGATCCCTTGGATATCTTGAGGAATATATGCCTTAGATGTTTGAACATCTAGTGAGCATATTTGTGCAATAACGCCTTGATGCCCCTTTTTCAATAATTTTGTCATGCCATTAGAGCTTATCACCTTACCAGGTTTCCCTGTGATACCTCTTAACTCAATTTCT
>JZKD02S1625230.1:35457-46914 GCA_000966675.3 Picea glauca
CCAAATGAAAATGTCTCCTTGGTATATATAGGAGACTAGGAGGTATAATTACAACTAATGGAATAAAGCTGACATAAATAAAATAACATTACTAATGTAATATACCCCAATTAAGTGGTAATGAGCCAATATTAGGGCTTAACATTGAATGTCATGGATTTGGAAAATAATGCCAGAATGACCTTTTTTGAGGAATTTCACCATGTGTTGTGAACTAATAATCTCAAGTGAGATTGCTATGATGCCTTGGAAGTGGTATTGTTTTCAATCCTATTTGAAACACATGGTTAATTCCTTGAAGTCCATGGTGATGGGGTTGAGTGTACGTAACCATTAAACACCCAGAACAATGTCACAACCACCCATGTCAATATTAAACATGTGGGATTTCAGTACACATTTTCACAATGACCCCCAAACTTCATAGAACCACCATTAGGAATGATGATTTGAATATCATTGAGTACTCGGATATAACACAGGGTCTCTTGAGCAATACGATGGTGATTAAAATTATCGATGTTGCCACTATCGACAAGAATAATGAGTTTCCTATTCTTGATATACCCAATTAACTTAAGAGTTTGGGGAGTGGAGATACCAATGAGAGAATTTAGAGAAATAAGCGATTCAAATACTGGTGGATTATAGGGTGGGATAGGATCATCAACTCGGGGTAGTTATTTGGAAGGTGAAACATCTCCATCCTGGGTAGTCAAAGTGTTCATAAAGGTCCACAACAAACTGGGTCCAAGAAAGATACCCTCAATGTGAATTTTTACACCGTTGCCACCATTGCCAGCGTTCAAGATCCAAATAAAGGACACCAATATGAAGTTTGTTCAAGTATCAGTAATGTCATACAAGGAGAAGTAATGTTCCATTTGAGAGATAGAACCCATGATATTTGATCCATCAAATTTATTCACATCAACTTTTGGAAGACGCAAATCATGATGAAGGGGGTTAGAATGAAGGGCCCTAGAATGAGAGGAGTCAACACCTTCTTGGTGTGAAGGTGGGTGATCCATATTTAGGAGAAGAACGAACTGATTAACAGATTGAATACAATAAACATAGAGATATGAAGAATAACACAAATATCCAATGAAAAATATCTTCTATTAAATAATGAAATAGGTTGAAACTGTAAAACTATAGAACTGAAACACTTGATTGAATGGTGGTAGCTATTTCTGAGAAGAGAAGTGGCTGCTACACACATCTATCTGAGCAGAATGGTCTGAGTAGAATGGATTACAATGAGGCTCCATAGGCCTTTTTGATATTAATCATGAATTCAAAAACCCTAGACATCGAAAAACCTAACCCTAGAAGGTGAAATGCCAAAAGTCATGTGGGCCCTATGGGTAAGTTGGTGTAATTAGGTATATCAACTTCCCAGGGTCGTAAATTTTACATACAACCTTCGTTTTAGGCATGTGATAGCCCATTGGAAAGGTCTTTTAGAGAAATACACATTTCTCCATAAAAGTTTGAATCCGTCTACAGTTTGATTGTGGCGAGCCAAAAAAAACGTTTAGGGCCCCAAAACGGCCCTGGAAGAACAACAAGATGTGCTGACATGAAAACATACAAAATAATCCAGTTGGATTAGGAGAGAGGCCACCCATATCCACTTGGAATATGTGTGTTGCTTCAGACATCCCCAGAAGTGTACAACCCACAATTACAAAGCAATACAAAAGAATGTGTTGAACAAAAAAGAGGACACAAGAAGCTAGTTGAAATAGGTGGGTGGTCACCAATATCCACCTGGATCAATCCTCCCCCCTTAGGAAGAAATTATATCCATTGTGTTGAGTTTCCCCATCAGGTGAGGAAACTTCTGTTAGATTTGGCCCTGGATGAGCCACTTAACTTGGTGTAGGATTTTCCCTTCCTTGACAACCCGATAAAGTTGGATCCTCTGCTTGTGAGTGCCCTTGACCTGTGTTTCCACTATCTAATCAGTGAATGCTTGTTCCATGCAGTTAGGGTTGAGATCTATTGGTGTCAGTTGTTCTGTGATATCGAAGGTGTCCAATAACGGTGGAAAATATGGTCAAAGGAGGTCCACATTGAATATTGGATGTAGGCCAAGGAAGGGTGGAGTCAGGAGCTCAAAAGAATTTCTACCCACAGCCTTGGTGATAGTGTAAGGCCCATAACAAAGTGGGAGAAGCTTCCAATGGGGCCCAGTGAGAGGCTCCTTCTGCAAATGTAACCATACTTTGTCACCAACATAAAACTGGTGTGGTACATTGTGTTGATCATGGTGTTGTTTGTAATTAGCATTGGATTTCCACAAAATCTTCTGGACTTGTTGGTGGATGTGTTGAATCCGGTGTCTTTGTCGATCATAGACTGATCAGGGGATGAGTCTATCTGTGCAGTGGTAAGAGGAAGTGAAACATCAATGGGTCCCAAGGGTTGGAATCCCAGACCCACTTGAAATGGGCTATGGTCGGTGGAACTATGGAGAGCCCTCTTGTAACTGTGTTGGACATATGGGAGACTCTCGTCCCATGTATGTGGATTCTTCGAATTGTACATGCACAGAATGTGCACAATCATCTAATTAACGACCTCTGTTTTTCCATCGGTTTGGGGGTGGAAAGCAGTGGATTTTGTGATCTTGGTGTTCAATAGAGACCAGAGACTCGACCAAAATGTGTTGAGGATCCTACTGTCTCGGTTGGATATGATGGTTTGTGGTATCCCAAAGTGGAACCACACTCGTTTGAGGAAGATTTTGGTAGTATCTGTCGCTTTGACATTCTTCTTGCTAGAGATGAGGATGGCCATCCTCAAAAACCGATCAACGACCACAAACATGTAGTGATTTCCTTGATTGGTGGATGACAAACCAAACATGTAATCCATTGAGATGGATTCCCAAGTATTCTCGGGAATAGGAAGAGGGTTGTATAAGCCTTTCTTATTTATGGTTGGCTTGGAAATGGCACAGAAAGTGAAATATCTAATATACTTGTTGACATCTTGTCGAAGTTTTGTCCAATAAAAATGTTTCTGAAGAATGGCCACAATTTTATCTATGCCAAAATGTCCTGCCACCCAACTGTAGTGGGCTTCCCAAATCATCTTTGCACACTCTCTTGTAGGAACGTAGAGATGGAAAAGGTGGCACATGATTCCATCCTGAATGTTAAAATTGGTGACAATTGTGCTTGTAACCAATAGTTTATAGGTGGTGGAAAAGTCTGGATCTTGCTAATAAAGTGGGGGCCACTCAGATGCTTCATGTCCGCATGAATGGTTCACAGTGGTGAGTGCAACCATAGGAGGCTGATTGAGGTAGTCAGCGAAACAATTGGAGATACCTATCTTATATTTGATGTTTAGATGGAACTAATGCAGGTAGGTGGACCACTTCTAATGGAGGTCGTTCTGCAATTTCCCTTGTGTTTGTATGAATTGCAGAGGCTTGTGATCAATGTGTATGATTGTCTCCTTCCCCATAATGTAATGTTTCCATTGATGATATGATTGTACAATGGAATACATTTCCTTGTCATAGGTGGGGTATTTCCAAAACATATCAGAGAGTGTATCACTATGGTATGCCACTGAATTCCCATGCTGAGTGAGAACTGCGCCCACAACATAGTCATATGCATCAGTCTCAATTTTGAATGGTTGTTGCAGATCAAGTAAGGAGCATACTGGAGATGAGAACAAGTGATTCTTCAGATCATCGAATGCTCATTGTTGCTCCTTCCCCCACATGAACTTAGTCCTACCACCACCCTTGGTCACTTGGTTGAGGGCCCATGCAATATGGGATAATCCCAACACGAACTGTCAATAGAAGTTGGCTAGTCCCAAGAAGCTTCGAAGCTCGGGCACTGTGGTAGGGGATGACCAATCACAGATGAATTGGATCTTAGCGAGATCAACATGTACCCCATTATCATCAATAATTTAGCCCAAGTATTGGACCTTGTTCATGCTGAAAGATAATTTTTCCAAGTTGGCATACAGCTTGTGTTGCCGAAGAGTGCTCAGAACCTGTTGAATATGTCGCATGTTCTCTTCGCACATTCTGTTGAATATGAGGGTGTCATCCAAATATACTACCACAAAGGAGTTGGTGAAGGGTCTCAATACATCATCCATCAACCTCATGAAAGGGGCTGGTGAATTTTTGAAGCCAAAGGGCATGACTAGCCATTCGTAGAGACCTTCTTTAGAATTGAAGGTTGTCTTCCATAAATCAGTTGGTTCGATGGGAACCTGGTGGTAGCCAGACTTTAGGTCAATCTTACCAAAGAAATTTTCCCCCTTGATTTGGTCAAGAAGGTCATCAATCCTGGGAATGGGGTAGTGGTTCCTAACTATGATTTTGTTTAAGGCTCTATAATAAATGCAGAGTCACCAAGTCTCGTCCTTCTTTTGCACCAATATAATCAAGCTTCCACAAGGGGAGGAGATGGGTCTGGTGTGTTGCGTTTGAAGAATCTCTCAAATCTGACTCCTGATTTCATCATTTTCCATCAGTGACTGTTGATAGACTGGTCCATTAGGTAGAGGTGCATTGGGGGTCAGATCAATTGGATTCTTGACTTGGTAGTGTGTCAGTACCCTTGTAGGTGAGGAGAAGATGTCTATGTATTATTCCACGATCTTGTCCACTTGATTCTGCTGCAAAGAGAGGATCTGTGTAGAGGCCACAGATGTGGCGGTGAACTTTTGCTTACTGTGGGCAAGGAACATAAAGAAGACAAACTTCTTGGTCTGTGAAATGACCTTACTTCATTTCTTAACAGAGATTAAAGAAATAACAGTAGGAGGTGCTACCTATGGGATCTTGTACAATTGTATACCCAAAGTAATAATAACACTGCAGGGTCTAGAATCATACACAACATGAAGCTTCCATAAATATGGTTGTCCTAAAATAACATCACAAACTTCAAGGGGAATAATATCACACAGTACCTCATCTTTGAAAGGCTTGATGTTGTAGGGAAGGCAACATTGTTGGCTGACACTAAGGTCTCTTCCTTGGCGAAGCCAGCTGATGGTGTAGGGATGCGGGTGCGATGTTGTTGGCAGGTCCAATCACTTGATGACCTCTACTGAAATCAGATTCTTATGACTACCACTATCGACAATGAAATGAAGTGGACCCCCCTTTACCCACATCTACGAGTGAAAGAGGCATTCCCCTTCCTCTGGTTCTTCTGGTTCACTTGGTTGAAATTTGGTGGTAGCGAAAGTGGCACTGGGTTCAACATCGATAATTCGCTTCCATCCTTCAGGATTTGACTCAGCATTAGAATCGACCTCTGACTCAGAAGCCTTCAGCTTTGCCACGTGGGATTTCTTGGAGCAACATTCTTCGGTGTTCTCCTAAGGAATTTTATGGTAATCACACCATTTACCCGTGTCCTTCTTCGTCTTCTCATTTCCCTTCTTGTGTTCTGGCTTGGATTGGTTGTCCTAAGGATGACCATCTCAACTTGGTCCATTGATGTGTGTGTTGGGGTTTCCTTTTCCCTGCTTTGACTGTGATGGGTTTGCACATCCAAACTCTTGTCTTTTCTGCTTAAATTTCTTCTCGATCTTGACAATGTATCTATAAGCCATGCCTAATGAGGCGATGTCTAGGAATTCTATTTTTTTTTAATGTATCTATGAAAAAAACCACGGTATTTGAGCAACAAATGACACTCAGAGTATTTGATACCCAATTTGGTGCGTAATGTATAGAAAATATTGGTGAAATCGGGTATTGTTTAGTCCCTTTCTTGATGTAGGGTGGTTCATCTAGTGTACTGGTCCTTGTAGCTTCCAACAGGGTATTACTATTCTTTAATGGCATCCCGGGAAGAATCCCATGTAGGGGCCACTACAAACATTGTAGATTCCTCCATGGCCCTTTGATTAGAGTAAGTATCCAACTATTATTTAACATGGGGAACGACCTTGAGGAGTGAAAAAGTGATCTTTTCCCTATCGAAAAAATTGTGGAACAAAAAATATCCTTCGAGGAGATTCAACCATTTATCTACATCATCCACATCTATTAGTCCTTCAAATAATGGAATATCAAAATTTACTTGTACCTTGAAGGGGGTTGTATGGCCGCTTGATGAAGATGCTTCTCCTATGGGAAGTCATCGAAGGATATGCATGAAGTTGTCCATCATTTCATTCCTTTGTCACGTGAGGGCTTCCCCGAGAAACATTTTAATAGGATATCCTACTCCATCATCTTTTTTTTTTTCCCCCATGGGTTGTTGTCGGTGTTGTTGGAAGGTCCAACCACTTGATCACCTCTACTAAAATCAGGTTCTTTTGATTAATGCTATCGACAATGAAATGAAGTGGAGCCCCGTTTAACCACATCGGAGAGTGAAAGAGGCGTTCCCCTTCCCTTGGTTCTTCTGGTTCGCTTGGCCAAACTTTGGTGGTAGCGAAAGTAGCACTAGGTTCAACATCGATAATCCATTTCCCTCCTTCATTATTTGACTTAGAATCAGAATCGACCACTGACTTGGAAGCCTTAAGCTCGGTCATGAGGGACTTCCTAGATTGACATTCTTCGGTGTTGTGCCAAGTAATTCTATGGTACTCACATCATTTCCCCATGTCCTACTTCGTCTTCTCATTGCCCTTCCTATGTTGCGGCTTGGACTGGTTGTCCTGTGTTAAGAACCTGAATAGATCTACAAATATAATCACCACAAATAATGAATACACAATAGATCCACAGAGAAATATAGAAGAACAATATGAAAAAACTCTTTTATTACTATCAAACCCTTGAGGTAGGGCAACACCATACCATTATGGAAGGGATCCTCTCCTGTTCACTTGCCTCTTCGAGGGGACATCCTCTTATTGAGCTACCACTCCAAATACAATACTTCTCTTCATGTCCCATTACATTTCTTTAACCCCTTTATATAGTGCTACCATCACCTAAGAACATTCTAGAGGAACAATCTTCTAGAATTAGAACCTTCTAAGAATTCCTCTTACATTTATTATATCTAACTACCCATTTATTATATCTAACTACCATAGTGGGTCTTATTTAATATTATAGTGGAACTAGTCCACCTTACATTGAACAACCTCCACTATTATCACTATGGTCCCTCTGCCTCCCCCCACACTACCTCTCTATCTACCTTACATTCCATCCCCCTTATGAAAGAATTGTCCTCAACACTTGGTGTACAACCATATACCAGGGTCCCATGGATAATTGTGTACCAGAATGCTGAAGAAGACTGGAGAACCAAGTTTCCATGTAGAAAGGAAAGCCACCATGTTGAATTAGTCCAACCACCATTGTAAGCCCGAGTTCCATGTCCAAGTGCTCATGTGAACTCCCTGTGGAATATTTTGGAACCCAATAACCAACTCAAAATGATGCTCCAAATACTGACACATGTCATGTGGATCCAAATAAGAAGATCCATCCACATAGTGGAAAATGGTCGTAGCAGAATCTGGAAGGAAATTTACCACTATAGAATATGGAAGATGGACATTGGTAATAATCATTGGCTCTCTATTTGTCACATTAATTCTCTCTACAAAAGGTGGATTAGAGCCATCAAATAAAATATGAAAGTGGTTGTCAAACCAGGAATGACAATTATCCATATACCAATCATCACAATCGGTCTCAAAATCATACCAAGCATATATTTCTTGATTATATCCATCCTTGATGTCTTCCATAAGAAATATCTAATGCATTCTATCCAATGAATCTTGAATACTATGAAAACTAGCATTGAGGCCATCTACAAGGTCATGCAATCTAGCATCCAATGTGTCATACGATTGGGATTTGAATGCTTTAGTAATTTGTAGAATATCTTTGACGGTTTGAGAGGAAATAGACATATGATCACTCTATGAACTCTTCGGTCCTACAAGCATCATGAAAAAACCCAAAAAATAGAACAATAAGTTACGACAGAAAATCGCGGCTTTTTCTAGAAAAACCCAAAAACACTGTTGAATTTAAAATGCTCATAACTTCACTTTCCAGACTCTGTTTCGGATGATTTGTTTTTTAAATTGGGTGAAATTGTGAGAGGAACTCAGATCTATAATTTTTTGGGGAAAATTAGGCCTCCAGCTGCTACAAAAATAAAAAAAACAATCGCGCCACCATCCGTAGAAAAAACCCAAAAATTTCTGGAATGTCGCGGCCCTCTTTTTTCTTTTCCGAAAAAAAATCTGCAAAAATAAAAAATATTTTCCCACAATGTCTACCAAGGAAAGTGCTCTGATACCACTTGTTAAGAACCTGAATAGATCTACAAATATAATCACCACAAATACTGAATACACAATAGATCCACAGAGCAATATAGAAGAACAATATGAAAAAACTCTTTTATTACTATCAAACCCTTGAGATAGGGAAACACCATACCATGGATACTATTATGGAAGAGATCCTCTCCTGTTCACTTGCCTCTTCGAGGGGACATCCTCCTATTGAGCTACCACTCCAAATACAATGCTTCTCTTCATGTCCCATTACATTGCTTTAACCCCTTTATATAGTGCTACCATCACCTAAGAACATTCTAGAGGAACAATATTCTAGAAGTAGAGCTTTCTAAGAAGTCCTCTTACATTTATTATATATAACTTCCCATTTATTATATCTAACTACCATAGTGGGTCTTATTTAATATTACAGTGGAACTAGTCCACCTTACATTGAAGGGCCTCCACTATTATCACTATGGGCCCTTTGCCCCCCCCCACACTACCTCTCTAGCTACCTTACATCCTGAGGATGACCATCTCAACTTTGTCCCTTGCTGTGTGTGTTGGGGCTTCCTTTTCCCTGCTTTGACTGTGAGGGGATTGCAGATCCAAATTCTCACCTTTTCTGCTTAAATTTATGCTCGATCTTGAAAGCATATCTATAAGTCGTTCCCAATGAGGCAATGTCCAGGAATTCCATTTCCATTTTAATGTATCTATGAAAACAATCGTGGTATTTGAACACCAGATGACGCTCAGAGTCTTTGATACCCAATTTTGTGCATAGGGTATGGAAAATATTGGTGAAATATGGTATTGTTTGGTCCCTTTCTTAACATAGGGTGGTCCATCTAGTATACTGGTCCTCATAGCTTCCAACAGGGTAGTATTGTTCTTTAATGGCATCCCGGAAGGAATCCCATGTAGGGGCCACCACAATCATTGTATATTCCTCCATGAACCTTTGCTCAGAGTAAGTATCCCACCATTCTTTAACATGTGGAACGACCTTGAAGAGTGAAAGAGTGATCTTTTCCCTATCGAAAAAATTGTGGACCAAAAAATATCCTTTGAGTAGATTCAACCATTTATCTACAACATCTGCATCTATCAGTCCTTCAAATAATGAAATATCAAAATTTATCTGTACCTTGAAGGGGGTTGAATGGTTGCTTGATGAAGATGCTTCTCCTGTGGGCAGTCGTCGAAGGATCTGTGCGAAGTTTTCCATCATTTCATTCCTTTTTTGCGTGAGCACTTCTTCGAGAAACATTTTAATATGATCTCCTGCTCCATAATATTTCTTTTCATCCCCCATGGGTTGTTGTCGAGATTGGCACGACCAATCTTGTAATGGCTCAATTGGTTCGAGTCCCAATTTCTTGTACCCAGATCTTGTCGGGGACATGCACGGAGAAAAATAAATGAAGAGAAGACCTCTTTGATACCACTGATCCAGATTTAGGAGGGGAACGAAATGATTAACATAATGAATACAATAAACGCAAAGATATTAAGAATAACACAAATATCCAATGAACAATATCTTCTATTAAATAATGAAATAGGCTGAAACTATAAACTGCAGAACTGAAACACTTGCTCGAATGGTGGTAGCTATCTCTGAGAAGAGATGTGGCTACTATGCGCATCTGTCTAAGAAGAAAGGATTACAATGAGGCTCTAGAGGCATTTTTTATATTACTCATGAATGCCAAAATCCTAGACATCTAAAAACCTAAACCTAGAAGGTGAAATGTCAAAATTCATGTGGATCATATGGGTAAGTTGGTGTAATTTGGTACCTCAACTTCCCAGGGTCATAATTTTTCATATGACCTTCGGTTTAGGGGTGTGATAGTTCGTTGGAAAGGTATTTCAGAGAACTACACATTTCGTCGTCAAAATCGGACTTCGTCTACATTTTGACTGTGGAAAGCCAAAAAAACAACGTTTAGGGCCCTGAAAGTACAACAATATGTGTTGACATGAAAACATACAAAATAAGGCAGTTGGATTAGGAGAGAGGCCACCCGTATCCACCTGGAGGATGTGTGGGGCTTCAGACAGACCCAAAAGTGTAGAACCCATAATTACAAAGAATTACAATAGAAGGTACTGAACAAAAAAAAAGATACGAGGAGCTAGTTGGAATAGGTGGGTGGCCACCAATATCCACCTGGATCAATGGTGAGAGAAATTATGATCATTGGGTGGCATACAAATGGTTTCCAATAGTTTTACAGTGGAAGGGATGGTTTCTATGTTAGTGAGCGAGGAATTTATGTTGTCTAGCTGGTGGAGCTGAGAATTTAGTCGAGCAAGTTGAAATTAATGTTGTTGATGTTGGTATTGGTCTACTCATGGGCTTTGTCTAAGGAATAGATGCAACTATCAAAGTCTTGTTGTGAGTGTGAGTCATTAGGGAGGTAAGCCACCAAGAATTGGGTTGGTGGGTATGCAAAAAAAGGGGTTATGGGTGAGGGGTACCACTAAGATCAACACGAAGAGAGGAATCCAAAGGAATATGTCTCAAATAACGGTATAGGGGAGGGAGGGTGGGTCCACATAAAAAAGTCTTATAAGTGATGGGTACCATGACGACTAGTGCAAAGAGATAAATCTAGTGGGATAGGTCCCAAATAAGCGTGTCAATGAGATCACTATACTATTTTTTCTTACTCTTGAGGAATTATAATTTTGTCTGAATAATACTGCAGTGACCAAATGGCCAAATTTTTAGTAGTTAAAATTGTGTAGTAATTTCACAACCTAGATTCAAGAGGCAGGGTTGTGTTACATAATTTCCCCTTTATGTCTGTTCTGTTATAGAAAGGGTTAGAGTTTTTAAAGGTTCTTATAGAAAAGGGTTTTCCTTGTGCTATGGCTCTCTGATATACCATTGGGGTCCAACATTAGTACTCGGTTCAATATCTCAGGGCACTAACTAAGGAGGCTCGACCGTACCCTTGTCCATACAACCCAATTACCCAGGTATGTGAGAGTATTATTCCCAAGTGTTGTTCTCAGTGCCACTATAGCAGTCAAGTGGTCAATAAGATGATATATATATGGTTTTAAGAGACCTATGAGACTCCCTATATACCTGAGGGTACGTGGGAGTGAATGGTCATGTACAAGTCTTGTCTAATGCGATACTACTCAAAGGGGTACCAATAGGGGTTG
>JZKD02S1625230.1:64844-89297 GCA_000966675.3 Picea glauca
CAATCAAACCAAACCATTTACATCAATGACATATGATCCAACAATCTCCCAAGTAATCAAACCATTGGCATCAATGACAAACCATTGGCATCAATGAAAACATGATCCAACAAATGAACTATGGTTTACAATATTTTCCAAAAAAGGCCACACAAAATATTATTGCAAATTCAGTGATGCCCTAGACTTTGCAGTCCATTGAATTCATATTGAAAGGTTCCTTGATATATTTTAATGAGTAACAAATCATGCTACAAGGGACTACCCACACAATCTGAGAAATGTGTGTCCAAAGTGGTGTCACATATGCGAGGAGAATAATCACTCAACTCAATAATGTTGGTTGATTGGAAAAAACTGAACAAACATTCACTCAGTGTATCACACATAGATAGTTGACCAAAATTTCGATCAAGGTGGAAATGGATACATAGGTCAACGTTGAGGAGGTTACCAAGGCCATGGATGAGGAGGATGAGGAAAATTTGGTAGAGGATGAGGTCGAGAAGGATACCAAGGTCGTGGATGAGGAGGAAGAGGAGAATTCAGCAGAGGATGAGATCTAGGATGACATTATTGCTTCAATTGTTGGAAGGACGACCACATCAATCCATATTTCCCAATCAAAGGCAGAATTGATCTCAAGTTCTATAACATTTGTGGAGTTGGAGACCACTCATTCGAATAATGTCCAATAGTAGTTGAAAAAGTAATGAACAAAAGAAATGTAAATCTCTTACACATAGTGTCAAAAAAGGATATTTTGAATTCAAAGAACCTCCATGTAGTAAGTTAGTAACACGCTTGGGAGTTGCCAAGGGAATTTTTTATGAAACACCAAATCAAAAAAAGGGTGGCTGAAATACATATCTCGACCCAGAATATGAAGACAAACTAATGAGGGAAGAAATGAAATTCTTTAGAATCATCAACCAGGACAAAACCAATAAGGGAAGACATGACAATATCTAAGAAATTGCGCGAGATGAATTTCTACAACTACTGAAATAGAAAAAATCAGTCGGTTGATTGATTGATCTAATGAGCATCTTGAGAAAAGACAAAGAATATAAAATACCAATTAAAAGTATATGCCAGTTATCACAGGAAGAAAAAACACACGACTTTGACCCTCAAGTCAATCTTGAAATCAACGAAAACTTGATTAAACAAGTCATAGTCAACTTCAGGTCCCAAATAAATATTCTTCCAAGAGAAACATGGGTTCGATTTGGGAATCCACCTCTACAGCCTACAATGAATTTTTTGAATTTAGCAGACCAGAGGTTTATTGAGACAATTGGTACATTGAAAAGTGTAATAACATCTATAATGGGAATCGCGACGAGAGTCGAATTTGAAGTAATCACCCTGGCCGAAGGCATTCCCACCTACCCTACATTAGTCAGATGACTGTGGGGCTGGAACACGAGGGACACAATCTCCCTTGAAAGAGATAGAATCAAATTAAAAGGAAGTGGCAGAAAAATAATAATCCTCCTGGATCCAAAGGAAGGAAAACCTTGGGTCTAAACATGGGATAAAGTCATGAATGAGAAGAAGGGTAGCGTAGAACCCAATGATGAAGGATAAATATTACTCGGGTCTCCATTTTCAATAGGCCAAAACTTGGATACTAAACTATACAATTGGAAAATGGAAAACTATGAATCACAAGTGTTGTAACATAGTCTAAATTTTATAAATTTGGAAATTTTATGACTTATAAGTTAGGAATAATAAAACATTTTGGTCTTGTAATAAATAAATAAAAACATATAAAACAATAATAATAATAATAAAATTTAAAAAATAGATTAGTTTGAATTCAATAAAACTTCGTTTAGAATAGTTTAAAAAAAAAAAAAAAAAAGGTTTACTTATAAACCTTTATTACATAGTTTGAACTCTATTTAAGTTTTAATAAAGTATAGATTTCATTTAAACAATATAGACTTAATATTTTCGTTATTATATAGTTTTCATATTAATAAACGTGGTTTATTTCTTGCAGATTGATCACGCCCAGATTGTGAGATCAACAACTCATAGTGAATTATGACCCCCCCATGTGCTCGACATTTATCCCAAGGGAGGGGGGTGCAAAAATATACCATGGTTAAACTTCTGTCAATGTGGCACCCATTTGTCGATTGTGGCCCCTGGGATATGTGGTTAGCCTAATCATGCTCAACCCCCCTCACACATTAGACATTGAGACAAAATGTGTCCAATGTCACATCAATCGATGAAAATAGGTAACATTTGAATTTATTATTATTTATTATTATTTTTCCACTAATTATTATCATAGCATATCAATTTCATTACCATATTTCCAAATTCGAGACTCTCAGAAGATTCAGATACTAGTCTTACCTAGTTCATCTCTTTCTGTTCACACAAGTTTTTCATTTCATGCATCCAGGGTTAAAAATTTAACATGATCTTGGTAATCCTACCTCAATTTCTCATTGGACTTTTGTTATTATTAAGAATCCTTTGAATGTTGAATTTTCACAATATGTGGATCAATTTATGTCCAAAGCTTACCAAATCATACATAATCAAGATCCCTCTAGAATCTTTCCTGAGTGCAAAACATTGTTGCAATTAAGACTAGACAAAAGAATGGGAGACTAGTATGTCTTTGAACCTTACACTAAAATTAGGATTTATGGTTGTCAACTTGCTCCATTTCGCTTGCCTGTTTTTATGACTCTCGAAATTTTTTCTCTTGAATATGTTAGGCAAAGATTGAACTTTGATTAAATTCATTTTGTGCCTAATAAGAATAATGTGACTTTTAAATTAAAGAAGGAATTAGGTCCTTTCATTGTGAATACTAGGTCAACACTATAGGTTACAACAAAGATGCTTTCATATCTAGTATTACAACAAGGAGAACCATGGAATTATGACCCTCATGGCATAATTTTATCAAAAATAATTTCACATGGGAAAAGTCCTTATCAACATCAACAAAAAGGGAAATTGGAGATATTGGCAAACCAAGACAGTTGGCAAGATGTTCTAAACATTCTATAGATCCATGGTAAAGCACCTGACCAATCAACAAAGTCCCCAATCACACAAACTCCACAATAGTTTGAAAAGACATACAAAAGGAAAGATTCAGAGTCTTCTTTAAAGAGTTCATAAATAGGGGAAGTAGGATCATCCAAGAAGCATAAATTAGAAGAAATTGAAGAAGATGAAACATTGTTGCCTAAAGAAATAATGCCAAAGAAAATGGACCTTGTTGTGACTGTAGAAGCGATGTCTACAGAAAATATGAAAGGTGTGGCAACTCAAAGTGAGAGAGAGTCAGGAACTATTGATCAATCAAATAAATTCGACCAAGTTCAGTAGTTCATGGAAGTTAGAAAGGCAGAAGCAAGGATTAATAAAAGTATGATTCCTAAAATCTATGACCATGATACATACCAGACCAAAATGATCTCAACTATAGATTATGAGAAAGGGAGGATGAATATAGCAGTTATGGAGACAAAGGATCAGAAAAAAGTAACAAACATATTTATAGATCTAAATAATTTTCATCCTTTGGATAAATTTGACTTGCACATAAAAACTATAAAAATGATAAACAAAGATTCTTTGATAGATAATCTTGGAATCAAGAAACTTCAAGTTATCATTGATAAGCTCATAACCCAGTTGAAAAATGAAAAGTTGGTAACCGGAACTAGATAGATAAGAGTGGAGGAGCTAGAACAATGGATAATATAACTTGGAATAAATCCAAAAGATGATGCATCCATATAAGAACTGATGAAAAAAAAAAGACAAACGAATACAAGTTTTGAAACAAAAGCTCAAAATACCAGGAATTGACCATGTACAAAATCCGGAACTCCAGGCAATCCAGGAAGAGAAATATCAACTTGTGAAGAAAATGGAAGATATGGGAGAACAGATGGAAATGTACTAAAAAAATATTGAAATTTTACAAGGAGGATATTCTTATTTTCAAGAAAAAAAAACATCATATCCAACAACTAGACTATGAGGGGCATTAGTAGATCTAAATCTAAAAGGTGTTGAAATTGAAATACTAAAGAAAACAATCTCAGAGTAGAAATAAGAAATCAAATACAAAGGCAAAACTATTTCATAATTTCAGAAGATGAAGGCTTATGGAACAAATGAAGACTAAACTATCAAACCATTACCAATCTACTCATATATGACTTATATGTTTTATGGCGGACAAAGAACTTATTCTCATATACCCCTACCTATGAAAAATACACTAATATGGATATTGCATTTAGACATATGAAATATTCCAATTACCCTTCAAAAGTGACTTGGAATCTTCTCCTCCAATTGTTGGTAGGATGACTCATCAAAGAAGAAGAAAATTAGCAATTGATTCCTCCAACTGTTCTATTTATAGGGAGTCAGGGATTTTGTTGTATCTCAATTTCCTAAAAAATAGGATCGAATAACCATTTTTGGTTTCGACCTATCTTGTATAAATACTCATGATAAATCAATGTAAAGGATATTTTTGGCCCGAGCTTAAGTCTTAGTAAAATTCTTTGCAAGTTTTGAAGATTCAAACTTTTGTGTTTCAGATTATGTGATTTCTCTTTATTTGTTACTTCCATGTTCTTAATTTCTTCTTAGATGTATCTACTACCACGAATGTGATTATTTAGTACAACAACTACCATCATAACGTTGCAAAGGTATCATTAAAAGTTTCATATTTCTTCAAAAATATTGTGAGTATAAAAGGAGACTTGTGCTTATATTTCGTTATTCCTTTTTGAATTCAAAGAAGTATTCTTTAAAGTTCAAAATATATTATGGTTTTAAGATACATAAACAAACATTACTTCTTCTTCCTGAAAGTTAAAGTAATATTTATCAGAAGATACATTGTTCTAATTTTCAATTTATTTTTCTCTATATTATTCTTTCATATCCTAAGGATTTAATTGTCTGAAACATATAATGATTTTCCTTCTCATATTAAATATGTAAAAAATTAAAGACTAAATATGCAAGCCTAAATTAGCAACAAAAACACTTTGTTTTAAGACAGATCGACTAAAAAATAAATTAATTAATCTAACGGATGCCTTGGCATAGTTTCCTAGCCATAAACATCTTAAGGGTTACAACAACAAGAAAAAGAGTGTTGTTCGATAGAAGCGATACCAATAATGCGATCCAAATCATGCTTCTCAGTACAAGCAGTACCTATTGTGGGTGAACGAAAGCTCAAGTAGGCACCAACACTAATTCCAACACATTCAGACACAAAGAAACCTTTGTGGTTTAGTAAAAGAAACTCTCCATAAATGCATGTCGACGAGGTTTCCAAGTTAGTCGGAGATCAGGGGAGAGTGAAAAGTCTAGTCGAATCATTTACAATCCAAGCAACCCAATGGTGGGAGACACATGCACCTTGACTACAAACGTGGAACACTACCACTCTTTACTTTGTTGAAATATTTGGTGGGAAAATACTATCATCCAATATCTAAATATCGATGTTCAAACCTAGGTTTGACCCAGTCGTTCACATCCAACAATGTGAGAAAGCATGGAGGAAAGAAGGCTATAGAGATGAAAGGGTATGGCCTCACATGTTTCCAAATACATTAGACAACATACCCAACAAATGGTATAAAATTGAGGAAGAGTGTGGAAACACATTTGAATGGAATGAAATAAAAAATAACTTCCTTAGAGACTTTAAATTCAGACTTGAAGAGACATTGTTGCAGGACAAAACAAGAGAGATAAAAGATTTCTTAGAACAACCAAGTCTCTAGGAAACTCAAACAAAAGGAAAAACTAAATTTGATATGGGCTCGAATTCAACTTGTAACTTAATATCGATGAAAAATTCACATAATATCACATCTCATCGAATAGAAATGGAAAACATAATTTTTCCAGGACAAACATTTTGATGGAAGAATACCCATCAAGGAGTACAAAACCATGTAAAAACAGTCTACTCTGTAACCAAGGAAGTAAATAAAGAAAAAGATGATATTGAAAAACGTGAATTTCCATTGAGTTACAATCAAGTTGTAAAAGGAGAACGACAATCGGACAAGTCAAAAGAACCAAAATGGATGGATTCCAAAATTAAAACAAAATAATTTCACATTTCAATAGACGATTGACAAAAAATGGATAAAATAGGTGACTATTGGTCTGACAAACAAACCATGGAAATAGTTGGCCTACTAAAAAGATACCAATATGTATTCACATGTGACTATAAATATATCAAAGGAGTGGTACAAGAGATGGGAAAAATGAAAATATAACTCATCCTTGGCGCCAAAGCTATTAAAAAATACCATATAAGTTGGCACACAAATACAAGCCCATTGTCCAAAAAGAAATCGAAGAAATGCTTGCTGCTGGAATTATATATCGGATTGACAATTTGGAATGGGAAATTCCCATGGTTATGCAACCTAAGAAGAAAGACCCAAAAAAATTAAGAATGTGTGTCGACTTCCAAGGAATGAATAAACTCACAATGACTGATCCATTTCCAACACCATTTGCTAATGAGATTATTAATGAAGTAGTAGGACATGAATGTTACTCATTCACCAATGGGTTCTCTAGATATGATCAAGTACATATAACAAAGGAAGATAAAGAAAAATCTACATTTGTCTCTGAATGTGGATCATTTGCATACAAATTCATGCCATTTGGCCTAAAAAATTCCCCAGTAGTCTTCTCTAGAATAGTGGTAAAGACATTTCAAGAGTATATTTATAAAACAATGGTTGTGTATTTCGACAAATAGACTATATACAACCTTCTAAAATACCACATTCAATGGTTAAAAACGACTCTGTAAAGATGCAGACAAATCCAATTGTTTTTAAACATTAAAAAGTGCATCTTCATGACACCCATAGTCATACTGCTAGGCCATATTGTATGAAATGATGAGATAAAAGTCAACATGGAAAAAATTGAAATCATCCTCAAATTGAAGCCACCATTCAACCAAAACCAAATTAAAATATTCCTTGGACATACAAGGTATTATAGAAAATTCATCCAACATTACTTCGACATCACATTCCCAATCAACGATCTTTTAAAGAACAAATTCATGTTCCAGTGGAGCTAGGAATGAAACAAATCCTTTGAACTATTAAAAATAAAATTGGTAGAAGTGCCCATCCTATAATTTCCAGAATGGTCAAGAAATTTCATGTTCATGTCAATGCCTCAAATGTTATTGTTGGTGTGATCTTTGCCCAACCATATGATGACATGGTCGACCACTCAAATGCATATGTCATTCAAAAACTAAATGAAGTAGAAAGGAATTATTTGATGATTGAATGAGAGGATTTAGCAATGATTTTTTCCTTGCATAAATTTTGACATTATCTATTAGCCAATCCATTTGCATTCTTCACAGATCATCAAGCACTGAAATATCTACTCAATAAACTAGTCCACCAAGGGAAAATTTGTTGATGGCTACTACTCTTTCAAGAATTCAACTTTGAAGTAGTAATCCAACTAGGAAAGAATAATGTTGGACCAAATCCTCTGTCCCGATTTGAAATAGGGGAATATCTGACATGGACATATGATGATTTATTGGATGCAAATTTATTCAGGGTTGAAGCAGTTCCAAAAGAATTAGAAGAATTGCAAATTTTCTAGAAGAAGGGAAAGCACCTAAAGATATCCCATCCAATGAATGCAAATTCCTAGCCATGAAATTCATACCATTCTGATGCAGGGGCATCACTCACTAAATCAAGCGAGCCAGCGCGAGGAGGAAAAGAGAACAGCTGGAGAGCGCCAACATTCAAATTTTGGAACATTGTAATATGGCTGCGCCAAACATTAAATACATTGATGTGATGAAGCGCACTTTGTATATGTAACGGACCTTGAGCAGATAAGCTCTCGTCCTTAAGTASCTGAGGCATTTATTTAGATTTAATGCAAGTAGATAACTAATTAAGGCTAGATTAGACCGTTTTAGCTTTCGAGAGGGAAAACGGAGTATAGACACCCTCCCTTGTATCATTGTAACATAACATTCATTCAGCATTATCAATTGAGAGCAAGAAGAGAGTAGAGCAGAGAGTTGTGAAGAAACCTCCATGTACAGATTGAATTAATAGGAAGAGCTTTGATTCAATTCCATGGACGTGTTTTATCTCTGTGTGTTGTTGATACTATGCTTGTGCATGTTTTCTTGTTTCTATGCTTATCTGTTGTATGCTGCGTATGTGATTGCATATCAGGTTCGAAATCTGAGAGAATGAGGAGATAGAGTTCCAACTGATTCTCTGCTTGAGCCAGGAGATTCCTGCATAGAGTGCAGTCGAATTCCTCCACATAGAGTGCATCGAGGGGGCCAAGCAGTTGAACTTTTGTTCTCTCTTGCCCAGAGTTGGGTTTGAGGTATTCGAGCCATGCAGGTGAGTGCCGGTCGAATTTGAGTCTCAGTAGCAAGTCTGAGAAGGGGAAGGTTGAAGTCGTTGCGAGTGTGGACGCACGGGACCTATAAGACTTCAACACTTTTGGAAGTGATTGAAGACCGAGCACAAGGAGCATGTTCAAGGAATCCTTGAAGGAGTCCGAGTTGACAAAAATCTCAAGAGGGATAGTCCTCTGGTTAGCTATGAAGTCGACCCTGCGGAGGTCTCACAGAACAAAGGTGGTGAACGGGAAAACTCTTCAAGAGGAAGAGAATCGACGACTTGAATCGTCGTGGAGAATCACTGAGATCGCAACCTGACTTGTGGGTCAGATGTATCGGGAGTCCGCGACAGAAGATTCTTGTTTCTCGTAGAGTGAGGTCACAAGGATGCGAAACGCGACGTCCCGGAACGTTTTGTATGGTGTACGTCGGGATTTGATGATGTGACAGCTGATCTCGGGATATCGGATCTCGGGGGTTGGAGGCTTCAAAGTCTGACCCCGGAAGTGACGAGTGAGCGAGGTCGCGAGATTCTGAGTCATCGTCATCTCGGCACTTCGGGTCTCGGAGGTTGAGAATTCAGTGGTATAGTAATGCTAGTCGCGAGTCGCGATAGCGCGAGGTCTCGATATACCGAGACAGATTCAACATTGACCAGAGGCATTGGGTCTCGGGGATCCGAGGGTCCAGTTCCCAGGGGTGGAACTCGTGAAACCGCGAGAGCCGATCCTTCGTAAATTAAGGAGGGGAGGATCGCCGGAAGTAACTATGGGTAAAGAACTCCCGAGGGAGTTGGAAGAGCATTGACTCTTCAGGGCCTAGGATAGTGAAGGTCCTAGTAGAGAGACCGTCCACAGAGGGGAAGGTTGCGTCAGAATGGTATCAGAGCCCTGAAGTCTTGTCTGTATATTGCAGGCGAGAGAAGGGAAGGAGAAAGGAAAATACTCTGATACTCACGACTTGCGTCAGAGTGGTATCAGAGCGGGAGTTTGTAGTTCTCTTTGTTCGGGTAGCAGAGAGAAGTAGAAGACATAATGCCGCCAAGGAGAGAGCGACAGTCACCTGATCGAGAAGACAGGGACGCGCGAAGAAGGGGTAGGCCAGCGGGTAACCCAGAGATGGAGCGGAAAATACGAGATCTCAGGGCGAGACTCGAAGAGATGGAAACCACCCAGAGGCGTGGAGCTAATACAACAGAGTTCAGTGATTCCGACGTTGAAGAGGAAGCTGGACATGACCAAGAAGAGGTCACAGCAGAAGATGCCTCAACAGAGAGGTTGATTAAAGCCATTTCGAGGATGAGCTCGAAGACGAAGATGGACATTCCCGTCTATGAGGGAAGTCTAAATGCTGAGGAGTTGTTGGATTGGATCCGAGCACTCGACACCTACTTCGATTATGAGGATATCGAAGAGGATAAGAAGGTAAGACATGCTGTCACCAAGCTGAAGGGACATGCAACCTTATGGTGGGACAAACTATAGGCGGACAGGCGTTCCAAAGGCAAACAGAAGATCAAAAGTTGGGATCGGATGATCTCCAAGATGAAGGAGAAATTCATTCCAAGGGATTACTAGATCACTCTGTTCAGGCGCATGCAGAACCTGAGGCAGAAGCTAATGACGGTGAAAGAATACACCGAAGAATTCTATAGGCTCAACATTCGAGCTGGTCATCGGGAGAGTGATGATGAAAAAGTGGCAAGATACTTGAATGGTCTTAGGTATGACATTCAGGATGAACTGAGCATGGTTACCATCCGAACTGTTGAGGATGCGTACCAAATGGCTTTGAAAGCCGAAGAAAAGTTGAACCGCAAGAAAGGTCAGAGAGGCCGAGGCAGGAGCCAGCCTAGAGGCAAGGCGGTTGCCCAAAAAGAAATTCAAAAGCCCAAGGAGGATTGGAAAAGACCTCAGGGTAAAGCTGAAAGAGGTGATACCTCACAGCAGAGGCAGCAAAATACTGAGCCAAGGAGGCAGCGGCCGGATCAGCAAGGAGACTACACTGATGCCAACATGTTTCCTCGTACCCGAGGTAGAGGAAGAGGCAGAGGAGGAGTCAGCACATGTTTCACGTGTGGTAAAGACAGTCATAAAGCCGTGGACCGTCCAGAGAGGAAAATGGATGGAGGAAGAACTCACATCACTGAGGCGCAGAGATGCGATGTGGAGGCAGAAGATGCTGACAGCGAAAGATCGCTTGGGATGCATAAGATCCTTTTGACACCTGAGAGAGAGGTGGACAACTCAGCACAGAGAAGCAGACTGTTCAGGACGGCCTGCATAGCCAGGGATAGAAAATGCAAGGTCATCATCGACAGCGGGAACACTGATAATATCGTTGCAGCTAAGATGGTCAAAAAGATGGAGCTGGAAACAACTAAGCACCCGAGTCCATATAAGGTCTCATGGTTACAAAAAGGACATCGGGTAAGTGTCACTAAACAGTGCTTAGTTAAATTTAAAATTGGGAATTATCATGACGAGATTTTGTGTGACGTCATTCCCATGGATGTATGCCACATACTGCTGGGTAGACCATGGCAGTATGATAGAAATGTTGTTCATGATGGGAGGATGAACACATACACCTTGGAGAAGGATGGGAGACTCCATAGGTTACTTCCGATAAAAGATAAATATTAGGAAGTAACGCCGGAGGTAAGCAGCACAATACTTCTCATGAGTGGGAAAGAGCTTCTCACAGAGCTGGAGAAGGATGAGGATCCACAGTTCTTTGTTGTCAAGAAGCTGAGGGTTGTTCTGACAAGAACAAGAGTGGACGACTTGCCAGAGGAGATTCAACAACTGCTGGGAGAGTTCGCTGACATTATTGTGGACGAACTACCTCGTTCGTTGCCACCAATGAGGAGTGTGAGTCATCATATTGACCTCATACCCGGAGCAAGTTTACCGAATAAGACAGCGTACAGGTTGACACCTCAAGAGAACGAGGAAGTCAAAAGGCAGGTTCAGGATCTGCAGGATAAGGGACTAGTGAGGGAGAGACTTAGTCCATGTGTTGTTCCGACAGTACTAAGTCCAAAGAAGGATGGAGGCTGGAGGATGTGTACAGACTCTAGGGTGATTAAGAAGATCACCATCAGGTACAGGTTTCCATTTCCGAGGATGGACGACTTGATGGATTGCCTGAGTGGGGCAAATTATTTTTCCAAGATAGACCTTAAGAGCGGATACCATCAGATCCGGATGAGAGAGGGAGATGAATGGAAAACAGCATTCAAGACAAACGAGGGTTTGTACGAATGGTTGGTCATGTTGTTTGGCTTGAAAAATGCACCCAACACTTTTATGAGGCTGATGAATGAAGTCCTATGGGAATTCATTGGCAAATTCGTGGTGGTGTACTTGGACGACATATTGATTTTCAGCAAAACCAGGGCTGAGCATTTAATGCATTTGGCCATTGTGATGAGAAGGTTACAGCAGGAGAAGCTGCTGATAAATTTAAAACAATGCTCGTTCATGCAGACAGAACTCATATATCTGGGTTTTGTAATATTGGCGAATGAATTGAAGATGGATCCTGAGAAGGTGAACGTAATCAGGAATTGGCCATCGCCGAGGAATGTTTTCGAGGTGAGGATCTTCCATGGTTTGGCAAGCTTCTACAGGAAATTTATTCAAAATTTCAGCGGAATCAGTGCGGCCATGATGGACACTGTAAAGAAGAGGCATAAAAATTTTCAGTGGACAGCCGAGGCTGAAAGGAGCTTCAATTTTTTGAAGCGGAAGATAACCGAGTAGCCAATTCTGGTGCTGCCAGATTTCTAGAAAACCTTCCAAGTGAAGTGTGACGCTAGTGGATATGCTGTTGGAGAGGTTTTGAGTCAGGATGACAGGCCTGTGGCATATTACAGCGAGAAGCTGGATGATGCAAAGTTGAAGTACTCCACATATGATAAGGAATTCTATGCCATTGTCCAGGCCTCGAAGAAGTGGAGGCACTATTTGATACCCAAGGAATTTGTGCTATATAGTGATAACCACGCATTACAGTTCGTGAGTCAGCAAGAGAAGATGAATCAGAAGCATGCAAAGTGGGTGGAATATATGCAGAATTTCACCTTCGTTATAAAGCACATTTTAGGGACTGCAAACAAGGTGGTTGATGCCTTAAGCAGGAGGTGCTTATTGCTGCAGGAGTTCAGAGTCAAAACCTTAGGTTTTGAAAACTTAAAGGATATGTATGCAGGTGATGATGATTTCAGTGAAGCATACAAGGCAGCCGAGAACCCAGTTCTCAGGGATAGGAGTCCATGGATTGACTACCTGATCCAGGATGGGTTGTTGTTTAAAGGCAATCAACTGTGCATTCCAGATTGCTCTATGAGAGAGAATTTGGTAAGGGAAAATCACAGCGGAGGCTTAGCAGGTCATTTCGGACATGACAAGACATTTGCCAAGCTGAGCGAATCATATTTTTGGCCGGTCATGCGTGCAGATGTAAAAAAATTTGTTGACAGGTGCAGGATATGTCAACATGCTAAGGGTCGAAAGCAGAACACAGGGTTCTATCAGCCATTGCCCATAACCGAGAGGTCGTGGGAAGCCATTAGCATGGGCTTTATATTGGGTTTACCGAGAACGCAACGAGGAGTTGATTCCATCTTCGTGGTGGTGGATAGGTTCTCGAAGATGGCACATTTCATACCGTTTCATAAGACCAGCGATGCAACCCACATCGTCAACTTGTTTTTTAAAGAGATTGTGCGATTGCATGGATTGCCGAGAAGCATAGTCTCGGATCGAGATACCAAGTTCATAGGTCACTTCTGGAGGACGCTATGGAAGAAGCTGGGGACTGACTTGGCATTCAGTTCTGCATACCATCCGCAGACAGATGGGCAAACGGAAGTAGTCAACAGAAGCTTGGGCGATCTATTGAGGAGCCTGGTGACTGAGCATCACACCAGTTGGGATCAAATCCTACCACAGGCAGAATTCACGTACAACGATTCGGTGAATCGGAGTACAGGTAAAAGCCCATTTCAAATTTTATATGGAACATAGCCGAGAGGAGTGTCTGAGCTCAGGGAGTCAGAACAGGCTGAGACTAGCAGCGCGAGGGCTAAAGAATTCGCTAAGGCAATGCAGGAACTTCATGCGGAGGTGAAGCAGCGATTGCAGAAATCGAATCAGGAGTACAAGCGCAGAGCCGACCAGAGGAAAAGACAACTTCAGTTTGAATTTGGAGACATGGTTCTGGCGCACCTGAGGAAAGAAAGGTTCCCAAGGGGAACATACAACAAGCTCAAGATGAAGAAAATTGGACCGTGCCGAATCCTGAGGAAATTTGGCGAGAATGCATATGAGCTTGAGTTGCCAGAGGGCATCGGGATATCTCCGATTTTCAACATTTCAGATTTGTACCCATATAAAATCGAAGATGCAGGAGCTGGAAACGTTGAGGAACCAGTGGTCCAATGGTAGAAGCAGTTTCCAGTTTCATAGAAGCCACAGATGGAGTGCATACTGGACAAAAGAGTGGGCAGGAACACCAGGAGAAAGAAATATTTTGAATACCTGGTGAAATGGAAGAACCACCCAGTGGAGGACGCCAGCTGGGAGATAGAGGCAGTTATACTGAAACATGGGAAGACTATACAGGAACTCATGGACAAGAGCCCATGAAATCTTTTGAGCCGAGGAGTATGATGCAGGGGAATCACTCACTAAATCAAGCGAGCCAGCGTGAGGAGGAAAAGAGCATAGCTGGAGAGCGCCAGCATTCAAATTTTGTAACATTGTAATATGGCTGCGCCAAACATTAAATACATTGATGTGATGAAGCGCACTTTGTATATGTAACGGACCTTGAGCAGATAAGCTCTCGTCCTTAAGTAGCTGAGGCATTTATTTAGATTTAATGCAAGTAGATAACTAATTAAGGCTAGATTAGACCGTTTTAGCTTTCGAGAGGGAAAACGGAGTATAGACACCCTCCCTTGTATCATTGTAACATAACATTCATTCAGCATTAATAATTGAGAGAAAGAAGAGAGCAGAGCAGAGAGTTGTGAAGAAACCTCCATGTACAGATTGAATTAATAGGAAGAGCTTTGATTCAATTCCATGGACATGTTTGATCTCTGTGTGTTGTTGATACTATGCTTGTGCAGGTTTGCTTCTTTATATTCTTATCTGTTGTATGCTGCGTATGTGATTTCATATCAGGTTCGAAATCTGAGAGAATGAGGAGATAGAGTTCCAACTGATTCTCTGCTTGAGCCAGGAAATTCCTACATAGAGTGCAGTCGAATTCCTCCACATAGAGTGCGTCGAGGGGGCCAAGCAGTTGAACTTTTGTTCTCTCTTGCCCAGAGTTGGGTTTGAGGTATTCGAGCCGTGCAGGTGAGTGCCAGTCTAATTTGAGTCTCAGTAGCAAGTCTGAGAAGGGGAAGGTTGAATCCGTTGCGAGCGTGGACGCACGGGACCTAGAAGACTTCAACACTTTCGGAAGTGATTGAAGACCGAGCACAAGGAGCATGTTCAAGGAATCCTTAAAGGAGTCCGAGTTGACAAAAATCTCAGGAGGGATAGTCCTTTGGTTAGCTGTGAAGTCGACCCTGTGGAGGTCTCACAGAACAAAGGTGGTGAATGGGAAAACTCTTCAAGAGGAAGAGAATCGACGACTTGAATCGTCGTGGAGAATCACTGAGATCGCGACCTGACTTGTGGGTCAGATGTATCGGGAGTCCGCGACGGAAGATTCTTGTTTCTCATAGAGTGAGGTCACGAGGATGCAAAACGCGACGTCCCGAAACGTTTTGTATGGTGTACGTCGGGATTTGATGATGTGACAGCTGATCTCGGGATATCGGATCTCGGGGGTTGGAGGCCTCAAAGTATGACCTCGAAAGTGACGAGTGAGCGAGGTCGCGAGATTCCGAGTCATCGACATTTCGGCACTTCGGGTCTCGGAGGTTGAGAATTCAGTGGTATAGTAACGCTAGTCGCGAGTCGCGATAGCGCGAGGTCCCGATATACCGAGACAGAGTCATTTTTGACCAGAGGCATTGGGTCTCGGGGATCCGAGGGTCCAGTTCCCAGTGGTGGAACTCGCGAAATCGCGAGAGCTGATCCTTCGTAAATTAAGGAGGGGAGGATCGTCGGAAGTAACTGTGGGTAAAGAACTCCTGAGGGAGTTGGAAGAGCATTGACTCTTCGGGGCCTGGGATAGTGAAGGTCCTGGTGGAGCGACCGTCCACAGAGGGGCAGGTTGCGTCACATTCACTCACATTAATGGATATCTTTACAACCCAGGACTCAACAACATTCTATGAAGATGTGCAGTAGAGCGTGAACATGAATAAATCATTAACGAAGCACACACAAGCCTAGTGGGAGGTCACTTTCAAGCCGATGAGGCAACCAATAAAATCCTTCAAGTTGGTCTCTAGTGGTCAGATTTACATAAATATTGTTGAGAACAAGTAAATAAATGTGAAAAATGTCAAATGTTACACCAATCACTATGGAAGAATGAAATTCCCTTACACCCAATAAACCCTATTTTACCATTTGAAATCTGGGCTATTGATTTTGTCAGTCCTTTCCAAAAAATAACAAAACATTTGGGAGAAAAATACATTATTACATTCGTTGAATAATTAACAAAGTTGGCAGAAGCAAAACCGATCGATAACTGTACGAAGGAAAGAGCTACATAATTTATTTACGAAAATATAGTCACCATATTTGACTATCCCTTAACAATAATAAGTGATCAAGGAACCCACTTCATCAATAGTAAAATTGAAGTATTCTTGAAGAAAATCATGATCAACCATAGAAAAACAATTGCATATAACCCACAAGATAATGGGGTTGTCGAATGTTTTAACAAAACACTACATAAGGGCCTCACGAATATATGCAGTCTCAATAGAGACAATTGGGATGAAAAAGTTCCAACAATACTGTGGGTATATAGAAAAAAATACATAATATCGACTGACCAAACTCCCTTTAAATTAGTTTACGATCAATAAGCATTAGTCTCACTATATTTTTGCGCAAACACAAGTTGGATAGCTTATGTTTTAGAATTTTATCACATGCTAAATACAAGACAATGCTTCTAGCAACTTAACCAATTAGAAGAAGAAAGGATGCTGGCACAACAACATCAGGAAATTCAGAAAACTCAACAAAAATCCTAGCATGATCACCACATTAAGAAGAAATACATCAATAAGGGAGACTTGGTACTACTATATGACAATCGAGTAAAAGGTAAACTAAGAAAACTAGATACTGCGTGATTGGGTCCATACATGGTCAAAGACATCTGACCTTCAATAATAATGTTGAGCCTCCTTTTTGTCACCTCCAATTGCCTTATATTGTCCCATATCCTAACAAAATTTTCCTAATACATATGCATTCTCCTCCTATTTTCCTCAACAAACATGTCTTTTAGCCATTATTGTGTACATATGAGGTAACTTATGTTTAATCATGATTTATGATGATTTATTAATTATTTGGATTGAATATTTGATGTTTTAAGCTCTCTAATTACTTTGAATGATCTAAGAAGACTTTATGAAAACAACCCATATTCATCTGGTACCTATTTCGGCATTCATCTAGTACTCAGCTCGTCCGGTACCAATGTTGTGCTCGTCCGGTACCAACATCAACAACCGTCCGGTACTAGAAATAGTTCAAAAATTTGAAATGCTTCTAGAAGACAATCGGGTACATGGGTTTTTTCTAGAGAGACATCTACATGCGCATAGTGAGGCATAATTCACGCATATAACATGTGTGGACCTCCATCTTAGGTGGAAATATTCTGCAAATATTAGCAAAAAAATCAAACTACCAACTTGCGCCTCGATTTCCGTGTAGATGGCATTAGATCTAGAAATTATACAAAATGGGTTTTGTCTAGAATGTGGAAAATTGAGTAACATGGGGGAAGGTTTCCAAAATTCGATTTTTTTTAGAATATATGGGTGGATCTCTAACTCGAATCTGCCCAAATTGATGAAAAACCCAGATTTTTGGGATTTTCCCTAAAATTGTAAAAATTGTTTTTTGAGTTTGGGTATTCGGTTTCATCCATTCCTCCATGGATTTTGTGTATAAATAATACCTCATAGGTCTGAGAAAAAAAGAAGGAATTGTTATGTTGTAGGGTTGATTTTTGAAGATTGTTGGTTGTACACCTATTTCTCAAGTAATGATATAATTTCAGTTTATGGATTATATGTGTGCATTTACATCATCTCTATTGTAAGTTTATGTTAAGAGTTTCCTTTTGGGTATGACAAAGGCCCACCGATCCAATCAAGGTAAGTCTCTTTGTAATTACATTTGAATATGATTCTAGTTTTCTGTGTATGTGAACATGGTAATTTTATGTTTGATAACAACATCTAATTCCACCCCTATCATGTTTCAATGATACCTTTAATAGCAGGTCACATGGGTGTGTGGTAATCTTGAGTAAGTGAGAGTTGTGTGTGTAATGTGATATATTTGAGTGTAATGATTTCTGAGTAATGATTTGACATATTTGTGTGAGTATGTGAGAATAATCATTCGATTTAAGTGCTTTAGTGTTTCGTTTAGACAAAATGTTATAGAGTTTGTTTTCGTTCTACAAATCTAATGGCAGGTTGGATCTCCATATTTCACCATACATGAGCCTATAATGGAGTAATCCACCACATTTATCTTTTTCTTTCAAAATTGATTAGACTATATCTTGAAAAAACATGCACACTCAAAACCTCTATCTCTCACCCTACATGCACCTATAATGGAGTGTTTTACTCTGCCTGGTATTTCTTTTAAGCTTGATTGAGTTTCCTTTTTAAGAGTGTGCAAAGTGTTAATTGTTGTTAGTTTAGTTGCTCCAAGGGATATAATCAAAGTTCATCCTTCTTCTTCATGATCCTACAATGAACAAATCCATCACCTAAGCAAGAGCTTAAATCATATGCTTTCCTATGAATTTTTCTTTCTAATTTTTGAATTGTGTGAAGAGTGTTATCTTTGAAGTGTGAAAACAAAGTGTTGGTTTTTTATATTTTTTTCTTATATAGGCTATACTCATCAGACATAGTTAAACCACCTATTGTTGGCACATATATTGTAACAACTATGTTGATTACGAATCTCGATTGATAATTTAGGTTTGGTAATATATTATGCATATAATTGCACAAACATTTTGGCGTCGTTGTCGGGGAGTTGTAAACGGTAATAGGTAGTATTTGAATTAGATTGATTTAATGGTTTTGGATTGGTTTTATGGATGACCTAAGGGTGGAGAGAAGACGGTAACACATGAGGGAAGATCCTATGCATCCACTTTAGTGGGGTTGCTCCAAAGTTAGGTTTTCCTCTTCCTTTCATGCATACGTGTTTTTCTTTTAATGCAGGTGTGTTTTTCTTATTTTATGCAAAAGTGTGTTTTTATTTATGCAAATTGTATTTTATTTATGATGATATGACTTGTGCGAACCGATAACCTAGTGACAACAGGGTCCCGGTAACACAAGGAGTTCAAGTTTAATGTGTTTTATTTTTTCAAATAGTTTTAATTTCTTAGTTTTAAAATTCAAATATTTGATGATAAATCATTTTTTGGGTGTTGTAAGAACCCCCGAGTACTAATTTGTGTTGCGAGACAGGGATCATCAACCAACTAGAGTAATTCACAGATGATCAAGAGATTGAAGAATGTTCCTCCAAGAACTTTTTCACATTCTAGTAGCAGATGGGATATCCACCTCTCAGGAGGAGCATATCTTGACAATAGTGAATAATTTATTTGTATCTCCACAAGAAGATTTAGAATTCCCTTTGGATTCCTCTTGTCAATTTGGTGAGGAGACTAAAGAATCATGGATAGAATTCAATGAAGAGCAATCATTGGAACCTAAGATTGAGGATTTCTTAGCATGCCTCTCAACAGATCCTATATGTACTCCAAAGAAAAATCATCTTGAAGAAAATAATCTATGTAGCATGGAAAATGAGGACACACTGTGTGACCTAAACAAAGAAGAGAAACAAGAATATAATGATCCTATTGAAAGACAATTCCAATTAGTTATCAAGTCACACTACTCTTTTACTTTTCATTATTGTTTGATCTCATCATCAAAGCAGTTGGTCCTTCATAATCTGTTATGCATTAAAATTTATCTTTTAAACCCGGGTATGAATATATTTCTAACCCTGTTACGTACATGTCTTCACTGGAACTATTCCTATACTCGAAGGACATTTTCTTTTGTTCAATTAGAGTAGGATAGTAAATAAATAAATAAATTATGCATATAAGTGAAATGCACCCTATCTTTCATACTTTTCATAAATGGGAATGTCAAAAGTTAACAAAGCAATCAATTTAAGGTCTTTTGTTCCTCTAGTATATTTCTTTCTAAAAGTTATGACAATTTTGTTTGGAATTTTATGAGAAGATAATCTCTTCATCCTCTGAATGCACACATAATATTGGAAGGGTATTTTCAAAAGCGGAGAAGGCATAATTATCAATGGAAGAGAACACTGAAGGGAGTACTTCATGACCTATTTCCTCAAATTTATTCTTTTTCCTTAAGTTGTTAAAAAAGATGCATTTGTGCTTTATCATCACCTATCTATTTTAAGACCACTATTTCACAAGGATGATCGATTAAGTGATATTTTTAATAGAAATTGAAACTAAATGTTAATTCCATACTATTGTATTCATAGATAATCATTTTTGGTCAAATAAATCATGAATAATGTATGCATTGTTCAACTTTTGACATTTCCCCTGAATTTTCGATTTGTATAAAAATCTAGTTTTAATTAGTTCTATTGGTTTGTTTTTTTAGTAGTTGTTCATAGCCCTCTCAGAAACCCTCCTTATTTTTTTTAGCATCTCACATTGTGTGCATGAGGGAATGAAAAACCTTAGGCATGGGGGAGTGGTTGTTGGGAACTTCATATTCTTTTCAACTTTTGTCAGCAAGTCCAAATCAACATGTTCAGTGATGGAATTTGATAGTCATTTCCATAATTCTAGTACTAGTACCAAATTTATGCATTAGTTACCTACATAATTCTTCCCACAATACACATAAGAATGAAACTAAGAGTATTCCAGACACATTGTGAGGTCTGCAAATTCCATTTTGAAGATCATAAAGACCTGTTCTGGTACTATTCTTTTCTGGTATTGTTCTGTTCTGGTACTGCAGAATCATGTTCTGGTACTGTCATGTTCCAGTATTGTTCTGTTCCGGTAATGTCTTGTTCTGGTGCTATAGAATCTTGTTCTGGTACTATCTATTATGGTACTATAGAAACATGTTTCGATACCAGTTACCAATCTGGTACTAATGCCAAAGTGATATGTTCTTTGTCCTGTACTTAAAATTGTTTTCACTTCTAGTAATTGGAGGTACGGGCTATTCCTTTCATGTTCTTTCTATCAAGGATCATTTAAGTCTTGTGTTGAGCTGTTCTTTACTCTCATGTGCATATTCCTCCTACATTGCTACACTCACCCTTAAATGAATCATCCTTGATATCTTTTAAGGAGATATTTTCACATTTAGCTCTATATGATAATGGGTGCACTTGTCTTATTACCTCATCATTTTGAAAAAGTGATTAATAATTGAAATATCCATTGAAAAGTAGTGACAACATTCTGTTTAAAACTAACCTACATGATTTAACAAGTTCTTATCCAAGTTTCTCTTTATAAGTTTCTCTTGGGAGGTATTGATGAAAACCTCATGTGGTGGACCACCCTTGCAAAACCTCAATGAAATTTCATGGGAACCCTAATAGGATTAACTAGAGGGACCTCTTAGTCATTATCTAAGATGTTCCATTATACATCGAATAGATGGGATTTAAGGCTAATGTGGATGATGTCACCCTTGGGATAATTGGAAACAATTAATTATGTGCCTAATAACTCTAAAACACTAACGTACCACCTTCCTTCCTTATACTCTAAAGTTGTCAATGAGCAATATATGTCATTCTAAATCTTTTGAGTAATATATTAAAAAGGAAGCATCAAGAAGTACAAGTAAACATACCAAGGTACTGAATATGAATGATGGCAGCGAGCCCATGCTTGTATGGCACTATGGTAAACCCATCGGGGTATTGAACAGGCCTACTAGCAGTGGGGATATGATGGGTAAAGAGAGTTGAAAAACATAAATTGGCACACCTAAAATGAAACAAAAACCCTTGGGTCTCATTCTTAAGAAATCATTATCAAATCAAAGCTAGGAGATGACCTTTATATCTCTCGAATGATGTTCTTAAGAACCTTCAAGTATCCACTTTAGGGTTCTATCTTTAAAATAAATAGGTTTGCATGAAAGTGGGACCCTCAGTATATGTGATTCACCCTACCTAAGCAAGAAGAGATTTATCTCTATAAACTTGGATAAGAAACAAGTTAATTATCTTGGGATGTATTCTTTTATGGGTTCCTCTCTTCAAATGGTATCTAAACTATTCTTATATCACTTTTATTTTTTAAGGTGATCTAGCCAGGGGGGCTATTAGTCAAAGTTGTTATGAAAACTCCTGGCCACTATCGTATAATCATATTTGATTCAAATCCATCCATTTCTCCTAATTATGATCCACAAAAAATTGGATAAGACTTCACATCAAATCACTAACAGATCCAATCTATTACTCATGACTCCACTTTGCCATCATAACTACTTTGTCATCGGTAAGAAGTGTGAAGCATAGGCTAGGAGGTTTACATTGTATAGAAGGTTATATAAAAGAGAACTTTTAAGGAGATGAAGAAGGGTGGAACTTCAAGGAATGCTTGATCGAGTGAGTAATTCCATCAATTTTGAAATTTTGAAGATCATTATTTCATGAGGACATGGAATGGATAAGGCATGGGGGGAATGTTGAGCCTCCTTTTTGTCACCTCCAACAATTGCCTTATCTTGTCCCATATCCTGACCAATTTTTCCTAATAGATATGAATTATCTACATATTTTCCTCAACAAACATGTCTTTTAGCCATTATTGTGTACATATGAGGTAACTTGTGTTTAATCATGATTTATGATGATTTATTAATGATTTGGATTGAATATTTGATATTTTAAACTCTCTAATTACTTTGAATGATCTAAGAAGACCTTATGAAAACAACCCCTATTCATATGGTACATGTTTCGGAGTTCATCTAGTACTCAGCTCGTTCAATACCAATTATGCGCTCGTCTGGTATCAATGTTGTGCTCATCCAGTACCAACATCAACAATCATCATGTACTATAAATAGTTTGAAAATTTGAAATGCTTCAAGAAGAAAATCAGGGACATGGTTTTTGTCTAGAGCAATGTCTACATGCGCACGCATGGGACATAATTCACCCAGATCACACGTGTGGACTTCTAGCTCAGGGGGAATGATTCTGCAAAAATTAGCAAAAATCTCAAATTGCCAATTTGTGCCTTTATTTTTGTGCACATGGAATCAAATCTAGAAATTATACAAAATGGGTTTTGTCTAGAATGTGGAAAATTGAGTAAAATGTGAGTGCTTTTCCAAAATTCGAATTTTTTTAGCATATATGGGTGGATATCTAACTCAAATATGCCCAAATTGATGAAAAACCCAGATTTTTGGGATTTATCCTAAAATTATAAAAATTGTTTTTTGAGTTTGGGGATTTGGTTTCATCCATTCCTCCATGAATTTTATGTATAAATAATATCTCATGGGTCTGAGAAAAAAAGAAGGAATTGTTATGTTGTAGGGTTGATTTTTGAAGATTGTTAGTTGTACACCTATTTCTCAAGTAATGATATAATTTCAGTTTATGGATTATATGTGTACATTTACATCATTTCTACTGTAAGTTTCTTTAAAGAGATTCCTTGTTGGTATGGAAAGGGCCCACCAATCCAATCAAGGTAAGTCTCTTTGTAATTAACTATGAATATGATTCTAGTTTTCTGTGTGTGTGAGTAGAGTAATTTTATGTTTGATTACATCATCTAATTCCACCTCTGTCATGTTTCAGTGATACCTTTATTAGAAGGTCACATGGATGTGTGGTAATATTGAGTAAGTGAGAGTTGTGTGTGTAATGTGAGATCTCTGAGTGTAATGATTTCTGAGTAATGATTTGACATATTTGTGTGAGTATGTGAGAACAATCATTCGATTTAAGTGATTTAGTGTTTTGTCTAGAATAAATGTTGTAGTGTTTGTTTCCATTTTTCAAATCTAAGGGCAGGCTAGATCTCCATATTTCACCATACATTATCCTATAATGGAGTATTCCACCACATTTAGCCTTTTCTTCCAGAATTGATTATACTATAGCTTTAAAACATAGGCACAATCAAATCCTCTATCGCTCACCCTACATGCACCTATACTGGAGTGTTTTACTATGTTTGGTATTTCTTTTAATATTGATTGAGTTTCCTTTTTAAGAGTATGCAAAGTATTAATTGTTTTTAGTTTAGTTTCTCAAGGGGACATAATCAAAGTTCATCTTTCTTCTTCATGATCCTACAATGAACAGATCCATCACCTGAGCAAGAGCTTAAATCATATGCTTTCCTAAGATTTTTGCTTTCTATTTTTTGAATTTTGTGAAGAGTGTTATCTTTGAAGTGTGAAAACAAAGTGCTGGATTTTTAGATTTTTTTCTTATATATGATATACTCATCAGATATAGTTTGTTGATTAAGGTTGGTTGTCATTGATGTCAACCCTTGAAGAAAGACCCGTAGCACAAAGGTTTGGGTAATTGACCCAATAGTGTTTGATGTAAATATGACTTATTATTTTTTTGTCATGGTTGATAAGAAGTAGATATGGATGAACTCCAAAGTGGTCCCCTTATGGTGAAAGCCCTCACGGGAAGACTCTTTGTGGAGTAAGAGAACCCATGCTTAATTGTGGAATAATGAGATGAAGGAAAGTGAAT
>JZKD02S1625230.1:114718-129283 GCA_000966675.3 Picea glauca
AAAAAAGGAAATCTACGAAGAGTGCAAAGACGAGTGTGGAAGCTCTGGGACTCGAGGAAGAATTGTGAAAAAAGGGTGTGTTCTGATTGTGGGAAATAGAGACTGAGATGGGAGAAAGAGAGTAACCTTATTCCCTATATATTTCTAAGTTGGAAGAAGATATCCAATCAAAAATCATTGTGGTCTAGCTCAGGGTGCCTAGTGGTAAATGTTTTAGGAGTGAATGAGCCTATGGTTGGGTGGAAATGTGCACCCTTTCTAGAATTTGCTTCACATTGTCTGGTTTTGATAAATGTTTCTATACTTTATGCATTGAATTGAGAATTAGTAGTTGCATGCATGTATTTACTTATCTGTAAATGGTTCTGCACTGAAAAGGCTAAATTTTGTATATACGTTGTTTTCCTTGAGGATTTGTGCTTCTGTTTTTTTCCCGTGTGCCCCAGTTTATCTCTCAAAGGGTTTTTCCCTAGGGAGCTACCTCACAGCTCTGAAATCAGAGCAAGCCTCTTGGCACTTCTACCGTCATGGTAACCTCATGATTTTATGATGCCTAGTATCAAAACTTAAGGTGTTGCGGACTAGGAAGGTGTTTCCTTCAAATCCGTAGTTTGGAAGACCTTGAATTCGCACCCATGACCTTAGTCAAAACCTGACTAAAGAGTAGAGATCATAGCCCGAGAGTCATCTAAAGGTTCATGTGACCTGGGTCTAGGAACACTGTGTTAAAAGGAGTTAGCTCATGAAGGCTTCAGAGCTTCGAGAGTTCAAAGATCTGAGATGTCAAACTTCACGATAGTCACATTTACCTGAACTACTAGAGTAACAAGAGTCGTAGATGACTTAAGAACCTGACAGCAGAGATGGATGTGAGTTGTTCATCAAAAGGCGAAGCTATTCCAGTCGTCATATTGACTCAGAGACATGTTGGAGATAACGAATCAAACCCCAGTCGCTCGATTAAATCGATGGTTGGGAATCATTGTAGAGTGCAAAGGTGAAATTAGAGGATGTGCTAGTTCATAGCCCAAAATTCACCAACGTCATTGATCTTGTCGAGGTGGAAGGTCAACGACCCCAATTATATCGAGTTAGGTGAGTACTTTCAAATTGTAGAGGTTGAGATATTTGATAAAGAGTGTGCACGTTGGGGCCCTGCAATCACTGTGAACCATCGATTGACGAGCAAATCGGTATTAGCGAGATCATGATTGTTAGACCTGGAAAAGTTGTTAGGTGGATAGTCACGAGTTCCTTTGGAAATATGTGGATTATCAGAGTCTGTTTGTGCCATCAATATGAGAGAAAGGACACATGTCGACATATCATTTACTTCAGGTGTAATATCTCCAGGAGAAAGCGAGTGTGGAGAGGTTGAAACTATCGAATCCTGAAGAGCCAAAGTGATTTGCAACCGTCAAACCGTGGGAGACATGAGTTGATGGATCATCGAATTCAGGTGTAAGAACTCTGGGAGAAAGTGAGTGTGGAGAGGTTGACACTTCTGAAGCCTGAAGAGCCAAAGTGATTTGAAGGTGTCGATCTGTGGGAGGCATGCATCACAGAATCATCAACTTCGAGTGTAAGCACTCTGGGAGAAAGCAAGTGTAGAGAGGTGACACTCTCGAAGCCTGAAGAGATGAAGCAGATCTAAGCCATCCAAGACAAATGGATAGGTGTCGTTAGATCATGAACTTCAGAGGTTTTCCACTTTGGAGTATTCACGTGGTAGTTGTCTTGGCGTCCGGCTATAGCCCGTAGTCATATGAAATCATAGGGGGATGAAAGAACCCAAAGATCTTGGGAGGGGATATCTTCCTACTCTAAGCTCATTTCGAAGCATGGAGATCGTGGATGGAAAGCTATGGAAAAGAAAAATGGAATAGAGACCCCGAATGGGGGTTTTGTTTCTCCTAAGAAGAGAGAAAATTCGAGTCCCCACCATGGGTGTGTTACACAGAGAATCCAAAATATCAAAGAAAAATGGAAAGGAAAAGGAAAAAGAACATAGCAGAAGCAGTGACATCTCGGAAGATGATGAAGAAATGGCCAACTTTGTCAGGATATTGAACAAGGGAACCAATGCTAGATATACATGTAAGTTTCCTTTGATTTGTTTTAATTTTGATGGTATTGGTCCTTTTTCTAACAAATGTCCTCATAAGAAAAAGAAGAGGAATGATGAAGATTACTCAAATAGAAACAAAAAACATATAAAGGCAAAAGAATGGCAAAGAAAGTTTTCAAGAAAATATTATGCACCAAAGAAGACTTCTCATCATCAGATGAAGATGAAGTTAGGACAGTGAGATAGAAAGAGTTCTATTCATGGAATTAGAAGACTCTGACAAAGAAGACACCGAAGAAGAATATGAAGAGGTAGAATTTGAGTACCGATAAGAATTGTTGTGTTCCATAGAAGTTATAAGAAGAGAAAATAAGAAAAAAGAGAAGCTACAATTGGAACTAGACAAGAAATAAGACGCTCAAGAACTAGAACAAATGATCACAAATTTGAAGGTTCAAATAGAAGAAGATAAAAGAGTTGAATAAGCACTCAAAGAAAAACTAGAAGAAAGTGACAAGATCATTGGAAATTTGGAAGCATAGATTGTCACATTAAGAAAGGATCTTCAAAAGAAAAATATATAGAACAAATCAAAATTTTTGGATGACATTATCAACAGTAAAAAACCTCATCATGACAAGGTTGAACTTGGATACAATCAGACAGAAAAGGGATCAAGCTCCAAAACAATAGAGAAAGAAACATATCCAAAAAGATATGCAGAAACAATCAAAGGGGATAGGGAGATCTACAAGGAATATTATAGGCACACTCCTCCACTGAGAAGATTCATATTTTAGAATCAACAACTGACAGATAGGCCTTAGGAAGAAGAATGATTTAGAAGAGAAAATCCTTTCAGAAGAGATTCAACTCCTAGGTATCAAACTATCTTTTTGGGTTTATGTTATGCATGTAACAATTTTTGACATAAAGGTATGAATTGCAAAGCTAACAACATGAACATAAACAAATTTGAAATTCATACACAAAAGGGTTATCCAAGAAGGCCTAGTGAAACACAGAGAAGAAGTTACAACATGTGTGAATCATTGAGCACTAAAGTGGAATGCTACAAGTGTAACAACTTTGGACACATGGCCAAATATTGCAGAATGACAATTCCTCCTAGAGAACCACAACAAAACAACAACAGTCACAGACAGAAACCTCATAAGAGAACATGGATAAGAAAGAAGAATCAATATAGCAATGAAGAATGCACACTCGCTTATAAAAGCTAAGCAGAAGAAACGACATTGGTATGTTGACACTGGTTTTTCAAAACACATGACAGGTGATAAAGAGAAGTTTCTTACATTAATGAAGGAAAGAGATGGACTAGTCTCCTTCAGAAATGATGATTCAACTAAAGTCATTGGAAAAGACACAGTCAAAATTGGAAACAAGAATACCAAGGAAGAAACTATTCTACTAGTAGAAGATATGAAACATAATCTTCTAAGTGTGAGTCAAATGTGTGACCAAGGTCATAAAGTTACTTTCAATTCACAAAAGTGTGAGATAATAAAAGAAGGTTCAGGGAAACTGATTGCAACAACTGCAAAAACTTCAAGCAACATATATGTACTAAGTGAAATTGGAAATGAAAAGTGTTGTCTAGGAAAAGAAGATGAAAGTTGGCTATGGAACAAAATAATGAGTCACATACACTTTTATAACGTTGTCAAAGTCAGCAAAAAGGAAGCAGTTAGAGAAATTCCCCAGATTACGAAACCAACCAACACTTTATGCAATAATTATCAACAAGGAAAGAAAACAAAGACCAGGTTTAAATCAAAAGAATATTCAATGACAAGACCATTGGAAATTGTGCATATTGATCTAGTTGGACCAACTACAACAAAGGGTTTAAAAGGTGAGAAATACTTTATGTTATTAGTTTATGATTATACAAGAATGACTGTAGTTTGTTTTCTCAAGAATAAGTCATAATCTTTTGAAAACTTCAAGGTCTACAAGGAAATGGTTGAAAATGAAATGGATTCAAACATAAAATGTTTGTGATCTGGTAATGGAGGAGATTTCACTTCAAAGGAATTTATGGACTACTGCAACAAGCATGGAATAAAAAAGAAATTTTATGTTACTAGGACACCTCAACAAAATGAAGTTATTGAAAGAAATAACAGGACAATACAAGAAATGGCTCGAACAATGTTAATGGATTCCAAATTGACAGATCTCTTTTGGACACATGCAATGCATACAATGTTTCATATTCAAAACAGAGTAATTCTCAGAAGCAACACTGACAAAAATCCCTACAAGCTATGAAAATGAACCAACAAATGTGAAGCACTTCAGAGTATTTGGAAGCAAATGCTATATCAAAAGAGAAGATGGAAGATGGGAAAGTTTAACTCTCGTGTGGAAAAAGGAGTACTTGTTGGTTACTCGAGTACAAGGAAAGAATACAAGTGTTACAATTTGAGGTTGAACAAAGTTGTGGAAAGAATTAATGTAACAATTGATGAAATAGGTGTACGTAAATTAAAGGAAGAAGAAAATGAATCAATGGAACAACTTTACGAATAAGAAGTAGAAGATGAAGAAGAATTAGAAGGGGAAGATGAAGAGGATTAGACAAAAGTAGAAGATCAAGTTCAATAAGTTCCTCCAAAGACACCTATCAAATTAGTTCAAAAGAATCATCCTTCAGATCATATTATCAAAAACAAAGATGCAAGAGTTGAGACTAGAAGAAGAATCCGTTCACCAGAACAAACACAACTAGCACTCTCATCTACCATTTAACCAAAAAGTTTTGAAGAGGCCAGCAAGGATGAATTTTGGAATAAGGCCATGGATGAAGGATTGGATCAAATAGAGAAGAATGACACTTGGGAATTGGTTCCAAGACAAAAGAACAAGAATGTGATTGGCACAAAGTGGGTATTCTGAAATAAATTGAATGAAGATGGATAGGTTACAATAAACAAAGATAGATTGGTATGTAAAGGATATGCACAGATTGAAGGAATCGACTTTGAAAAGACATTTTCTCCAGTTGCCACAATGGAAGAAATTTGATTGCTCCTAGCTTATGCAGGCTCCAATAATATTAAAGTGTATCAGATGGACATGAAATCATATTTTTTGAATGAGGAACTTGAAGAAGAATTCTACATTGAACAACTCAAAGGATTTTAGTTGTTAGAGAACGTAGATTATATGTGTAAATTGAAGAAGGCCTTGTATGGTCTAAAATAGGATCCTAGAGCATGGTACTCTAGACTGGATAAATATCTACAGCTGGCAGGGTTCAGAAAAGGAAGTGCAGACATCAACCTCTACACCAAGGTAACTCAAGATAGTATTTTATTAATTGAAGTTTATGTTGATGATATTATTTTTGGAAGTACTGATGACAGGTTAAGCGAGAAATTTGCAAAGGATATGTAGAATGAATTTGAAATGTCATTACTTGGAGAACTATCCTTCTTTGTGGGTCTTCAGATACGTCAAAGCAACTAAGGAATTTTTATTTCTCAAACTAAGTATATTAGAGAAATGCTAAAGAGGTTCGGAATGGAAGATTGCAAACCAGTTACCACTCCTATGCAAACCAGTTGCAAGTTGAGAAAAGATGATGATTCAAAGTCTACAGACCAGAGGAAATATAATTCAATGATTGGTATCTTAATACATGTGACAACATCCAGACTAGATGTAATGCAGGCAGTTGGACAAGTGGCACGATTTCAAGCAGCACCAAAGGAATCAAATGCATTAGCAGTGAAGACGATTTTTAGATATCTCAAAGGAAGAGAAGAGTTTGGATTATGGTATCCACAAAGAAAGGATCTATCATGTATTGCCTATAGAGATGAAAATTGGGTAGGTTGCATTGATGACCAATGAAGCACCATTGGTCACATTGTTTAGTATCATGTTTAAGAAAGAAACAATCATCAATATCCTTATCTACATTTGAGGCAGAGTATATTGCAACAACAACATGTTGTACACAGGTTCTATGGATGAAACAAATTCTAACATATATACAGGTTGAGGATGATGAGCCCATTCCAATCTATTTTGATAATACAAGCGCCATTAGTATCTCAAAGACCCGGTGATGTACTCCAAAAAGAAGAACATTCCAATCAAGTATCACTTTATATGGGAACAAGTTGTAGAGAAGAACATCAGATTTGAATATGTGGGAACAAAAGAACAAGTGGCAGACATATTTACAAAACCTTTTCCATGGGAAGCCTTTGAGTATCTTCACCAGAGAATCGGAGTAATTTCTACTCCAAAATGAATTCTTATCTTATATGTATTATATTTACACAAGGAAGCACCATAAAGAGGACAGTTCAAGTCAGGAGATCAGTTTTCGGAAGAGTTTAGTCAGGGGGAGTATCCCCAAGGACAGTTCATTTAGGGGGAGAAACCCTGGATGGAAAGATACATTTTCCATTGATGATAAAGGGGGAGATATTTTATCAGATGAAAAACATAGAGGCATGGTTCCAGGGGGAGCGATGGTCATAGGGGGAGAATGAGTGATATGACTTCAGTATTTCATGACATGACTTCAGTATTTCATTAGAGTGTTTCCATCAATGCCAAAGGGGGATATTGTTGATTAATTGGGTTGGTTGTCATTGATGTCAACCCTTGAAGAAATTACGGTAGCTCAAAGGTTTGGGTAATGGAACCAAATTTTTTTTATGGATAATGGTATGATTTTTGATATATTTTTTGGTAATACTATTCTATATGGATAATACATGTCATGCCATTTCTGGTGGTATGTGGAACATCACATAACTCCTTAGGGTTAGAGAGGTATGGCTATGTGAAGTTGGAAAACCCTCATGAGTCATCTAGAAGCCCCAAAAGGTCAAAGTAGTAAAAGTGTTTGAAAATTAAATTATTTAAATAATAAAGTTAATGGAGAAATCCTTAAAATACGGAAATTGGGATGCTACATGAAAGTATAAATAAGAGGCAAGTCTCTCTCATTTAATCACACTTGAACCTATTGAATATCATTGAATATCTATTTTGTTAAAGGTTATTTGGGCAAGTGTTATTGGTAGAGAAAAGTGTGGCAGGAAAAGTGTGGCATAAAAAGTGTGGTAGGAAAACTGCGACATAAAAAGTGCGGCAGAAAAATCGCAGCAGAAAAAGTGCGACAGAAAAATTGTAGCAGAAAAAGTGCGGCAGAAAAATCATGGTAGAAAAAGTGTAGCAGAAAAACCACGACAACAACATGGTTGGGGTCTATTTATGAGATATATGGCACATCCTGTTTGAGGTATGTTTTGTGAGCTATGGTTTAGACCTTGAGATGGTATTGGATGTTCAGTATTGCTACATATATTAGATTTGTTGAGGGATACAGTTGGTATTTTGTTGTTGGTATTTGGCATATGGGTATTGATCTTTTGGTTGTGATGTGTTGCTGAAGTTGTTGGTTTAGCTTGAGGCTACATAATAGTGAGGTTGTGACACATGGTTTGATGTAAGGTTTTATGGTATTTGTTTTATGGATAGAGTGATGAATTGTTAGATAACTTTTGATGGTTATATTGGTGTATGTCTTTGGTATATAGTTCAGGTACATGTTGGGTACATGGTTGAGACAAGTAGTTGATGAGTTGGCACATACATGAGGTGTATAGTTGATGATTTGGCACATACATGAGGTGTATAGTTGATGATGTTGTTACATATTGATGAGTCAAGGTTGATGCATGGTTGATGCATGGTACACATTGGTTCAGGTTATTGGTACAGGTTGTTTGGTGCAGGTTGATTGGTACATGTTGTGACAGGTTATTGGTATAGGTTGACAATGGAAGTGGTTGATTAAGTGACAGTGACAAGTTATCTACATTTGACATTTATATTTCAGGGAGGTTGGATGAGGCAATGATAGGTGGTTGTATCCACCTTCCAGTTGTAGCCGGAGAACTTAGGGGGTTGTAGCCTCCTTTTGGTTGTAGCCAGAGAATTGGGGAGTTGGAGCTTCCCTCGGGTTGTATCCTAAGAAACTAGGGGGTTGGAGTTGCTTTCCAGTTGCAGCTAAAAAACAGAGGAAGTTGGTTCTTCCAATGAATGTAATTCTTCAATACATATAAGAAAAAACATTTTGCGGTTTTCTCCTGTGTTGGGTTTCCACGTAAAAACACCGGTGTACTATGTATGTGTATGATTGCTCAATTTTTCATTGTTTATTTACTCTGCAATTATTGGATGATAATGATACACTGATGTAACACTTACATTATATGGTTAAAAATGATTAAATTTGTCTATTACCGATTCCCCCCCCCTCTCAGTAATCCAACAGAAACACCATACAATGGATCCTATTATGGAAGGGATCATCTCCTGTTCACTTTATTCTTCGAGGGGGAAACCTCCTAATAAGCTTAAACTCTAATTAAATACTTATCTTATTCATATCCCATTACATTACTTGAACCCATTTGTATAGTGCTACTAACCACCTAAGAACATTCTAGAGGAGGAATCTTCTAGAAGCAGAACCTTCTAAGAAGTCATCTTACATTTATTATATCTAACTACCATAGTGGGTCTTATTTAATACTATAGTGGACCTAGTCCACATTACAAAAATGGCCTCCACTATTATCACTATGGGCCCTTCGGGCCCCCCACTACCTCTCTAGCTACCTAACATTCCATCCCCCTTATGAAAGTGTTGTCCTCAACGCTTGTTATAAGGGTGTACAACCATATACCAGGGTCCCATGGATAAGTGTGGACCATAGTGTTGAAGTATACTAGAGAACCAGGGTCCCATGTAGAAATGAAATCCACAATGCTGAAGTAGTCAGACCACCATTGTAAACTGGAGTCCCACGTCCAAGTGCTCATGTAAACTCCACACGAAGGATATCTGAATCTAGTAACCAACTAAAAATTATGCTCCAAATATTGACACTTTTTATGTGGATCCAAATAAGAAGATCCATACACATAGTGGGAAAGGGTCGTAGTTGAATATGGAAGGAATCATACCACTGTAGAATATGCAGGATGGAAACTGGTAATCATAACTATCTTCTAATTTGTTACATTGATGTTCTCTACAAAACGTGGAGTAGAGTCATCAAATAAATTATGAAAGTGGTTGTCATCCTAAAAATGACAACTATCCATATACCAATCATCACAATCATCCTCATAATAATACCAAGCATATCTTTCTTGATAATATTCATCCATAATATACCTTTCATGCCTTGAAATTTTGGACTCTTAAAGACATTCCTCTTGAATATGTTACATTTCAACTTTGAGCTCTTGAATACATTTCTCTTGAATATGTTGCATTTCAACTTTGAAATCTTGAATTGTTGTATTTATGGCTTCCATAATTTGAGAGAGAATATTCATTGGAAATACTACATATAAGATACCAAAAGAAATATCTTAAAATTCTCTATCCAATGGGTCTGATCTCATAGAAATTTGAGCACCATGTGAAAAGTTATGAACTCTGCAATCCTGCCGCCGTCACGAAAACCCCCCCAAAATGGCTGATTTTAAATCAACGATATATTCATTTATGGAACTCTGATTCGGATGATTTTTTGTTTGAATTTTGGTGAAATTGTGAGAGGAAATTATATATGTAATTTGTTTGGGAAAATTATTCCCCAGGTGCTACAAAAATAAAAAATCTCTCGCAGTCGTTCATGAAAAACCTTGAAAATTGCATATTTTAGAATGGTGATAGATTCACTTCCCGGGCTCTCTTTCAGATGATTTTTTTTTTGAAATTGTTTTTTTTTCAGAGAGGAAATCATATATACAACACGTTTCTGCAAACGATGCACAAATATTTATAGAAATTGTTTGGAATGTCGCGACCCTCATTTTCGTCTCCAAAAAATATGCAAAAAATAAATTAAATTTCCCACACTTCCTGCCAAGGAAAGTGCTATGATAACAATTGTTAATTACCAAATATTGACTATAGAAATACCACAATAGATCCATAAAGAAATATAGAAGAAACACACTTTATTATGATAAAACCCTTTAGGTAGGGAAACACCATATAATGGATCCTATTATGGTAGGGATCCTCTCCTGTTCACTTGCCTCTTTGAGGGGGCAACCTCCGAATGAGATTCAACTCCAAATAAAATACTTCTCTTATTCATATCCTATTACATTACCTGAACCACTTTATATAGTTCTACTAACCACCTAAGAACATTCTACAGGATGAATCTTCTAGAAGTAGAACCTTCTAGGAAGTCCTCTTACATTTATTATATCTAACTACCATAGTGGACCTTATTTAATACTATAGTGGACCTATTCCACCTTACATTGAATGGCCTCAACTATTATCACTACAGGCCTTCCAGGCCCCCTGGTACCTCTCTATCTACCTAACAAAGTCGATGTGACTAAGTGCCACACACCTAAATGTCACACTTAAGTGTCATAAATGTTGTATGCACCTTACTAAGTGTCGCATGAACTTTATCAAGTGTCATGTGCACCTTAATAAGTGTCACGTGCACTTTATTAATAGTTAGAAATTTGACACCATGGAAGAACATTTGTCATAATCCCTAGTCATCATGGAGGAGAAAACCTCATCATGAGAAGGTCGAAACAAGGCCTTATACCTTGATATTTTGACCATTTTTGAAGGTCGACTCTCCCGTACCCATGTATAGGGAGCATTGAAATCTTGTCAACACTCCTCTTTCCATGTATATGAAGTGTTTTCAATGCCCCGTGCTCAATTTTGGGGGAGCATTGAAGTTGTTAGAGGTAGTTATGTCTAGCCCACTTTATTTTAAGGGTTAGTTATGATAATATGTGGTCAAGGATTCGAGTCATATCTCATGGCTCCATCTTAGGTAAACTCAATATCCATGAGATAAGATAAATCCAAACTTATGGAGCTAAATCCTCGACAATTTCCCAAAATAATACATGATGGTTAAGCCTCCAACTTCTGTATAATGAGTGCATTCCAAGGTGAAAAGGGGATAGAATCCATGAGAGCATCATAATTCTAATCTTGAGACATTCAGGGGAGGGGTAGATAGGAGAGATTTGGAGGAGTTGTTGCAACATCAACTTTGATTGTGAGTGCTTCATTATTTCTTTCCATTAATACATAATGTGTCCTCTTGCCTTCATGTTTTGTGTCACTTGCTACATGCATTTCTATTGTTGTTAAATTCATCATATATAGATCTATTGTCACCTAGAAATATAGTGTATAACATGGATATTTCTCTTGTTCCTCTCAGGTATTTTCTTACATCTAGGAGCTTGGTCAACAAGGTCAAAGACTAGAGAAACAAGGAAAACCATCGTGAAAAGGTGAGTCATATATATCTTTCCTCTTACTCTGATTGTTGAAATAGGTCTAAAGGGAAAGTAATTACCATTTGTTTTCCTTCTGTCTTGAATCAAACAACGGGTTTTGATCCAAGGGGGGTTTCACCTGTCCGTAGGGGGAAACTTTACCACAAAAGAAAAATGGTGACTCCAATGGGGAGAGATTTTATTAGTATTTCCTTAGTTTCTTCTAACCTTTTGAGTCTTGGGTGTTAATTTATCTTGTTTAATTAGATGCCCTTTTATTTCTTCCCTTCCCCCATCGCGATTGGGAAGTTCACTAAGTCAAACAACTAATTCCATTTGAATATGGGAAAAACTTTGTGCTTTTTCAAACATTTCTAGGCTTCAACACTCCCCTCTAGTGGCCTACAGAGTGTTGAAAACCCAATTAAATGCTTCATATTAGTCTTTTGGGAAGTGTAGATGTTTTTTCAATGTCGTGTCTGCTTCAGGGATAATTTTAAGGATGAAAATTTATATTAAAATGTAGAAACATGGGCTAATGTTACTATTCCTTAATATGATAAATGTAAAATGTTTGGCGATAGTTTTGTAAAAATATTCAAATTTCTAAGGATTTTATATAGTTTCTACAAAATTTTGGTGATTTTTAAGGTAAAATAATTTTATTCTACGGAATTTGGGAGAATCATTTTTAGAAAAAATGGAAATTGGAGAATATTTTTTGGGGAAAAATCATGGAAAATTAGTCCATTGGCGAAATTTAGCCCCTAAAATCATCTATGCCTTGCACAACAATTTGTAGCTACAATGTTCACCACACTATGGAATTTTATAGAGCCCATGAGATTCTTGATTTTATATTTCCAACAACATAGAGATCCACTTGTAATTGTGAACAATGCGAATCTATGTTTATTGTTGAATACCAATTCTACGGGTCACGAAGATCAATTTATCTATGTGTTCAATCCTCAAACATGTGGGTTATGGACCCATGAAATCGATTGGTTACTTCCATAGCATCAATAAACACTTGAAATATCCTTCTATTTGACACCCTGGATTTTAATGGCACTCTTCTTCACACTAGCCACCCATGAACTTCATAGAAACTCCACCCTTCTCAAGCACCCATCTCATGAAAATATAGTGCTCCTTCCCAACACCTCATCCAGTGCTATCCAAATCGATGTTGAAGGTTCAAATCCAAGACCCTTCACATTAACACTAGGAGCTAACTTCTAGTTGTCAGCTCGTTTAACATTGGCATCCAATCCTTTATCCATAGGACCAAAATTTATGACCTTGGTCTTATCACTGAAGGTGGCTTACCACTTGAAATAGTGGTTTTAACTTGTATTCTTGTGGCAGGGTCGAGTAGTGATTTTCGAATACACTTCGAGAGCCCATGCAATCGCATGATCGTGACGTGTGTCCCTCCCTTTTCACCATTTCATATAATTGTGTGAGGGTCGCTACTTTTTAAACATAATACTAGTTACTCGTGAACAATGATTAAGGATCGTCGATCTCTCCTTATAATGAATGGTTATATCTCCACCTCAATCACATGACATCAACTAAGAACCAGAGTGACATATCCTTACCGATGATCATAATATATAGTCTACCAAATGTTTCAGTCTGATTCAATATATCAAAACCCTGTGATAGAACCATGTGATCAAGATGTTGGTGTATCAGGGTTTTGGGGATCATAACCACCTTGCTACTGGCTAACAATATGTCCCAGGGCTGGTCAGCAGATAGAGAAAAACTTTTCCTTGGAGCCACGATACCATCATTTTAGGGTTTTTGGGACATCGACACTGAGATAACATTTACACTTAATTTAACAATGCATCGGAGGGTCAATGGGTTGGTACATTGCAATATCGATAGAGAATTATGAGTCGTTGATTCCCCACACAAATGATTGGCTATATATCCTTTCTTCCTCATCTGATGTCATTCAAGATTTGGATTTCCACCAATCCTTTCATTTATCAACGATCAATATTCTTCATATGCCTTTTCATGGGTTCATACATGCAACTCCCTATGCTCTCGTTCATGGCCTGTCTCCTTACACACATTCAAGAATATTAATTCAATGGGATTTCTACACACATATTTACACATAAATTCACCACACAAAGATAACACTTGAGGTACATAAAATAGATATATTTTTGTTAATATCGAGCTTGATTACACACTAAGGTAAATTATCATGCCCGGTCGCACTTGCCTGGTTTACATCATGTATGGCCTCATTTCACTCATGCGTAAAGTATTAAATTTATAACGTAGAATACAACAAGGATTAATAAGAGGATTGGATCACTCCAGATGTGATGCATCTTCACAATATCGCTAATATCACTCAAAACAATAAATATCACAACAAATCTTGTCTTTAACTCAAAATTTTAAGGCATCACATCCTCTTGGTCATGCTGTTGTTGGGAAAAACACCCTACAGACTAGCAAAATAGAGTTCAAACTTTTCATGTAGATTTGACCGAATAGAAACTACTTTTTTTACCTACATCCCAAGATTCAAATCCCTTTTTCTAAGTAAATGCATGGAAAATGAACACCTACCTTATTACCGGCGTTTGATGTCGATCCTCTGTTGTGCTTGACTACTTGTTCGCAATGCTCCTTCCGAAGATGACCTGCACTCAAGACAAACAACAACTATGCATGCATGCTACTTCTATACTCAAGGGTTAGAAATTAAGCATAAACTAATCAAACTGTAGACAATTCATGAATTGGGATGGGAAAATCATTCTCTTTATTATTTAAAGTGAGTCAACTTACAAAAGATGAGACTGGCCACCACTCCTTGAACCTGATCCTGGGCTGCTCTTCTTCTGTCCTTCAACTACTTTGCATTAAATCTCCTTTGGCATGAAGAAAGGCTAAAGGGTTGGGACAATAGAATATGTAAATAGGCAGAGTTTCTTCGCTATATTTTTTCCACCTCCAAATGGTACCCCTACCCCTTCTTTTATAGGCTAGAAGGAGATAGGGTTTTGGATGAACCCTTGGCCATGCATGGCTAGGAGTTTCAGTTAACTCACCCATATCTTTTTATTCCATCGTCAACTTTCCTTTTTTCGTGCTTTTGTAGGTACATG
>JZKD02S1625241.1:0-19497 GCA_000966675.3 Picea glauca
GATTCAAAGGCCTTTATCTAGAGGAATTACAACTTCTTTGGCTTGTCTAGGTTTATTTTCTTGTTTTCACTATTCTTTTGGCATACATTGGTTTGGTGCAATGAAATAGGGAGTGAGGGTTTCCCCTTTTGTGGTGATTCAAAACTTTGGGGTTTGAAAATGGGGATGTTACAGAATTATTATGTGAAAATTCTTGAAAAGAGGAGGGAAAGTCGATAATGGTTCATATCATGAGTGGGAGACCGAATTCCCTTAAAAGGGATTCATTTTATGCTTGACATTGGAATTCAAAGGCCTTTATCTAGAGGAATGATAACTTATTTAGCTTGTCTAGGTTTCTTTTATTGATTTCACTATTCTTTTGGCATACTTTGGTTTGGTGCAACGAAATAGGGATTGAGGGTTTCCCCTTTTGCAGTGATTCAAAAATAGGACCGTAAACTCAATTTAGAGATCCCCTTTTATTTGTGCAACTACGACAATTTTTTCGGCAAGGGGGTGATTTACGGTTAATTTGAAGTGTCTTTTTTTGTGTGTTTTTGTTTCTAATAATTGCATCATGATAAGGTATTATTATTGTCCCCATTCTTTATCACAATGCAACATGATGATGAATCAATTCGCCAAGGTCAATCTGGCTAGAAATTATTGTATTCTTATATTTAAGTGATTATTTCTGTAAAATTTGAGTGCCCTGGGAGTTTTTCAACATGCTGAATCCATTTCTGCATTCAAAAAAAGATTTTGAACAACATAAAATAGTGATTCATGTAAATTTATATCATCGAATTCCCACGAAAAAAACTGTTTCGTAGAACAACTAGCCAACTCCTTTGAATAGTCAATTAGTTTATCAACTTTCACATAATTTTGTTTCAAAGTTCGCTCTCGGCGGTTCATATAGAATAAGGAAAATATCATCACCCCATTATCCCGTCGATTGCTTTTTCCGGTATTTTCGGTGATCTCGCACCATTGCAGTCACTTTGTTCCAAAGTCCGATATGCTTCGTTCATTTTACCAGGAAATATCATGACTATTTTGTGCTTTCCTTCATTCATTGAACAAGGAAAATATCACGACCTCCAAAATATAAGAACTATGGTAAATTTTAAAGGTTAAATTGTTTTGTTTCTATTTGGTATAAATACCTTTTAAATATATGAATTATCTAAAGTTTTAGTTGAACACTCCCTCCAACCCACTAATTTCCCTAACCAAGACACTTTATTTTCCCTCATTCACTCTTTTCCTACAAATTGCCTCATAACTCATATTTCTATCTCTCTATTTGCAATACAACCAAACCCTTCCTCTTCTCCTCCTCTTAAGAGTTGCCTTACTCACTTCCTCTTTACCATTGGAACTTAGGTTTTCATTATTGACTCTTAGTTTGACTATAATGGGGTTTATAATTCTTTGTCTGCTCTAGCCTAGCCTAGCCCTTGTCCATCATGTTCCATATGTTTCATTAACTTGTAACCAATGTCTCTCGTATGTTTTTCAAAATTAACAAAAGGATCTTTTAAAATATAGTGAGAAATATCCTTAGAGGGTTATCTTACCATGCTTGTCTCAACCATGTTGTTGGATTTTGAAGTAGCAATGGAAGGTGCTTGTTCTTCGTTTGTCTCTTGGATGGCTCCTATAGCTTGGAAAATGCCTCCTCTTTCACTGCAAATTCTTGGTACAATTGAGTCGTAACTTGAGCGAGCCTTTATTCTTTCTAATCATCTTGTTAAATTATTGCCTCTCCCAATTACAACATCTAAACTTTTCTCTTGCTCTAGTCTTCCATGATAATGGTGAGATATTTGTGGCATTTGATTAGTTGTTTCTTCATCAATGACACCAATTTGGAAAAAGTCTCAAGATCCTTTTCCAAGTTTTCTATCCTCCTATCAAACCTCTATAATTTCTCCTTCAAGTAATGATTATCCTCTTGGATTTGCACCTTTGAAAATCCTAAGATCTTCAAACCTTTCTCTTTTTAGTGCTTTACCCATGTAAAGTCTTGCTTTCTCCAAAAGAATTTTTAACTTCTTCAAGATCATATATTCAACTACTCTAATACCATATAATTTATAAATGGTAGGCATGTGGTCCATCTGTCTCATCAATATAGATCTTATCTATAATTAAAAATGTAAAGTCTCCACAATTGTAATTAGGCTGAGTTCAAGCATGTATTCTTTGTTCTTTAACCACCATGAATGGATGTCCCTATTCTAATTAGTGTTCAAGCTTGGTGTTGATGGATTTTATTAATGCTCAATAAATATTAGAAGTGACTTTGTGCATTCCTATTTACTGGTGGTATTTTTACAAATTGCTTTGGCTCAAAGAAAATCTTTACTCCTCATGGATAGATTCAAAGTCCTTTTCCTCCTCCTATCTATGAGTTTATTTCATATTTTCAAGTCCTACATCCTTGTGCTACAACCCCTTCTTCTTCCAAAGTTTCATTTTTCCCCATCTCTTATATTTTGTTTGTGTTAAGCAAGCATTCTTTACTATAATGATGTCTTGGAATGTTGACCATTAAGAGAAATTATGATTAGAAAAAAATTCCAACCGACAAATTATTATTTTGCGGGTTATCAATGACATATGACTTTGTGTCTAGTCTACTCATATATTTATCCTTTTACACTCAATGGAATGTCATGGCAATGATTAGTTAGTCATTGTAGCTTCACTAGCGGGTTGGCAACATATTCCTATGGCCAAGTCAACCAATTTAAAAACTAACATTGTTTTAGCATCTTATAGCTTTAATAAGTTATTGCATCGAGAGGCACTCTACAACCCAATATGGAGGAGATATTTTCATGTACATAACGTTATATTAATAAATTAATATAAAGTAAACACAAAAATACAAAATTTACAAGTCGGCTCGGCTCAATTACACTTACATATAAAAACAAAAAGTACAAGTCTGCTCAGGTCATAGATGTAACAAAAATACCTCAAATTTGGGAGTGGATAAATTGAGGGAATTGTTTGATCCAAAAAATAAAGGGGAATTGGGTATATAAGTTTCCACAATTAGTCATTATGCTAGAAAAAAATTCTGGATAAAAACTATGTATGAGGTTTCGAAACCTCATACACAATTTTTATAAAATAAAAATTTCGAGAAAAGGGGAATTGACTTAAGAGATTAGAAGAGTGATGAACATAGGTAAGTTTTTATGATGTAAACCCTATAATTTTGATAAATTTTCCAGAGATATGAATATTAATGCTTTAGAAACTATTGTCCTGCAAGGTAAGTTCTATTACTATTTTATCATCATCTGTTGCTACTTCATTTTTTAATTAAAAGCCAAGATCATCCCTTGGAAAAAACCTAAAGACTATCATAAAAAGAGAACTTCATTTTTTTGAGTTAAATTGTTTTTTTGAGTTAAGTTGTGATTAGGCAACAACCATACTAAAGTCTATATATTCATCTACACAACTAGTTCTTCTTACATATATTCATAATAATGTGTGCCCTCTCAGTTAGTGTTCTTACTATATGTACGCAACCTAGATCTATCTTACTAAATATTATGGTTTCTCTTCACAAGAACTAATAGATTCATCGTAGCTTGAGCAATAGAGCTTCAAAAAAAATATGAAATATGAGTCAACATTGTCAAGTTATTTTAATTCCACATAAACTATAGATGGTGAATATGTACATATTCAAGTAATAATTATTGTGTTTGATTAGGTGCATCATTTATGCTCTCTGTATATGTAGAGATTTCCTTACCTTTGGTCAAAGGAAAAATATTTCAATGATATTTCCTTTTCCCTATGATATCCCCCTCCCTGATTCATTAGGCAAGTAATTTACATAGATCTACATATTAAATCTTTGCATATATGATCAATTTTGTTGAAGAAAAGAGAATTTGGTTTTGCTGAGTTGAATTGTGATTACGCAACATCCAGATAAACTGATGAAGGAGATGTAATCCATAGGGCATGAATCTAATGGTCAGTGCAAAAAATGAATTTTCCATGATGTACCCCTTCCAACATTCACAACGATCCTACATATATTTGGTACCCCTTCCAACATTCATATGACTGCACACACATTACGAGTAGTAAACCAAAAGAAATGAATACAACCCAGTTCTAATTCAAATGGATGATTAAAAAAAAAATGAATGGATAGGTCTCCTATGAAAATATTTATCACTTGGATCAAGACATTGAGATCCATGGCAACCTGAATATAAAAAAAAAACAGTGCTCATTAAATAGTGCATCGATACTCTCTATACTTTCAACCAATTGAGGAAAGTGAGTAAATTTCAAATGATCAGATTAATATTGGACATATAAATATACATAATGTTGATCATTTACAAATTGTGTCACTATAATATAATAAAAACTCAAGAAGATAGATTGACATTGATCCTTCTCAATAATACTCTCTATACTTTCAACTAACTAAAGAAAATGAGTAAATTTCAAATGATCGAATTAATCTTAGACATATACATATACATAATGTTGATCATCTACAAATTTTGTGTGAGCACCCACGACTGAAACCAACCTAGATCCATCTTAACCTTGGATCTATCAAGCATCGATAGGGATAAAATATCTCGAGATACAAACCTCGATTAATTCCTGTGGATTTCTATGCAATCATTAATTCCTATATCACCTATTTATGTATTTCACACTATATGATATAGTTTTTATCCTGAGTGTATATTATATCCTATTTTTCCTCCTCCTAACCTTAATATCATTTAATGAGGTGTTAGTGTGAGAGAAAATCTAGTTCAAGAGGTGGTTACATCCATGTACTATATATGTGTATCATTGGTATGAATATAGTTGAATTGGATTATGTCTTTTCCATGATCTTCTTGTGTCTCACTACATATTCTATAGCTGACTCTATTCTTTCAATTGGTACTGGAGTTACAATGGAGATGTATTGATGTGATGTAGTTATCCCATGGTAGTGATCCATGAGACGTGTAGCCAATGGTGTGAGATGTTAGTGCTAAGATTAGCATGAAGAAAAAGAAGAATAGTTGGCATACATGAGCTACATCACCAAGGAAATTAAGTTCGTATAACTCTCCTTAGTTCCTTTGATTATAGTTCTTAAGAAATATGTTGTAAATAATCAAAATAGAGTTATGTATGTGGGTCAAGAATCCTTATTCTATCTAGGTGTTCCATCATTGGCTTATGGTATTTAGATTGACATGGATATTTTCCAACCTATTCTTTCAAATCTAGTATGTTTTGTGTTAATATCATATCGGGGTGCTCACATGAAGATGATGGTCGAAAAGTGGCAATGGGGTGCCTAGGAACACACATACACATGAAAAATCACATGTTCGAATAAATGTGCACACATTCATGAGCTTGTAGCCTGAATGTTATACAAAATACCATGGAGGTTGTCAACTCAGCACCAACTAGGCGTTCTTAAGAACACATGCTCATTCTTAAGAATGTGTTCTCGTTCTTAAGAACACTTATGCATTCTAGGAATGTGTGCACATTCCTATAAAGTAAATTTTGGAAAAAGGGCCACAATTGGTCCATTGTTACCAATATACCATATCACATGTTTTAGGATTTCTTGAGCAAATTGAGGAGCTATATTTGAGGAAAGATTGACAAGGCATTGTAGGACTCTACTGGTGTGGTCATTAATTGGTTCCAGGAAGTATTTCATTGAATTTGATTGTTTTTCTATTTCATAATTTCTTTAAATAATAAAAAGAAAAAAAAAATCCCCTATTAAAATGCATCATACTTAAATAACATGGAGCCTGCACCTAGAGAAAACCCAAACCCAACATCACCACATGAAGGAAGAACAAACCCAACCCAGAACTAGGAAACGTAAACATTAAAATTGATGCATGGATGAGGTCAGTATGAACCCTTATACAAGACTTAAGAAATACCAACGACCCCTCACAATTTTCACTGGCCATATCCCTAGATACCATTGTTAATTCTATTGCAAATTCCTAAGGCCAAACACACATTTTGCATAATAGGGCTGGAATGTTTGACTATTTTTTGATTGGTCTAGATAAAAACCAAGTTAGAGACATCAACATTTCAAAACAAGACTTGATGACATTGTTAATTGACCCGAGAACTAGAACACAACCTCCAGTCACAAATAAACACATTTGCATGGAATAGTGCACCTACCAATCATTTGTAAACAATTAGATGGATAGGTGGTTCATGGTGTTTGACAAACCTCCCTACAATAATAGGGAGGTGCCTTTATATCTCCATAGGAAATTATGGGTTGATTTTGTTCTAGGTCACCATGTCAACTACTTTAACATTGGTTATTTCTAGAGGGTGGATCATGGGTCTGCATAGGATTGAAAAAATGTTAGGTGTGACCCATTGCTAGGCCCTTGTCCTCTTAATTAGATGCCTAACCCCCATACCCAATATCCTACTGTAACAGAAAAAATTATCGAGACCTAGTCATCCATAACCACCTTGACCCATAACCTAATGCAACATATCACATTCATATCATTATCTTGCGAAGAAGGACCTTTGGGAGATGTTGGGGAAGGGGTTTGGACTTCAATCCCTACAATAGAGTCTGGCCAGCAGAGGCCACAGGGACACAATACATGTTTCCATCCTTGTTCATGTGACCCTCATAGATGCTCGAGTTTCAGGAAGACTTGTTATGCACTGATGGAGGCCACTAGACATGAAAGTTTCATGGAGGAGATTAGTATCATGATCATCTCTCTATTCTTCCTTGATTGTGTGTTTGTGTGTGTGTGTGTGTGTCTCTCTCTCTACACACACACATACATATATATTTTTAGGATATTTAGACACTTGGGTGTTAGTTAATATCAACTTGGTCTATTGTGTCGTTAGGTAAAAGTGTGTTTATTTAGTATGTATTTGTATTTATGTAATATGACGGTCATGATATGTTCCCGATATAGAGTGATCCAATAGATCATATTCTACTTGATCTTAATGGATACATTGATTCGTATCTTAACACTAATTGGTCCATGATATCTATTTAAAGAGAATGGATGGTAATTTTCCGATGATCAATTATGAGAAACTCTCTTGTAAATCTCTATGTAATATTTTTGTTTTGCATTAATAAATTTCTCCAAGTGGCCACATTGGCTAGGGTTGCAAATGTTTCCTCATAGGAGCCTTATCATGTTAAAACATCAGTGTGTTGATCTTTTATCTAGTTGTGTGAGTGGTTACTGAAGGTGTTCAACCTCTGTTGGAATACCCATGTTTTCGAACATGGTATCAGAGCACATTTGAAGACTCACTCCCATTGTAGATCGAGATCATGAAGTTGTGTTGCCACATATTTGGTTTCTACCATTTCCATATATTTATGGGCTAAGAGGATTGTTACATTGCATCCAAAGTGCTCGTTTAATTTAGGAACACCTTTCTTTTCACTTGAAAATGTTTTCATTTTCCCAATATATGACCATTTCAGTCAAATTCAAAGGTTTAAAGCCTGAACACGCCCTTTTAAATTTTTGCACACATAATAGTTTGGTTTTCTATTTTTTTTTATTTTTTTATTTTCGGGTTGCTACTCTTTTCTATTTGTGTATGCTCTTTTCCACACTCTCTGTGCGATCTTGGAAAAATAGAAAAAAAAATCATAAAGGTTTTTCATGTTTGTGTATGCTCTTTTTTGTGCCAATTAGTGTTAAGATACGAATCAATGTATCAGAACAAAGGGAAATTTTGAATTTTTCAAGTAAGCTAACTGAGATATAACCCTTGTTGCCACTGAGAAGCAAAAACAATTTCTTGTGTGAAAATAATTTTTTTAAAGAAGACTCTCCAAGGCCATCATCATCATCATCATCAAGAACAACAACATCATCATCAACAACAACAACACCAATCCTCCTTCTAAACAATAAAATATGTTTTTCACTAGCTCACTTGGTTAAAAGTTGCTTTATTAAGTAAGAGGTCTTGAGTTCAAGTCTCTTTTTTGTTACTTTTTTTTGAAAAAAATTGTGCATCGTGAAACACTATAAATAACTTTAATATTTTATTTTAAGTTATTTATTTTGCATGCAACTTTCATTTATAAAGAAACTTAATTGTAAAAGTGATACTCGCTTATTCTATAAAAGTGGGTCACTTCATAAGAAACTTATTTGTAAAAGTGAGGTTATTAGAAAGAGGTGTATCACGTGGACCAACTTCTACTTGCCACATGGCTATTTGGTTACCGTTTATGCCTTTTTTCAAAAGGGCATAACTTTCACATCCGAAATCCGTTTTCAGTGATGTTTTTTTTTAAACAGCCTATTTTTCCAAGATGTTTCCATCTAGACCATCATTTTCGGTGTTTAAATTCATATTATATACATGATTAGTATGGATTTTCGCAGTGATGTTTTTCTTACCAGCACCAACTACTTCTAATGGAAATCCCATACAAAGGATTTATTAAGAAGTAAAGGATTGTATAAGATTACCTTGGGAAAAGAACACGAACCCATTGATGATGAAAAGTATGCCAAATAGATTAATATGAATGAAAAATCTAGTGGACTAATAAGAATATCCATCTCTCATGATTTAAGGTTTCACCTTAAATAAATTAATGCCCCCAATAAAGCTTGGGAAAAGCTTAAATATGTGTTTGGTAAACACAAGATTATTCGATCTCACCAGTTGCAAAATCAGTTAATGACTTTGAGTGCAAAATATTTTCCCTACATTGAATATTACTTATCTAATTTCAAAACACTTAGACTTTTGTGTATAGAGTGCCAACTAGATATGAAAAAAGATTGATGCATATATGCTATTCTTTATAAGCTTGGTAGTGCATATTCTATTTTTGTATATACCTTTTATGGCACTAGAGAAGCTCTAGGGAGTGATTATAAGGAACCCTCTCTTGAGTCCTTTTATGATGATGTAATTCAAGAGCATGATAAGCTTGTGCAACTTGGATTGATCAACACTGCAGGTACATCCAACAATTCCTTAGTATTCCAGTAGAAAGATAAATCTGAGAATCCCAAGAAGCAACATCCTCGCCACAACAACAAGAAAAAAAAGGATCCCAAACCCTCTCAGCCAGCTTCCACTCCCAATGGTGATGAAGGAGAAAAGTATAAAAATAAGAATACTAACAAACATTGCAACTTTTGTGGGAAATATGGTCACGTGGAGCCCAAATGTTTAAAAAAGATGGAAGCTTTGGAATAAACAATGAAGAAGAAAAATTTCATTATTGATTCTTCTTCTTCTAACTCTTATTCTCATGGACATTCCCTTTCTAATTCTGGTTTCTCCTTCAATGTAACTTCTTCTTCTTCTTCTAATGAGTGGCTTATTGATTATGGAGCATCTTATCATATGGCTAAGGATAAAGCCATATTTTCTTCTCTAAATTAATTTAACACCAAGAAAATATTTGTTGGTGATGATATATCTCTTAGTGTTGTAGGGTCTATAAAATTTCAGGTAGATAATGGCCATTTCAATGTTGTATTATGTGTTTCAAGTATTTCCTGCAACCTTATATCGTTGTATCAAATCACTTATTCATGTGAAGATAAAATTATATATTTTTCACGTCACCAAGTTGTAATCAAGGATATAAAATATCCTAAGCATGTCCTTGCAACTAGAATTGTTGATGATATTACCAGGTTGTACAATTTTGACAACTTTGGGTCATCATATTTTCCTTTAGTTTTTGTTACCCATAGCTATGACTTGAGAAAACTTTGGCATGAGCGGTTTGGTCATCTAAACTATCACTCGTTACAAAAACTATGTAATTAACAGATGGTGATCGATCTTCCTCTTGTTTCTTGCAGAGATGGTTTTTGTGTCAGTTGTGTTCTTGACAAGCATCATTGGAATAGTTTTGACAAATGTGCCTCTTGGCATGCCTCGATCCTTTTGCAGCTTGTTCACAGTGACTTGTGTGGTCCACCTTCTTCTCCTTCTTTTTCTGGGTGCAAGTATTTCTTAACTTTCATTGATGACTTTTCCAGATGCACTTGGGTTTACTTCTTAAAACTTAAGAGAAAATTTTTTGACAAGTTTTTGGCCTACAAGGCCCTTGTAGAAAATCAATCTGGATATCAACTTCAAAGATTAAGAATAGATAATGGAGGAGAATATGTGAACAATAATTTCACAAGTTACTACATTGCATATGGCATCCAAATGCAACACATTTTTCCATATACACCACATAAAAATGGTGTTCCTGAGAGAAAGAACTACACATTAAAAGAAATGGATGATTGTATGATCCAATCTAAGGGATTACTTCTAAAGTATTGGGAGAAATCAATTAATTTTGAAAATTACATAGTAAATCATACTCCCACAAAGGCTCTTAAAAATATAACATCGGAAGAAGCATGGAATAAAATTAAGCCAGATGTAAGCCACTTCCTTGTATTTGACAATGTAGAATTGGCTCACATTCTTGATGAAAAAAGGAAAGCGTAACAACCTAAAAGTGAGAAGTGTATTTTTGTTGGTTATTCTAAATATGTCAAAGGTTACAAACTTCTTCAACCTCATTCCAATGAAATTACTATTATAAGATATGTTAAATTTGATGAAAATCACTTTTCGTTCGATCCTAATTCAACGTTTGTGCCTTCTTCAGCCCATGAGCCATCTTTAGTGTTTGTGCCATATTATGTTCCTATTTTGGTTTCTTTTTCTTCAGATGATGACATTTTGGATGAAAATCTACCTCTGTCTTCTTACCTTCCTCTAGGTGAGTCCATTGAACCTGAACTTGCACCAACACCATCGCTTCCTACATGGGTCCATTCAACACGAGAAGCAACTAGTGAACTTTTCGGTGATCCTTCATATTAACGTCAGACTCATTCATAGTTCCAACGAGCCTCTTCTATTTTGGCTCAAGTTTCAAGGACTCATGATCTAGAGACATTTGCAGAAGCTTCGGGTCATCCATATTGGGATACAACAACGAATGAAGAATATCATTCTTTAATGTCAAACGATACTTGGGATCTTATACATCTTCTGAAAGGAAGAAAACTTATCGGATGTAAATGGGTCTACAAAACTAAGTATGAATCAAATGGAAGTGCTGAAAGACACAAGGTTTGGTTAGTTTCCTAAAGATACTCCCAAGTTGAATGGATTGACTATAATGAAACCTTTTCCTCTTTATCCAAAATGAATTCCATCTGCCTTTTTCTAGCCCCTGCAGCCTCACATAAATGGGAGGTCCATCAGATGGATGTCAAATCCACCTTATTGCATGGTGATTTGCAAGAATAAATCTACGTGGAAAAACCTCCTGGCTATGTCCATAATCACTCTAGCCTTGTTTGTCACCTTAAGAAATATTTGTATGGTATTAAGCAAGCTCCCTGGGCTTGGTATGCCAAAATGGACAACTTTCTTCTTGACACTAGCTTTTCTAGATGTCATTTTGATCCTAATGTCTATACGAAGAAAGTATAAAGACATCTCATAATCCTTGTTATTTATGTTGATGATCTTATCCTCACTGGTAGTGACCCAAAAAATTTAACCCATGTGAAAACCAACCTTAAGAAGAAATTTGAAATGACCGACTTAAGCTATTTGCACTATTTCCTTGGCCTCCAAGTTTTGCAAACCAAGGAAGGAATTTGTATTTCCCAGTTTAAGTATGCTTGTGATCTTCTTCATCACTTTCGCATGGAATATTAAAAACTAGACCCTTCTCCCTTCAAGTTTGGAGTCAAACTTGTTTCCAACTGTACTTCTCTCGAAGTTGATGCCACTTTTTACCGTTAGTTAGTTGGCAACCTCTTATACTTGACTCATACCCATCCTGATCTTTCCTTTGGTGTTGGTATTGTTGTGCAGTATATGCAAACACCCCATGAAAGCCATTGGACAGGAACTAAAATGATACTTTAGTATGTTTGGGGTATAGTTTAGTTCGAGATACATTACAACTTAGGGGAAACTCCTTTATTGGTTGGTTTCATTGATTCATATTGGGTCGGTGACCCCGATGATCGAAAGTATACCGCATGTTATGTTTTAATCCTTGGTTCAAGACCTGTCACTTGCGCCTGTAAGAAACAACAAGTTATTTCTCTTTCTTTAGTAGAAGCAAAGTACTGAGCAATGATTAATGCAATTCAAGAATCCTTGTGGCTTGGAAAAATCCTTTCAGAGTTTGGATTCCAGCAGCAACATCTGAAAACCCTCTAGAGTGACAATCAAAGTTCCATCAAGATTGCAAAAGACCCAATTCAACATCAACGCAACAAACACATCGAGATACACATGAAATTCATCCAAAATCTCATTCATGATCAAGTTATTGAAGTTCTCTTTTTCCCTACAAAATATCAAGTTGCATACCTTTTCACAAAGTCTCTTACATAAGAGAAGTTTTCCAACCTTCAATCCGTGTTAGGAGTTTAGGAAGTTGTCATTAAGGGGAGATAGGCTCTAATTCCTCCTTCCTTCTCCTATTGTGTCGCCTTTTTAAATACATCAATCCTATCCCAAGTTGTTCTTAAGGGGGGATGTTAGGATATTTAGACACTTAGGAATTAGTTAAGATCAACTAGGTCTAATGTGTCGTTAGATAAAAGTGTGTTTATTTAGTATGCATTAGTATTCATTTGTAGTTAGGTAATCCAACAGTCATGATAGGTTCCTGATATAGAGTGATCCGACATATCATATTCTCCTCAATATTAACGATGACATTCATCTGTGGCTTAACACTCGATCGGTGCATGGTCACTATTTAAATATCATGGAGGCTCATTTGTTGATGATCAATTGTGAGAAACTCTCTTGTAAGTCTCTTTGTAATTTTTTTCTTTTGCATTAATAAATTTCTCCAAGTGGCCACATTGGTTGGGTCCATGGATGTTTCCCTGTAGGGGTTTTACCACATCAAAACATCAGTGTGTTGAAATTTGATTTGGTTGTTTGAGTGATTATTGAAGGTGTTCATCCTCTATTGGAATACCCATATTTTCGAACACACACGCACACACACATTTTATTGTGTGACTTGTTTTCTATATCTAATTATATGTTGTGTGTAGTTTCTACACTCAGATAGTAGACCCTCGAACCCTGTAGATGCATTAGATTTAGTTTCCACCATAGATGTAGCAGTAGAAGTTGACTACTCGTTTGGTGTACCTCACACACATGTATGGTTGAACTTTGTTTAGTCTTGCAATTATGGTTCATATGCATGTAAGTTTGTGGATAAGTAGGAAATTCAAGATGTTTTGGGTATATATTTGAGACAATTTGTGTCATTTTAAAATACAATTTATGTCATATTAAAATGTTGAAATTTGATTGGGTTCTACCCCTTAGCAATTTATACCACATGAATAGTGAAAATTGAGACTATAAGGTTTATATGGAAATACCATTCCATTTGTATTTGAGTTATACACCCAAGGTATACCATCCTTGTCTCTCATCAACAGGTTATCCATTGAATCCAAGTGTCACTAGCTTGATTTTTCCCATATCTCCTTAGTCTCCCCTTGTCCTCCATGTGGCCTAATGCTATGTCATCCTTCAATATTTTTAGTTTACCTATTCAAGGTATCATAGGGCTGCTTTGATAGTGACCCACCAGGTCTATTTCCCAGAGGTGCAAAGTTATAAGTAACTTTGTTGCAACTTCACACACTCGAGTTCCTCTTGAATTATTTATACGAGCCCAAAATCCTCTATTACAGAGTTTGGAATACTTGGTTCTCGCACCAATATCTATTTTGACATGAGACCATGAGCTAAAAACATGGTCTAATCATCTCCTTTACCACCCCCGAAGCCCCTAGTGCTAATATCCTTTATCTTTATAGGACCAAGGCTTTTGACCTCAGTCTAAGCTCCGAGAACTTTGTTGATACGCATTGAATGTCCTCCATATATATCTTTTTCTAATCGAAGGTTGGATATAACTATTCCATGAAATTGTTGAACTTTAGTTCATCGTTGATCCATTATGATGATCAAAAATGGATACTCTAGTTTCTTTGCGCCACTCTAATGATGGTCGTTGATCTATATTATTCAACGGATGACTACCACATATAGTGGTCCCAAGATGTCTGGACTTCACACCCTTTTCAAAAACTCAAAATTTTCGAAGGCCTCGATACACAATGACCTGGAACGTTGATCCCGTTGGTGATCAACGATCACAATATTTTGTTGGAATAATGAGAGGGTTGGGGGTGAATCAGTATGAGCACTTTATACCAATTTTAACCATAATATATATTCTTTCACTTTAACAACATTGTTCAATATTTTATCATCAATGTATCATCTATGTTTGTATTCAATATATCATGAGCATATAATCATAAGAAACTTCACATCAATAATGTCACATCAAATACAAAGTACAATGGTATTTACGTGGAAACCCAAATGGGAGAAAACCATGTAATGATTTATTATATATATTAAGAGTTCATTCATAAGAAGCACCACCTTCCAAATTCTCCAGTTTCAACTGGAAGGAGGCTCCAACCCCCTATTCTCAGGCTCCAACCTTAAGGAAGATACAACTCCCTGATTCTCTGGCTCCAACCGAAAGGAGGCTACATCCCCCTTTCCTTGGATCATCTCGTCGCCCTAAAATACAAGTGTAGACCAAATGTCACTACCACAATCACTACCACTGTCAATGCCATTGTCACTGTCACTGTCACTGTCATTGCCTCTGTCACATCACCTTGTAACCTATCACTGTCACTACATCCAACCTGTCATATCATCCTGTCACTAATCAACATTTCCAACATATCAATGTCACTGATACTCAACCAAATCCTCTCACATGGATCATACACCAAGGAAACCTATTAACTATATGTCCGACATAACCAACACATGCCTCTACCAAGCATGTACTAAGATCACCAACATACCATCATAGGGTATGTGTCTCAAACATGTACCAAATCATGTACCAAACCATCAACTTGTACCATACCAAGCATCAATCATGTACCACAACAAGTGAATCAACCATGCACCAACACTTATACCAAACCATGCATAAACTATGCACTTAAACAATGTACATCAACACTGGTACCATAACATGTATCAACCATGTACTACACCAAGTACATCAACCATCAACCATCGACACCATACCATGTGCCAACCATGCACATCAACCATGGACATCAATCATGTACATCAACACCAGTACCATACCATATACCATATACCATGAAATGTGTCTCAACTATATATCATATCACTCTCAATAACGCCATGTACCATAAGAAAAGAATCAAGTATATTCCAATATCACAAATATGTGCCTCTAACAATGAACCATAACAACCATACACCAAGCACCAAGAGTATGTCTCAAGAATGTAACAATATCACCTCAACCATATGCAATCATGTACCATAAAGGGCCTCCAAGACATGCCCTAAGCATGTGCCATACCATCCAAGGTACAAGCCTCAAACAAATACATAAAAGACATGCCTTTACTCATGAAAACCTGAAGCATACTATCTCAGACACTGTAACAATTGTGTTGTACCATCAAACCTTGCTGCAACATAACCAAGCAATATTTCCTTAGGTTCGTGACTCGCTCTTCTACTTCCTGCAAATGTATGCAACCTGGCCTTCTTCAACCCGTGTATGTACATGACCTATCCTTCTGTAGCCCACATATAACCTCATAATTCTAGGGTTACCAGTTTTCTGCAACTCCAATACTTTCTCTCCTTCATACATTCGTTGCCTTGGAATTGATACATCAGATTCAACGTCAGATTCACTAATAGATTTTCCAAAAGATAAACCATAACATTCACAATATATATATTCAATTTAAGTATGTTTGTTCTAAGGAGAGACTCTTTGAGGTGTATTTATACTAATGCTAGGTAACCTCATTCCTTATTTTAGGGATTTCTTGTTGCACCCACTTTACCCTTTGGCCAAGACTTGTAATCAACTAGGGGCTTCTTGACCACTCTTCGGGTCTTCCAACTTTACAAGGCCATATCTCCCTAATGGTGAGGAACCACGTGGCGTTCAACATATCACCAGAATTAGTATGATGAGTATTATCCATCTATGAGTATCTTACCTACATTTTCATTGTCCTTCATGTTCATATTCCTCAACAAATTTCGGATTCCATAACCACACCTCCAAGGTTTCATGTATACTTCATCAAATGTATACATCACATATGTTGACATTAAATAACTCACAATCAAACTCGATCATACAAATTATAAACAACTATCCAACGATCTCTTTCACATCTATGGGGCTTATGGAATTCTTCAAGAGTTGACATCAATCTCTAAGGGTTGACATCAATCTCTAAGATGACTCTCCAAGGGTTGACATCAATCTCCAAGATCACTCTCCAAGGGTTGAAATCAATGACAACCAACTATCCAACATTCTCCCCCTTTGGCATTGATGGAAACACTCATGATCATTCCCCTCTATGATCATTTCTCCTCATCAATGTCCTATCTCTCCCATTTTAACATCAATGAAAAAGGATATCTCCCCTTGGGGATTCTCCCCCTGTATTCATGCCTCTGTTCTTTCTCTTCCTCTTTGACCAAAGTTTAACTCCCCTATCAATATGTCTCCTCCTGACATTGTACCTACTCCGACCAATCATGGGAAAAATAATATCTCCCCCTATGGGTATGTCTCCATGTCTGTATGTTAATTATTTTCCTTTCTGGATCTCTCTCTCTGATGATTTGACTTCTCTGCAAGATATTGTATAGATCAATATAAGGCTACATATATATGTTTCCTTTCCTCACTTCTAGTGCTGCTTATTATCCATTGGTGCTTCCTCTTGAAACTCACTGAAATATATAAAAATCATTCATTACTTGATTTATTCAATCAATTTCATATTCACTTGACCAAACTATTCACTGATTTCCTTATGATGATATAGATTATGCTATCGTTTCCTCTTTTCCTGTTCTGTTGTGCCTTTCACTTCTTTTCCTTTCTATGACTAATTTATTCCACCGATTCCAATTGTAAATATGCTACCATGCATATGAACCATGTTTCCTGTACCTATTAAGAATCTTACAAATCCATCTTTGTCCTTATGTCACAAACCACTCATAACCTTGCTACTCAACTGTCTACAATGCTGACCCATCTGTCATAGAACTATCATGAAGGTTTCACCTGAATATCCTACAACTGATCATCACATGTTCCTATTTATGAGACTAAATCAAATATGACCACTGATATGATCTATCTGCTCATCAAACTTTGCATGTTTGGACAAACCTGTATTGAAGATATCCCCGCCTGATTACATATGTGCAATACAATCATAAACTTATGCTTGTGTAACTGCCAACTAATACTCGTGTGGGAACACTACTTCTCAATATATCAACCTGTTACTTTGTACTTCTTCTATCTGACTACTCTGAGTCTATTTATTTTATCACTTCAAACTACTCAAAAGATGGTTCTTTGATTTGTAGTAGCTACTGCATTGACCCCCCCTATTCAATAGACATATTTATTGAGAATCTCCAATCCAGGTGGCTTAAAAAAATACCTACTCCAATGCAGAGTAATCTTCCTCTTCATCTGTAGACTCATCATCTCTCTAAAATCTAACTTCTTCCTTTCATCCTGTGGATTGATGTCACACTACAATTCCTGAAAGTACAATCTCTTGAACCTATTCTTTATTCAGTTGTTCTTCTTTTCTTTCTTGTACTAATAAAAGTCCCGTGATCTCTGGGATCTGGTCTTTATTCACTAGTTCTTATTGTTTTCCATTTCTTCTCCAAATATTCTTGTATCTATCATCTTCCTTTTTTCCTGTATATTTTTCTTGATCTCGTACTATTTCCAATCCTGAGAGTATGAATTATGGGTGTTTTTCGTTTATCTGATCTTCCTTTACCTGTTCTTTTTTTCTTTTCCACACTTTCTTATATCCGGTATCAATGTTCTCTTTCATATAAGTATCCATCATGCTTCTACAATCACAATATATGTGACCATAATTGTGGAATTTGTAACATTCAATATTGTGTGGATCCACATAAGTATTTCTTGTTTGAATATTTCTTCCATAAGCCCTACAATCTGCAGATTTATGTCCAAAGTTAGTACAATAAAAAAATGACCATAAAATAAATTTACATACCTGGGAGTGAATGGTGTTCTTTGTGGTGTAGTCCTTATGAATTCCTTTCTTGTCTAATCATGATCATGATTGAAGCTTCTTTGTGGCTTGAATGTGGAGGATATTCTTGAAGATTCATCTCTATCATTTTTCTTTGATTCTAACTAACCATAATTCCTTCCCTTAAGTATTTTTGCATAACTCTTACTCTTTTCTTCATTCTTCTTTTTTGGAAACTTAGAGTGCTTCTCTTCAACATTCTCCACTGATGATGTGGATGTTTCTGTCTCTTCATCGTTCTTGCTGAGCTTGAAAATTTTGGCTCTTAATGTGACAACTTCTTCTTCAAGCTTCTCAACCTCTTCTTCTTTCTTCATCATCTGAATCTTCATTACTTCTTCTGTTTTCTTTGCTTCTTCAAGTTGGATCTTCAAGGATATGATTTCCTTTTCAATTCTTCTCTCTTCTTGACCAAATTTTTCTTCAAGTTGATTTAGGTCCTTAGTTCTTTTCTTGAGATGATCTGTCAATATCTTCTCTCTCTTTTATGCTTCCTCCTTTTGTGCTACTGTTTTGGCTTCCATGTACTGCTTTTGACTCTTGAGAATTTATTCAATTTATTTGGCTACTTTCAACTGATCCTGTAAACCTATAATAATATGATGTACTTATTCTGATATTTGAGGACTTTCCTTTAGCTTAATCAATTATTCCTTGAATAACTAGTTTTCCTTCTTTGCTTTTCTGATTTGAGTGAAGGTGTAGTTAAATTTTGCCTCAATATCCACCTCACACTCTTATTCTTTTGAGTCTGTCTGACATGATGAAATTGTTTCTTCTTGTCATGTACATGTATCTTCTTTTGCATTCTCTCGCTCTATGATGGAAAAATAATAGATATTGTGTAGCGTATCCCAAAGTTCTTTAGTTGATGAGAATTTACCCACTTTGTCTTTTACTGAATCATATAGTCCTTCCAAAATGAAATCCATTGATATTTTGTTGTTCTTATTTAATTCCTTCTTGGTTGTAGTCTAAGGTTTCTTTGTACCATTGTATCCTATCAGAACTGATTTACAAATATCATACCCATGTGCTTTTAAAAATGTTTTCATCCTTGAGCTCCAATACTCATACTTTAAACCACTTTGACCATCAAACATTGGTACTCCATTCACACTGCACTCCATGATCTACCTTCCAATGGTTAAATTGTTTCTTGAAGGAACCGAATCTGATACCAATTGTTGGAATACTG
>JZKD02S1625241.1:28298-42687 GCA_000966675.3 Picea glauca
AAAAAAAAAAAAAAAAAATAGAAAACCAAACTATTATCTTTGCAAAAAATTAAAAGGGCGTGTTCAGGCTTTATACCTTTGAATTTGACTGAAATGGTTGTATATTGGGAAAATGAAAACATTTTCAAGTGAAAAGAAAGGTGTTCCTAAATTAAACGAACATTCTGGATGCAATGGAACAATCCTCTTAGCCCATAAATATATGGAAATGGTAGAAACCAAATATGCAGCAAGGCAACTACATGATCTCGATCTACAATAGGAGTGAGTCTTCAAATGTTCTCTAATACCATGTTCAAAAACATGGGTATTCCAACAGAGGATGAACACCTTCAGTAACCACTCACACAACTAGATAAAAGATCAACACACTGATGTTTTAACATGATAAGGCTCCTATGAGGAAACATCTGTAACCCTAGCCAATGTGGCCACTTGGAGAAATTTATTAATGCAAAAGAAAAATATTACATAGAGATTTACAAGAGAGTTTCTCATAATCGATCATTGGAAAATTACCATCCATGATCTTTAAATAGATATCATGGACCAATTGAGTGTTAAGCTACGAATCAATGTAGCCATTAAGATCGAGCAGAATATGATCTATCAGATCACTCTATATCGGGAACATATCGTGACCGTCATATTACATAAATACAAATACATATTAAATAAACACACTTTTACCTAACGACACAATAGACCAAGTTGATATTAACTAACACCCAAGTGTCTAAATATCCTAAATATATATATGTATGTGTGTGTGTAGAGAGAGAGAGGGACACACACACACACAAACACACAATCAAGGAAGAATAGAGAGATGATCAAGATACTAATCTCCTCCATGAAACTTTCATGTCTAGTGGCCTCCATCAGTCCATAACAAGTCTTCCTAAAACTCGAGCATCTATGAGGGTCACATGAACAAGGATGGAAACGTGTATTGTGTCCCTATGGCCTCTGCTAGCCAGACTCTATTGTAGGGATTGAAGTCCAAACCCCTTCCCCAACATCTCCCAAAGGTCCTTGTTCACAAGATAATGATATGAATGTGATATGTTGCATTAGGTTATGGGTCAAGGTGGTTATGGATGACTAGGTCTAGATAATTTTTTCTATTACAGGAGGATGTTGGGTATGGGGGTTAGACATCTACTTAAGAGGACAAGGGCCTAGCAATGGGTCACACCTAACATTTTGTCAATCCTATGCAGACCCATGATCCACCCTCTAGAAATAACCAATGTTAAAGTAGTTGACATGGTGGCCTAGAACAAAATCAAACCATAATTTCCTATGGATATATAAAGGCACCTCCCTATTATTGCAGGGAGGTTTGTCAAACACCACGAACCACCTATCCATATAATTGTTTACAAATGATTGGTAGGTACATTATTCCATGCAAATGTGTTTATTTGTGACTAGAGGTTGTGTTCTGGTTCTCGGGTCAATTAACAATGTCATCAAGTCTTGTTTTGAAATGTTGAGGTCTCTAACTTGGTTTTTATCTAGACCAATCAAAAAATAGTCAAACATTCTAGCCCTGTTATGCAAAATGTGTGTTTGGCCTTAGAAATTTGCAATAGAATTAACAATGGTATCTAGGGATATGGCCAATGAAAATTGTGAGCACTCTCTGGTATTTTTTAAGTCTTGTATAAGGGTTCATACTGACCTCAACCATGCATCAATTTTAATGTTTACGTTTCCTAGTTCTAGGTTGGGTTTGTTCTACCTTCATGTGGTGATGCTGGGTTTGGGTTTTCTCTAGGTGCAGGCTCCATGTTATTTAAGTATGATGCATTTTAATAGGGGATTTGCTTTTTCTTTTTATTATTTAAAGAAATTATGAAATAGAAAAACAATCAAATTCAATGAAATACTTACCTGGAACCAATCAATGACCACACCTGTAGAGTCCTACAATGCCTTGTCAATCTCTCCTCAAATATAGCTCCTCAATTTGCTCAAGAAATCCCCAAAAATGTGATATGGTATATTGGTAACAATGGACCAATTGTGGCCCTTTTTCCAAAATTTACTTTATAGGAATGTGCACACGTTCCTAGAATGCACAAGTGTTCTTAAGAATGAGCACACATTCTTAAGAATGAGCATGTGTTCTTAAGAATGCCTAGTTGGTGCTGAGTTGACAACCTCCATGGTATTTTGTAGAACATTGAGGCTACAAGCTCATGAATGTGTGCACATTTATAAGAACATGTGATTTTTCATGTGTGTGTGTGTTTCTAGGCACCCCATTGCCACTTTTCGACCATCATCTTCATGTGAGCACCCCCATATGATATTAACACAAAACATACTAGATTTGAAAGAATAGTCTGGAAAATATCCATGTCAATCTAAATACCATAAGCTAATGATGGAACACCTAGATAGCATAAGGATTCTTGACCCACATGCATAGCTTTATTTTGATTATTTACAACATGTTTCTTAAGAACTATAATCAAAATAACTAAGGAGAGTTATACGACCTTACTTTCCTTGGTGATGTAGCTCATGTATGCCAACTATTCTTCTTTTTCTTCATGCTCATCTTAGCACTAACATCTCACACCATTGGCTACACGTCTCATGGATCACTACCATGGGATAGCTACATCACATCAATACATCTCCATTGTAACTTTGGTACCAATTGAAAGAATAGAGTCGGCTATAGAATATGTAGTGAGACATAATCCAATTCAACTATATTCATACCAATGATACACATATATAGTACATGGATGTAACCACCTCTTGAACTAGATTTTCTCTCACACTAACACTTCATTAAATGATATTAAGGTTAGGAGGAGGAAAAATAGGATATAATATACACTCGGGATAAAAACTATATCATATAGTGTGAAATACATAAAGAGGTGATATAGGAATTATGATTGCATAGAAATCCACAAGCTAAGAACAACCAGGAGATAGCCTCCTACTATGCTCCAAAGTGGTAAGGTCCTCCTAGTGAAATACTTAGAAAATTGTCTTTGAGGAAATGCAACATATATATATAAGAAAACTAAATATACCATGCAAAGAAAAACAATATTACCAAGCAATGGAAGATTAAGCATGCCCTCAACTATGAGGTGCTCTTCTTGTAACTAGTGTCTTGGTAACCCTCCTTAGAGAGAGATTCAAGAGGATCCAAGAATGCTAAGGAAAAAACCTTTGATTCAAGCTAAATAGAATAACAAAAGGATTAGACCAAACCAAAAGAGAGAAGTAAATTGTGAGGAGTCTCTATTGTAATAAGAGTGATGGAGACAGTTAGTTTAGGAAGCCTAAGACAGATGAAGAGTTTAAGAGAAATGATGGAGAGCTTAAATCGTAAATCCTGTAAAGTAATAATACATTTTGAGAATGAGATTATGAACCTTAAAACAATATGAAAATAGATTTTTGACAAAAAAACAAAACTATACAAGAGGGTCTAAGGTACAATATAGAAGGGTCCAAGGTATAATAAATACTACATGAGAAAAATCTAGGCTTCCTAACTACTCATTTTTTCACTAAGTCATCAATGATTCTCATGCTCATTCATGGGTTTTCACTGAAAATGTGCTCTTTAATCTAGCGACCTATGAGAGATAGATGTGGATATGCGTGTACAACCAACAAATGATGTACCAAATAGAGACAACACAAGGGTTAAATCATATTTAACCTCATCATCGGTTATGTGTTCCCCTATATCAATACACAAACATTAAAAATGTCCTCTAATTTTTAAGTGTTATATATATATTACATATTTAAATTTTTTTTTTTTATCTATTTTAATTATATATTTATAAGGTTTTTTAATTATTTATGATTTTATATATCCAAATGTTTGCACAAATTCCACATGATTTGTGTAGTGTGATAAATGCTAGAAATGGGTGGATATCTTTATTGTCAAACGATGAAATGATAATACATATAATCTTTTAAGGCATATTATTTATATCCTATAAATATTATAATGATAACATGATTGCGTTCATGATAATATGCCATAAAACACACTTCTAACCATATTGAATATTTGTATGAATACCATTTTTATCTTTTAAATTAAGTTTAACTTATAATATTTTAAATTTTGTTAATATTCAATATATTTTATTTATTTATATAATTTTTATGATATATTAATTTATATTGATTATAACCCAATCAAACAACTTTAAAGTATCAATTAAGTATTTAAGTTATTTGCAATGCAATTTTTTTTTAATATATGCCTATGGTTATAATAAGTTTCATCATCCTTATTTGTGGTAGTTGAAAATCGAGTTGAATATCATTTAGGTTAAAGTTATAAACTCTATTATAGGTAAGTTAAATATCATAATTTTATGACTAATTTAGATCTATGTTAATTTCAGATTTATTAAGTATTGAGAAGGATCAAATTTCTCAAGGTTTGTATCTTGAGAGATTTGATCCCTATCAATTCTTGATAGATCCAAGGTTAAGATGGATCTAGATTGGTTTCAGTCGTGGGTGTTCACACAAAATTTGTAAATGATCAACATTATGTATATGTATATGTCTAAGATTAATCTGATCATTTGAAATTTATTCATTTTCTTTAATTAATTGAAAGTATAGAGAGTATTATTAAGAAGGATCAATGTCAATTTATCTTCTTGAGTTTTTATTATATTATAGTGACACAATTTGTAGATGATCAACATTATGTATATTTATATGTCTAATATTAATCTAATCATTTAAAATTTACTCACTTTCCTCAATTGATTGAAAGTATAGAGAATATCGATGCACTATTTAATGAACACTGTTTTTTTTTTTTTTTATATTCAGGTGGCCATGGATCTCAATGTCTTGATCTAAGCGATAAATATTTGCATAAGAGACCTATCCATTCATTTGTTTTTTAATCATCCATTTGAATTAGAACTGGGTTGTATTAATTTCTTTTGGTTTACTACTCGTAATGCGTGTGCAGTCATATGAATGTTGGAAGGGGTACCAAATATATGTAGGATCGTTGTGAATGTTGGAAGGGGTACATCATGGAAAATTAATTTGTTGCACTGACCATTGGATTCATGCCCTATGGATTACATCTCTTTCATCAGTTTCTCTGGATGTTGCGTAATCACAATTCAACTCAACAAAACAAAATTCTCTTTTCTTCAACAAAATTGATCATATATGCAAAGATTTAATATGTAGATCTATGTAAATTACTTGCCTAATGAAGAAGGGAGGGAAATATCATAGGGAAAAGGAAATATCATTGAAATATTTTTCCTTTGACCAAAGGTAAGGAAATCTCTACATATACAGAGAGCATAAATGACGCACCTAATCAAACACAATAATTATTACTTGAATATGTACATATTCACCATCTATAGTTTATGTGGAATTAAAATAACTTGACAATGTTGACTCATATTTCATATTTTTTTCGAAGCTCTATTGCTCAAGCCACGATGAATCTATTAGTTCTTGTGAAGAGAAACCATAATATTTAGTAAGATAGATGTAGGTTGCGTACATATAGTAAGAAAACTCACTGAGAGGGCACGCATTATTATGAATATATGTAAGAAGAACTAGTTGTGTAGATGGATATATAGTCTTTAGTATGGTTGTTGCCTAATCACAACTTAACTCAACAAAATGAAGTTCTCTTTTTATGATAGTCTTTAGGTTTTTTCCAGGGGATGATCCTGGCTTTTAATTAAAAACTGAAGTAGCAACAGACGATGATAAAATAGTAATAGAACTTACCTTCCAGGACAATAGTTTCTGAAGCATTAATATTCATATCTCTGAAAAATTTATCGAAATTCTAGGGTTTACATCATAAAAACTTACCTATGTTCATAGCTCTGCTAATCTCTTAAGTCAATTCCCCTTTGCTCGAAATTTTTATTTTATAAAAATTGTGTATGAGGTTTCGAAACCTCATACATAGTTTTTATCCAGAAATTTTTTCTAGCATTATGACTAATTGTGGAAACTTATATACCCAATTCCCCTTTATTGTTTGGATCAAACAATTCCCTCAATTTCTCCGCTCCCAAATTTGAGGTATTTTTGTTACATCTATGACCTGAGCAAACTTGTACTTTTTGTTTTTATATGTAAGTGTAATTGAGCCGAGCCGACTTGTAAATTTTGTATTTTTGGGTTTACTTTTTATTAATTTATTAATATAACATTATGTACATGACAATATCTCCTCCATATTGGGTTGTAGAGTGCCTCTCGATGCAACAACTTATTAAAGCTATAAGATGCTAAAACAATGTTATTTTTTAAATTGGTTGACTTGGCCATAGGAATATGTTGCCAACCCACTAGTGAAGCTACAATGACTAACTAATCATTGCCATGACATTCCATTGAGTGTAAAAGGCTAACTATATGAGTAGACTAGACGCAAAGTCATATGTCATTGATAACCTGCAAAATAATAATTTGTCGGTTGGAATTTTTTTCTAATCATAATTTCTCTTAATGATCGACATTCCAAGACATCATTATAGTAAAGAATGCTTGCTTAACGCAAACAAAATCTAAGAGATGAGGAAAATTGAAACTTTGGAAGAAGAAGGTGTTGTAGCACAGGGATGGAGGACTTGAAAATATGAAATAAACTCATAGATAGGAGGAGGAAAAGGACTTTGAATCTATCCATGAGGAGTAAAGATTGTCTTTGAGCCAAAGCAATTTGTAAAAATACCACCAGTAAATAGGAATGCACAAAGTCACTTCTAATGTTTATTGAGCATTAATAAAAGCCATCAACACCAAGCTTGAACACTAATTAGAATAGGGACATCCATTCATGGTGGTTAAAGCACAAAGAATAGATGCTTGAACTTAGCCTAATTACAATTGTGGAGACTTTACATTTTTAATTCTAGATAAGATCTATATTGATGAGACAGATGGACCACATGCCTACCATTTATAAATTATATGGTATTAGAGTAGTTGAATATATGCCCTCGAAGAAGTTAACAATGCTTTTGGAGAAAGCAAGACTTTACATGGGTAAAGCACTGAAAAGAGAAAGGTTTGAAGATCTTAGGGTTTTCAAAGGTGCAAATCCAAGAGGATAATCATTACTTGAAGGATAAATTATAGAGGTTTGATAGGAGGATAGAAAACTTGGAAAAGGACCTTGAGACTTTTTCCAAATTGGTTTCGTTGATGAAGAAACAACTAATCAAATGCCACAAATATCTCACCATTATCATGGAAGACTAGAACAAGAGCAAAGTTTAGATGTTGTAATTGGGAGAGGCAATAATTTAGCAAGAATAAAGTCTCGCTCAAGTTACGACTCAATTGTACCAAGAATTTGCAATGAAAGAGGAGGCATTGGCCAAGCTACATGAGCCATCCAAGAGACAAACAAAGAACAAACACCTTCCATTGCTACTTCAAAAGCCAACAACATGGTTGAGACAATCATGGTAAGATAACCCTCTAAGGATATTTCTCACTATATTTTAAAAGATCCTTTTGTTAATTTTGAAAAACATACGAGAGACATTGGTTACAAGTTAATGAAACATATGGAACATGATGGACAAGGGCTAGGCTAGGCTAGAGCAGACAAAGAATTATAAACCCCATTATAGTCAAACTAAGAGTCAATAATGAAAACCTAAGTTCCAATGGTAAAGAGGAAGTGAGTAAGGCAACTCTTAAGAGGAGGAGAAGAGGAAGGGTTTGGTTGTATTGCAAATAGAGAGATAGAAATATGAGTTATGAGGCAATTTGTAGGAAAAGAGTGAATGAGGGAAAATAAAGTGTCTTGGTTAGGGAAATTAGTGGGTTGGAGGGAGTGTTCAACTAAAACTTTAGATAATTCATATATTTAAAAGGTATTTATACCAAATAGAAACAAAACAATTTAACCTTTAAAATTTACCATAGTTCTTATATTTTGGAGGTCGTGATATTTTCCTTGTTCAATGAATGAAGGAAAGCACAAAATAGTCATGATATTTCCTGGTAAAATGAACGAAGCATATCGGACTTTGGAACAAAGTGACTGCAATGGTGCGAGATCACCGAAAATACCGGAAAAAGCAATCGACGGGATAATGGGGTGATGATATTTTCCTTATTCTATATGAACCGCCGAGAGCGAACTTTGAAACAAAATTATGTGAAAGTTGATAAACTAATTGACTATTCAAAGGAGTTGGCTAGTTGTTCTACGAAACAGTTTTTTTCGTGGGAATTCGATGATATAAATTTACATGAATCACTATTTTATGTTGTTCAAAATCTTTTTTTGAATGCAGAAATGGATTCAGCATGTTGAAAAACTCCCAGGGCACTCAAATTTTACAGAAATAATCACTTAAATATAAGAATACAATAATTTCTAGCCAGATTGACCTTGGCGAATTGATTCATCATCATGTTGCATTGTGATAAAGAATGGGGACAATAATAATACCTTATCATGATGCAATTATTAGAAACAAAAACACACAAAAAAAGACACTTCAAATTAACCGTAAATCACCCCCTTGCCGAAAAAATTGTCGTAGTTGCACAAATAAAAGGGGATCTCTAAATTGAGTTTACGGTCCTATTTTTGAATCACTGCAAAAGGGGAAACCCTCAATCCCTATTTCGTTGCACCAAACCAAAGTATGCCAAAAGAATAGTGAAATCAATAAAAGAAACCTAGACAAGCTAAATAAGTTATCATTCCTCTAGATAAAGGCCTTTGAATTCCAATGTCAAGCATAAAATGAATCCCTTTTAAGGGAATTCGGTCTCCCACTCATGATATGAACCATTATCGACTTTCCCTCCTCTTTTCAAGAATTTTCACATAATAATTCTGTAACATCCCCATTTTCAAACCCCAAAGTTTTGAATCACCACAAAAGGGGAAACCCTCACTCCCTATTTCATTGCACCAAACCAATGTATGCCAAAAGAATAGTGAAAACAAGAAAATAAACCTAGACAAGCCAAAGAAGTTGTAATTCCTCTAGATAAAGGCCTTTGAATCTCGATGTCAATCTAAAAATGACTCCCTTTTAATGGGATTTGGTCTCCCACTCATGATATGAACCATCATTGACTTTTCGTTCTCGTTTCAAGAGTTTTCATAGATTCTTCCTATAACACCCTTGTTTTCAAACCCCAAACTAGTGATGTATATTGTAGATGTAGTACATGGTCGAGATCCAAGTGATGTATATTATGAATTTAGTATGTGGTCGAGAGCCAATAGAGATTTTTTTTTACATGGAGTTTTATGGCCAACAATGGAGTTCTGAGTGTTGAGGCTTGAAGGTAGTTGTTGTGGGCATGTTTGACAACTGTTTGGAGTTGGAATTCCATAGAGAAAGAGGTTGTGGGTTTGTGAGGGAAGTTCTATTCAAAATTCACCCAAGGAAGTACACGTTTTGCTGCTGGGAGAAGTCATGTTGCAGCTGAAGAATTCCTGAGGTCCCAACAAGTAGAATTTTTGTCCAATCTGTGCTGGAATCCCTGGAGGGGAGTGGAAAGGCTTGAGGGACTATAAGAAGTGAAGGGGGATTCCATACCTTGGGTTGTTCAGGTTTTTGAGGGGAAGTGAGCTGGTGGACTGGAATTAGCTAAGAGTTTAACTATTGAAAGGGGGACATTAGCTATCCATAGGGACATTACTTATGAAGAAATTTGTAGAAAAAGAGTGAATGAGGGAAAAAAGAGTGTCTTGTTTAGGGAAATTACTGGGCCAGAGGAAGTGTTCAACTAAAAATTTACATAATTAATATATTTAAAATGTCTTCATACGAAATATAAATAAAACAATTTAACCTTTAAAAATTACCATAGTTCTTATATTTTGAAGGTCGTGATATTTTCCTTGTTCAATGAACAGAGAAAAGCACATAATAGTCATGATATTTCCTGGTACAATGAATAAAGCATATCGGACTTCATAATAGAGTGATTGCGATGGTGTGAGATCACCGGAAAGACCGAAAAAAAAAATCAGCGGAATAATGGGGTGATGATATTTTCCTTATTCAATTTGAACCACCAAGAGAGAACTTCGAAATAGAATTATTATGATGGTGTGAAGTCTTGGGAAGACCAGAAAGAAGCAGACAATGACATGATTGAAAAATGATTTAGAGGCAATTGCATCCCACTTTCCTACTTTTTCATGTGTTTTATGTTTTTAATTTTCGTCGCCATTATCACTATTAATCGAAATTTGACAAATTAATTATTTATTGGTGAAATTTAAATTCTTACATTATTTTTCATCTTGTGATATATCATATAGCCTCAAAACTAAAAAAAAATCATTGTTTTGATGTATCATGGGTTAACAAATTTCCTCGTTGTGACATATCAGAATTTGCAAAATTTTCTTCATGAGAACATATCACAACCAAAAAAAAAACTTATGTGGCATATTATAGCCTAGAAACTTTCTCTTATACAATACATCATGGGATAAAATTTTTAAGGGCGGGGCATGTTATAGCAAGATTTGCCTCACCCCATGCAATCTTGCATAGAGGGTCGTTTACCATTTCCCTATGCAGACTTGAAGTCGCTTTTTGCAAATCCCAGAGCTAAAAACATGAGTTTTCCACATATATGCGCCCTACCTATATTACAACATGTGTATACACAGTTTGCACCACTACAACCCATGTACATTGGGAAATGTGCCCAAAATTAAAAAATGGTGTCGGGTTTCCATGTCATGTCACGAGATCTATGATCCTTGACCTTCCATATACTAGAAATGTTCCAACTCGTCCCTTCAGTTCCACTTGAAGGCTATAAATGGGCCAAATACGAGCCATGGAAAAGAGGAAAAAGAATTCAACTTTGAGAGAAAAGTTACTTTGGAGAAATTATTCACTTCACATTGAGTCTTCATCCCTTTGTCCTTTAAGTCTGAACACGTTGTTCATCCCCCAAGCTCTTCCCTTACTCATTGAGAACTTCATTGTCTCTTTTATATGAGCTTGCCTTTGGTGGAGGATTGAAGTGGTGGAGGACCAGCTAGAAGGAACTTAGTTTCTCGGTTCCAAACCATGCCAACACGGAAGTTTGTAACTCATTAAATTCTGTTGATTATATCTTAATAGAAATACTCTTTTCTCATCCAATTAATATCTCACAAATATTTGAATTATTATTCTATGGGAGTATTTGTTATGAATGTTGATGGATTATGCTATTGAATGTGCTAACATTATATATTATCACCATATGCTTGTGTTGCTTGGTTATTGAGGACTAGTTGTAGGTATATTGCTTTGGGTCAAGTTCTCAACAATGGACTTCATCGAACTTCTGGACAAGGTAGCCCTCTTATCTTGTCTTGTTAGCATATCTATTTATATAGCATACTTGATATTAGAGTTGATTTCTGCAGTCATTTCCGTCTGTTGTGGTTTACCCCTAGCCATAGAGAGATTTTCCTCGTAACAAAATTGTCGACTCCACTGGGGATAGAATCTTCTTTTTCGGGGTTTGGAGTGTTTTTATCCTTATATTTCTCTTGTTCATATTGATTTTCTTATCGTATGATTGCTTGACATCCTTTGTTCACTCTGAGTATGAGATTTTCAACCTTCTCTTTATCCTAGCTATGTTTTGACACATATACGAGGGTTTTTGCTTGATAGATGCATACATACGCGTGTTGTGCTTCTGCAAGTTGCGTACATATGTGATTTTCCCTTGAACAATCATGCACATCAACCTTTGTTGCTTGATTGATGGGTTTGGTGGTTGTTGGGTAGGTTTTGATGATTGTAGAGTCTTCCCGGGCCCTTGTGATGACTGTTAAGTGTCTGTGGAATGACAAGAAACCTGTCTTTGGTTGAATTTTTGGGTGGTTCCTTTCTCATGATATTTTCATTTTGATTTTCCTTGCACCTTGGGATATGTGTCTTACTCCTTGATATCCTATTTGGGTTGTCTATGTCTATACATAGTAGAGTCTTTATATCAAGTTGTTGTTGAGTCCTTGCATTTTCACTCTCCTATATTGAAAATACAAAAATATTAGGCATTTTACATTGATTGGAATTTTGATCTCTTGAGTCTTTGTCATTTATCTTATTTCATGTAAAGAAAGGTTGTATTTTATTTAGAATTGTAGAATTGAATTTAAAATTGCATTTTTGAGAAGCATGTCATTCATTGGAAATTGAAGTTGGGACTTTGCATTGTATTTATATTCATTTATTTTACTTGTTGAGTTATAAAATCACTAGTTTCACGACCACACCTTTTGAGTAAGCAAGGCCATTAAAATTAACGCTATAATTTAAAATTGATTAGTAACGATTTTATTTTCTAGGGTGCACAAACTAGCTTAGGATTTAGAGCCTTGGAATAATATTTTGTGAGTAAACTTCTCCAAGGCTATTAAATCAACATATGTGTCTGACTAAGGGAGTGGAGAAATCCATTATATAATCAGTAATATCAGGAGGCTCCGCTTACACCAGAGTTAAACATGAGGTCGTGTGAGGTCGGTTGAAGGGATATCCCCTGATACATTCTTAGCGTTAGAGATATTTATGGGCATCTATTCGTATCTGGGGATCTTTCTAGTTCCCTTACCTCCGTGAGAGGCAGTGCTTTCAAGATTTTGGGATTTTCTACCCTACCCATACGGTGGACCTGACTTATGAATATTCGCATGTGCAATGGTTACACCATGGTTGATTAGTTGCTTGACTTAGGTACCACATAGGTTACTTGCAAGGGTTATTCTACAGGTACCTTGGGTCAGATAGGGGTCGGACAACACACAACCTTTATGGAGGATTACTTCTCCGGGGGGGTCTAACTGACTGGTTTTTAAGCCCACGAGGGCCCTTATAAATTATTTTGTTTCCTCCAGTCTTTAGCATCAGAGTCTTAGGCCCCTCTTAGGTGAGGCCTACCTACTTTAGAGAGGGAGGCCCCTTTCAACCACTTTATCTTGTTTGTGTGCATATTGGTCATTTGATTATTTTTGGTGTGCTCTTTGATTACTAGTTGGCCTTGGGATTTTTTTTTTTTATATCTTGAATCTTGAGTCATCATGGAGCCAAACTAGCTTCCCCGTAGGTCTCTCTACTTGTTACAGCTACCACCGAGTTTTGAGTCTTTTCCTTCTAAAAGGCATAGAGTTATTAAATGTGGTACACACACATCCACTTATTAGACTTGTGATTCTACAAGGATGAGTATTGAACCAAGTCATCAAGATATTGGGAGCCCTTCGACTCCCACACCTAGTATACTCAATACCCCTTCGAATCCTTCAACCACAATGGTTGTAGTGTCAGGGGCACCTAACATTACCACTACCCGTCCTATAGTGAACACTCAACCTATTTCCATGAACCCGTTTGGGTCGCTTGGTCATTCATCGGGCTATAATGTTATGTCCATCCCTATGGCCTCTAGTCCCTTTTCCTATGATATGTTGAATTTTACTTTGCTGTTTTCAAACTCCATCCTAGTAGTTGGCCCTAATGATAACATTGAACTTGGGGGCACAACTCCTCCTTATAATCCTTTCTCGTTTGGTGGAACTAGGGTCCCTTAAATGTCTCCTATCGTGGGAGGCATTCTTTATTTTAACCCCAGGTCTAATCATGTTACTTCTGGATGAAGTAATTATTGTCGGACTAATTAGTAGGTGCAGACACTAACAAATCTCCCTAGATCCACCTGGATCTAGAACAAAATAGGACGGGACATGACTCTCTCCCTAAGTTTTGACCATTGAATTGACTAGGAGGAAGGAACAAATAACATACATTATTATCGCTTCCTAGGGTCTTTGTTGCTCCCACTTCACTCTAGTGCTCTTGTGAATTCAAGACCAAGACAACACAAACCAACCAAAGTGAAGATAGCTCAATATATTCAATTGTCAACCTATGTGTATGATCAAGGAATTACACAATAAAGTGGAAATAACTTTATGGGAAAGGGACATGCCACTGTATCATATTAATGGAAAGTAAAGATTACAACCTGAGCCTTGATGTCGCAAACTTCCTTTCGATGGCTCTTGGCTCTGACACACACACTTGTTCAATCCTTGCATGAAGAAGATCAAATCCTCTTGATAGACTTGCTAGAGTCTCCAAGCTATTGTTCAATGCTAAGTCCTTCACACAATTCTTTCACTAATTCTCCAATGAATATTGCTTAACCTTTTCCATGAGAATTCCCTCAATATATAGGAGAGAATGAGATAGTTATTTGGATAAGAATGATCCCAAAATATCAGGGAATCCAATACTAGGATAACCATTCGAATGCCAACCCATCCTTCTAGAAGATTCCCTTCTAGAAACATCGAGAATTCATCTTTTTC
>JZKD02S1625241.1:42849-55631 GCA_000966675.3 Picea glauca
TGCATGTGTGTGTCAGAAACCAGGAGCACACCTAATCGGAAACCTGCGAACAACCAAGCATCTGCAAAATATCATATATACCAATTATGAGGTAGGCATTCCCATACTCAGATCATAGATGGATGACATTGTAGACATGGGTCATGGCCACCAATCATACACTGTGGATCCATGCCATCAAAATATAGCATAGCCACCAAGAATACACTGTGGATCTATGCGAGAAATTTCAAATTAAGACGACATAGCCATGAGACATACACAATGGATCTATGTGTCACAAATTATACATACTCCATCGCTACCTAGACCAAAGAGATGATATCCAGGGTCTTCAATCTCATCGCCCAAAGTACGAATCTAACCATGTGATTACATGTGTTGAAGTCGAACATGGCAGAAACCACTTGATTACCGGTCATTGATGAAATCGTTAACAAGTGCGAGGGAAATCACCATTGATGTCAATGACTCCCAAGGTACCCTAGTACAATCCATCGAGTGCGAATAAATGAGTTGAAGTCGAACATCCGATGAAATCTTTCGATCAGGGGTCAATGATGTAAATCCACTGTCGAAAGCGAGGAAACCCGCCATTGAGGCATGCAAGCTCCAAGGTACCAAATAATTTCTATGTCTTGATTCCAGATAATGAGCTGAATTCGACGGAACAAAACTCGTCACAGGAGGGCCTTGATATATCCCCCATCAATGACATGAAATGAGTAATAGAATTTGAAGGTGAAACAGAGTATTATACAAATTGAACTAGACATAGGGAAGGCCAACACGGAGAGAATGGATAAATGCAGATGGCTGACTCAATATAGGTTTCAGATGGACTTCTCTTGAACATATGAATGACACGAACAATGATTTGGCAGCATTGACTCAAAGACAACACAAGGAATGAACTTGTAGAAAATCGAATGAGAGACAAATGGATTTCCCAAACCAACTTCAAATGATGAATAAGGGGTGTCATGTTCAAGAGCGACACTTACTGACAATCAATACGAAGATGAAAACATATCCCTTTCCCAAATTGTCCCCCACCATTTACGGCGAGTACCTCTTTATTTTTACGCAAGCTTGAGGAGAATAACATATGCTTGTTGATGTAAGCTCATCCTTCAGACGAGTCCCTCGGAGTATGTTTAACGAACCCTAAGAAGGATTGGTTCGGTCCCATTACAGGTCTGTAAATGTTTGTTTAACGAGTCTAGAGATAGAAAACTCGAAGGTTTTTCATGATTATAGAGTCTGGAAAAACACTTAAAAGAGAACTCTATCAGTTCCTTTTTGGTAAAATAGTCTGGATGAGACCGAAAAAGAGATAAATTATCGCTCACCAGACGCTTACTTCAAATACTTTATCAAGCATGAAAATAGCAAGGTCGCTCGGCTATCTTTTCATGTTTAAAGAGTCTAAAAAGAGCTTAAAGAGGACTCCAAGGGGGTTCTTTTTTCGTATAACCTTGTTGAGCCCAAAAAAGTGATAAAAGTATGCTCAATCGCGTTCTCATGTATTTCCGAGCGTGAGAATGGACAAATACCACGCTCGAGGTTTTATACAAAAAACCATAAAAAACAATAAAAAAACACGCGATGTCAAAGAAAAACATGTCCGCATCCTTGTATTTGACCATCAAAATTGTTACACCTGAAAAAGTTACACTCAAAAAGGCATTAGGGCTTAGGGTTTAATAGATAAATAATTATAAAAAACTAAATGACATAGTAAAAGTAAATAAAAAGGAGTAAATACTCTTTTTACCACATCATTTTTACCTTTCCACTATTTGAGCTCCAAAAACCCCTCTTTTACCCTTGAAGTTCGGCGTTAGATTGCAGGAGTTACGAGTGTCCATTTAGTGAGCCGTCAGCGACAGTAAGGTAGGCTCTTTGTCCTTAACACTTTCATGGTTTAATTTTGCAATTTCATTGGTTAAATTTCATTTTTGGGTTGATTTTACAAGCCCTACTTGTGCACTGCCACTCTCACAGGCAGGCTACACGGGACCTGCGAGAATGGGGCATTCTCGTATGTGAGCCTAAGGTAGCCTGTGAGGTTCTCACACTGTGCACACAGGGCACTTGCGAGAACCGCAAAGCTCAATTTTTTTTAAAAAACTTATCCAATGAACAAGAACCAAAACATGAAAAAAATTGCTAATCTTCTTGTTGTGCCTCTTATGCAGATAATTGGCCATCAAAATGGTGCTTGAATGGCGCGAAAGGGAGCACAAAGAAGACAATGCAATTACTGGAAATCATCCACCTACTATTGCTTCTTTGAGAAACTGTGGACTCCTAAGGTACTTTCGTATCCCAGGTATGAGGGCCCAAGTCAGGTTGTTAGAGTACCTAGTGCGTATGTGGGACCCTAATCAATAGGTATTTCATGTGGGGGTCCACACACTATCCTTAGATATTGAGGACATTTACTTTTTGACAGGATTGTCACGACGGGGGTACAATGTGAGCCTGATTGGTAGCAGAGGTGGTGGGCTGCAGATGAGTGAGTACTACCGTTTACACTGCGTTCCCGAGGCTGAGAGAAAGAAAGGAAAAGTAGCTATTTGGGAGGTACGAGATTTGACCCTCTGTACTATCCTATTCACCATAGCTCGGATGGCTGGGAGTTCTGCTCCTCACATGGAGTTACAGAGTTACTTCCAGTATGCTATTGAGTGTATTGAGCCTCGAGTGTTCAACTGGGCAGATGCAATACTTCGTAGCGTAAAAAGACAGTTGACCAAATGCAAACGAGGCAACCTGAAGCAATTCGGGTACAGATCTTTGTTGGTGTCCTTATTCCTTGAGCGGGTCCCATCACTGAGGCTGCAGGTTGAGTGGAATATATCGGCTCCCAGGGATCCTAGGATGTTGAGATGGTGTCAGCTTATGGCCTGGCACGTGGCTGGACCGATCATCAAGTATGATGATACTTTCTTTGACTGGCTTCAACCACAATTGTTGATGGTTGATGACTATGCTTATGTCGGGTTGGATTTCCGAGGAGATCTGGATTTAGTACTGCCAGAGGATGCTCAATGAGGTGACCTTGGTAAGAAGTACACCCATTTTTTTTTTAAATGTTTTGTGAATTTTTATCATATTCAAATGTTTTTCTTTTATATGTTCGTCCAAAGACTAATACAAAATCGTTTGTTGATAACACAGATGTTGGACCTTACCGACCTCCTGTTACTTCTCCCATTCAGAAGCAAGGAGAAGTAGCAGCAACGCCACAATATGCCGAGGATTATCAAGTGGTGGAACAAAATCTAGAGGGCCTGACTGTAGATATTCCAGACATGCCTCTTGGAAGAGGTTCCATGACACGATCAACGTCATACTGTAGGAGTATCAACATCCATGAGTAGACTACTCCGTAGGGTTTCTCGGGCAGTCGTGTGTTACCGTGAACGTCATCCATGACGTCACTTTGTAGAAGCTATAAGCTTCATATTTTGACATTTTGGTCTTTGGACAAACTTTTTGTAAAAAACTCTTCTGATCGTTATATATACAGACGGATTCTATCGGTTTACCTTATATTGTGTGAATATTGATGTGATTGATTTATAAATGATTCAAATGTCTGTCTAATACATAATTAGCCAATGCATTTGTTCATGTATTTAGACATCTAGGAATATGTTGATATTCAATGTAATCAAAGTAACGTTCGAAGAGGCGAATTCGCAAATACACCCGTAACAAAGTAGGACTTCGAATAGTGTATACATTACTTAACTGTAGTACTACAAGCTGTGAATCAAGTCGCACAACCAAATGACGAATTTCGAGCGATATAGCATCAACCAATAATTAAATAACGATGCTATACTCTGCAATGTTGTTAGTCGCGTGGCCAAGGCACACACCTCGTAAGGAGACAAGTTTGTTTGTAGGGGCGTAAATTGCCCACACAATAGAATCAAGGTTCTGAGTACTACGGCTAACGCCATCAACGAAGCCAATATAGGGTAGCGAAGACTCCGACATCTGGAAATCAACCACAACGTCACATAAGGGCAGAGACCAGATAACGACAAAAGCAAGCTATAGTAACACACAAGAAGTATGATACAATAAAAATACAAGTACTAGTGCACAGATGATTTTATGCATAGTACTTCTTCAAGTACAACCCATTCCTGGGCTCACTCAAAGGGATACCATCGTAATCTACTAACTCATAAGCTCCTTTTTCCAAAACTCGTTGAACAATATAAGGACCTCGCCACATGGGTTCGAATTTCTCAGCTCCTAACATATCTTGATCTTGTTCATAGAGAAGAACAAGATCACCTTCGGAGAAAATGCGAGGCTTGACATGCTTGTCGTATTGGGCCTTGACATGCTTTTTTTGAGCTTCTATGACTAGGGTGGCATCGCGCCAAGTTTCATCCAATCGCATAAGATACAATAGACGTTCTTCCTCGGCATAAGTGTTGGGTAGGAGTTCAACAACTAGTTTTAAAGAGGGTATCTCACATTCGATAGGGAGAATGGCTTCCACACCATAGACTAACCGAAAATGTGTAAACCCAGTAGCGGACTTGATGGATGTTTGGTACGCCCACAATGCTGAAAACAACATTGTGTGCCAACTTGTTTTATGAATCCCTATCATTCGTTGGAGCATAGTTATGAGAACTTTGTTAATCACTTTGACTTGACCATTGGCTTGTGGGTAATAGGGCGTTGAGTTATCATGGTGAAGACCCAACTTTTCAGTAAGTTCAGACATCATAAAATTCCTAAAGTGGCTACCGTGATTAGTGACAATAGCTTGGGGAACACGAAAATGAGCTATGACATGATTAAAAAGGAACAATGTTGCGGTCTTTCCAATATTGTCAAATGGCGGCATCGCCTCGGCCCATTTCGTAAAGTAATCAACGGCTACAATAATTTAACCATGCCCCCCGACCGAGTGAGGGTGACATGTCATGAAATCGATGCCCCATTTCGCAAAGGGACCAACTAAGACCACAGGGTGAAGAGGAGCAGGATGTGACCGAATTTTCTGATTATAGGTCTGGCAAGCATGGCATTTCTGAACGACGGTGATGCAGTCGTTAAATAATGAAGGCCAAAAATACCTGGCTCATAAGATCTTCTGGGCAGTAGCATGCCCAGACATATGACCACCACATGCTCCAGAATGGCAGTCATTCAGAGCTTTCTCAGCTTCGTCGAACGTTAGACAACGTCGAAAAACATAGTCAATCCCCCAACGATAAAGAGTATCCCCGAGGATAATGTATTGACGAGCTTGATATCGTATTTGACGTCGGTCAGTATTGGACAAAGTTGGATGGAAAGTTTAGGTTTGGAGATATATAATGATATCCCCATACCAAAGATCATCAGTGCTAATAAGGAAAAGAGATTCATCAGATAATGAATATGCTGCTACATTTTCCGTCGCAGAATGGGGAAAGTTGCATATCAACTTAGCAAAAACTAAGGAATTCTTGGACTTGGTGCATTCGAATTCCAAGTCAAACTCCTGGAGTATCACAATCCATTTGGAGTATTTTCCCCCTAGCAATTGACGTGTCAGAATGTGTTGCATAGGGTTGCAATGCGAAATCACCGTAGTCTTGCGTGAGAGGATATAGTGCCGGAAGCGTTGGACAGCTTGGACGACAACCAAGGCCAGTTTTTCGACATGTTGATACTTGATTTCAGTCAGCGTGAGACTTCGAATCAAGTAGTAAATAACATGTTCGTTGTGAACATCATCCTCTTGGACGAGAACCATGCCAATGGTGTAATCCGAGGCAGCAAGGTAAAGGAAATAATCGCGACTGTAATCGGGGGAAAAGAGAAGCGGAGCTCGCGTTAAAGACAACTTCAAAGCTTCAAAAGCATTATTGGCAATGGTATCCCAGATGAACTCTGAATCCTTCTTTAATAGCCGCGTAAATCCACGAGTTATCTCGACGTAATTTGGGATAAAATTACGAAGAAAGTTTTCTTTCCCTTGCAAACTTTGCAACTGGCGAAGTGTAGAAGGAGGAGGGAGATTAAGGATAGCCTCAACCTTTAAAGGATCCACCCAGATCCCTTGACATGAAACGATAAAACCTAGAAGATGGCCAGATTCTACACAGAAAATGGACTTATGAGGATTTAAACGTATACGGTAGAACCGACAGCGAACGAAAATGGCTTAGAGGTGGGTTGGGTGATCGACTCTACGCATAGAATGAGCGGGTAAATCATCCAAATAGGGTTGAACGATATGCTTTATATCATGAAGAGCATAATACATAGCGCGTTGAAAAGTGGCACCAGCATTCTTGAGACCGAAAGGAAGTTTCTGATAGGAAAAAGTACCCCAAGGACAAATAAAAGAAGTCTTATGTTGATCCTCAGGAACAATGTTAATTTGATTATAGCCGGAGAAACCATCCATGAGAGAGAAGATTTCACTTCCGGCGCAGTCATCGAAAATCTGATTGACGAAAGGGGTAGGAAAGTTGTCTTTTGGGCAAGCTTTATTGATATCCCTATAATCAACACATACACGAATTGTACCTTATTTCTTGTCAATCGGGACAAGAATGGAAACCCAGTCTGTGAGAGCCACTGGATAAATAAAGTCGGCTTCCAGAAGTTTCTCAACTTCGAGCTTTATAGCAACTGCTTTACATGGGTGAACTGGATGGAGGTGTTTCCAGACGGGTTTAGCGTCAGGGTATGTCTTTATCTCATGTATCAAAATCGCAGGGTCAATACTCGACATTTCTTCGTAACTCCAGGTGAAGATGTCACGAAATTCTTTGAAAAGGGAGGTGTAGGTGATGATTTCATCGGAAGAACACGAAGCTCCAATGCAGACATTCTCGAGGATTCCAGGTTTAATGGATATGTCAATGGGAATCGTGGGCGAGATATTACTTAAATTCCCTTCGGAAAACACATCATGTGTAGACTCAGGAACGGTTGAAATGATGACAACAGTCGACGGAGTCGAGATCCGTTAGTAGTTCTCAAGAGTGTGTTGCTCCAGAAAGAGGATAGAACGATGATGCCCATCATCCCAAGGGGTGTCCTCCATGACGGACATGATCATCTCGTCAGTGGGAAAAATAACATGAAAAGGATTGGGAGACAACTCATCAAGAGAGGGAGTAGAAAAGTTTTCCTATTGAGTGGCCTGATAGGCAGACTCAACCAGACTTAACAACATTTCGTCGTTGAAACAAAGATGATCTCCAGGGTCAGGGACTATCCAAGGGTCATGAGATGAAGGAAGTTCGTGAGGCAAGGTGGAGATCATGTTGATGAAAGCAATAGACGGACGTGGAACATTGGGCGGTAGAATGGGGAAAGTACCCATTAATGAAGAATCCTTGAGAAGGCTGACACCGACATTCTCATAACCTGGAGGGGTTTTAGCGATAAATGATACGTTGCCAGTACGGGTATCGGAATTAAATAAGGCGAGTTGGTCGATGGTAATAACATTTCCTTGATGAGGGAAATGTACTACATGGAAAAGTGTTGACACAACTGCACGCATGGAATCAATCTAGCTGTGTCCAAGCAGAAGATTATAATCAAGGGGAGCGTCAAAGACTTCCACTTCGACTTGGACCATTTTTCCTTCTAACGTGATGGGCAACAAAGGAAGAACACTGTAGGGCTTAAAACCGGAGCCATTGAAGGCTTTAAGAGTATTTTGTGATTCGTTCAAAGAAGGAGAGCCAATGGATTTCCAGCAAGCAAGAGACATGACACACGTCGAGGCACCCTCGTCGATAACAGTTCAATAAATGTTCTTGTCAAAGAAAACAACTTGTATCTGGAACACAAGTTGAGGGTGTAACCTTGGAATGTGATCTTCCAAGTCAAATATTATTAAATTCATGTCCGTCGGGTCAATTCCACTGATAGCTTTCAACAGTGCCTTCCATTGTGCAGGAAAAGTTTGAAGGAATTCAAGGGATGACATCGCATAAGGTGCTTAGGCTAGATCTTCAACAATGCTGTAGTTATGGGCCACACGAGCATGAGGATTGAAAGCTGATTTCTGAACGATGCCCTTAGGGGGGGGTCACAGAACTGTATCGAGACTCGGTCGTTCGAGATGAAGAGGACCGTTAGTAGGTGGAGTCGTGGGAGAGGGTTGTACCAAGGAAGGGGGTAAATCATCAACCTACTCCTTAGAGGGAGAATAATCTTTGGATCGAGTAGTGAGTGCAACGTTGTTCTGCTTAGAATCACCAGTACACATCAAAACATATGATGTGGTAGAAGATGAGGGTTGGTCATGGATGACCAACTGAGCCTGTTGTTGAGACGGGAAGAGTTGGGACAAGATAGCTGGTGCAGGTGGTTTCGAAGATCCCTGAAGGAAATTAGTGACCTCGACACGTCGTGGACAATCCTTCGTGTAGTGATCATCACCACAGATAAGGCAAGGGTATCATGGTTTGCGCTTATCCCCGATCGTCAACAGGGGCAGTTTTAGTTTTCTCTGCTTGAGAATTATTTTTTCCCTCCTTATTCTTGCCTCTCCCTTTTTTAGATTTGTTTTTACTAGCTGGGGTAGATTGAACTACATTTACCTCAGAAGTCTTTCCGGTGGGAGGGGCAGGAGACAGAGCATTTTGAACATTAGAAGAAGAAGATTTAGGGTTTGTGCTTGAAGCGGAATGTGATTGGGCTTGGGCAGTACCAATCACACCGTCAGCTGCATGCGAGGCAGCTGGAGTAGTTGAAGTGTTGGAAGGATTAGGACGAGGTAAATCAGGGAGTAAATCATAAAGGGTTCCCATTTGTGAGTAAATGAGGTCAATATATTGAGCATGAATTATAGCCTGCTCTTCTGTGACTACACCACCCATGGAAATGTCCTTACCGATTTCGTTCAAAAATGATTTTGTAAACCATTCTGCCAGTAATTGATCGGGGAGCTCAAGTTTAATGAGATGTCGTCTCCTTCACCACTCATGGATGTGATCAGATATATGAGTGCCTTTATTATGTTTGAAGGAAGTCAAAATCTCGGTCTCGGTATCATAACAGATCGGCAACTGGTAATGTGTAAGGAAAGCCATAGCTAGGGTGTTGAAGTTAGAGAAGAAACCTCGGGGCAATTTGATATACCACTTCGCAGCAGAACCGGTAAGGGTTCGTTGAAAAATACGTAAACGAATAGAGTCATCCATCAACGAGTTGGATGAACACCATAGGTGAAAAGTCATAACGTGATTGTTTGGGTCCTCTCCCACTTTGCCATCAAATTTAGGAATGTCCGATGGAAGCTTGGATGGTATAACAAGCCATTGGGGAGAGTGATGAATAGGATCATTTAAAATCCTTGACAAATCCAGAAGATCCAAAGTGGCGAGAAAGGGTAACTGTCGATTCACCTGTGGGTACTGTGGCTTTGGGGAGGAAGCCCTATCGGCAAACCAGTAGGGCCATAAGAAGTCTGCATATAATGTGAAGATCCAGGCATATTCGGTGGTGGTCGGACGGGATAGTAGCTCATCGGATTATACCCTGGAACAGGGGCTTGAGTTTGAGCATTCATCCCCCAAATGGGATTAAACGAACTTGGATATGGTTGGCCCATACTAGGGGGTGTTGTGGACGTAGCTGGAAACTGCTGCCCCCTAGTCGATTGAGAAGGATTTTGTATCAACTGATTCCAATACTAGGCCAAGGATGGAGGTATGTTTTTCTCATAAGGTGGAGTTGGTCCTCCCATCGAAGGTGGTGTTCCGATTGGGTGTTTCCAACTGAGAGGGGGTTGAGTTATACTACCTTGATGAGATTTTCCACTAACCGAAAATTGATAATTTGGAGTGAATGACGGAATAGCACCACTAGGATTAGGATTTCCAGTAGAATACGAAGAAGGTCCTCCAAAAGGAAATTGAGGGAGTGTTGGGACAAAACCAGGAAGAAAGTGCCCATAAGAAGAAGGACCACTAGGAGAGCCGTATGGAGTTTGCGTAGGAGTAGGAATGGGAGCATTCAATGCACGGTATCCTGGTGGTAGTGTCAGAGTGACGTTGGGCGTTCGTAGTGTGTTGATGGGACTAAGAATAACCATAGGAAACCCGGTTGGAACACTCGTAGTAGCTATAAGATGGGCCATTTCGGCAGGGACAGTAAAGTGATAAGCGGTAGTCAACGATATTGTCTCTGGACTAGAGAGTTCAGAAATCATAGGGGGATTGATTTCAGAAATCACAGGTGAACCTAGACCAAAAAGGTCTCATCGGAAAATGACTATAAACCAAAAAAGATCGTGGCCTTCTATGCCTGGAAAGGATCCAACTGGTGATCTAGAAGATGTAACAACTAATTCTCCGGAAGAATTCAGTCGCATAAACGGTCGCTCGGAATCAGGGTGAAGTCGAAAGTCCTCTCGAGTATTAGTAATTCGAAAATGTTCTAAAGAGTCAATTCGTTCCACTTGTGGTGTGGTGATGACTGTGACTTCACTTTACCGAGGAGAGCCCTCAGGTGTGCTGGTAGGCAAGGGTTGAAAACCTTCCAGATGCTCTGGAGATAAACCCTGCATTCTACGTGAACGACGTGGAGGAGCTATTGTAAACGAGTGACAAAATTCGTGAAGAAAATCCTATGGTCAACTTCGAGAAACAAACAACATGTGCTAGTAAACAAAATTTAGGAAGCAACACCAAGAAAACAAGACCTTCTAATTCTGAAGCCACTAGTTGGTGATGAAATCCAACGTCACAACAATGAGACGAGAAGGGGATGGGCTAGGGTGGAAAATTTACGCTGATGACCTGCTTAACGGACTTACACCCTGGTGCAAGCTCCCACACATAATTGTGGGTATACCCTCCAAGGAGCCCGAGTGAGTTTGATCAACGTCAATTCCAGGTACCGTGAAGACTTTCCCCTCCACAGTCACCTCAGGTAAGAACCTAGAAATATAGGCCACTAAGGTCACCACCAACAACAATAAAGCCCCGGGGGACAGTCGACAATCCGATCCGCACACAAGGGTAGGGTATCTAGCCCGAAATCAACTCAAAAGGCTTCCACTCATCATTGTGGGTATACCTCCGAGTGATCCCTATAATATGTGCAATCTCTACACTGAGATCAACAAAGCAGGGTGAGTAACTCTGTCAATATCAATGCGACCTCGTGCTTGACCCTTGTGTGAGAAGGGCTTCCCAGGACAAGATGTTGCAAATGGAATTTAACACTCCCTAACACAAKATGCTATTGTGTGTTTTGTGCTTTTGGAGAGTGTATCTCTCTTCCTACTCCAAAGCGCTAGCCTAGTTAAATGTTGGTGTAATAGAGCCCTAGAAAAGAGTTACTAGATAAATTTTATGATTACGCAGTGTTATTAAGGGTTGTTGTTTATTCAAAGACAACGGAGATGAAACGTATGTTGTATGACTCTGAACCAACAATGCATGGATGAGAATGAAATATATCACTTTTTTTCGTTCAATGAATCCTATGTATGGGAGAGAGAGAAAGTTTTCCAGATCAACCTTGAACTACAATACAATTTCCTTTAAAATGCAAATGCAACAAATCACACAACAATAACAATTCTCTATTGTGTCTTTTTCAATAACTTCAACAATTGATTTTCAATGTTTTCGAAGACGAAAAAGATTTTTTGAAAGAAAAACTTTGTTCACTTTCCAAAAAGGACCCACACTATGATAGCGAGAGTACTGAAAATAAAAAAACCAATGAAAAAGCAATGATAAAAACCAAATCCACTCTTTCAATGAAAACAAAAATAACAAGCAAACCAATATGGTCTTTTCAATCACATAAGAAAAATGATCTTTCAAACAATAAGCAAATGATAAAAGACCAAGAAAACTCAACTTTCAATCGATCACCAGTCCCTAACCAATCATGCGCACTCATATTCTGAAATCAGAGAGTATAGTTATGCCAAGAAAAGTCAAGAAACGAAAGTCAAGACAAAAGTGACAAGAAGAGCCTTTGAAATTCTAAGACTGTTCATGCACAAAAATGAAGACAAGAAAGACATCAATCAATGGTCCAAGAAACTCTTATGAGGCACCTAGACTGATCTGGGTAGTTGAAGATGCCAAAACGCACATCCAAATTTTTGAAAAAATGAGTTTGCAGGCTAGCAATACTACACAGTGCGAGAATTAGGCATTATCATGGGTGACCCTTGAGCAGAGTGCGAGAACCTCGCACTGAACCTAAAGTCAGGATGTGAACTCTATGGATTCTCGTAGGCTACAGTGAAGTGCAGTGTGAGGACCTCTGAAAATAGTCAAAATTTTGGAAAATGAAGCAAAATTTGAAAAGGCCTCTGGACCGAGAGGGTCTATCAGGGTATCCTAAAGACTCAGAGATTGATAGGAAAGAAGAAAAGTAAAACCAAAGCAAATGGCCATAGAAAACCACCAAAATCCACAAAGAAAATGGGATTGTTCCCCAGTGGAGTCGCCAATTTTGTTGTCAGACTAATCAGTAGGTGCGAACACTAACAGATCTCCCTAGATCCACCTGGATCTAGAACAAAACAAGATAGGACATGACTCTCTCCCTAAGTTTTGACCATTGAATTGACTAGGAGGAAGGAACAAATAACATACCTTATTATCACTTCCTAGGGTCTTTGTTGCTCCTGCTTTGCTCTAGTGCTCTCGTGAAGTCAAGACCAAGACAACACAAACCAACCAAAGTGAAGATAGCTCAATATATTCAATTGTCAACCTATGTGTATGATCAAGGAATTACACAATAAAGTGGAA
>JZKD02S1625241.1:61084-72103 GCA_000966675.3 Picea glauca
CAGATGACCGACGATGTATAAGATACCAAGATAAGAATTACCTTATCATCGACAACACTCTGTATCGCCAAGGAATAGACAATATCTTGTGTCATTGTTTAAATCACGAATAAGTCGAGTCAGTTATAAACGATTACCACAGTGGGGCTTGTGGTGGTCATCTATCCAGGCTTGCAACAACCTAGAGAATTTTACGAGTCGGTTATTTTTGGTTTTCTATATTTAAAGATTTCATTGAAGTGGTTAAGATGTTTCACCCCTGCCAAGTGTTCACTCGGAAAATGTGTTCACATCCAACCCCTCTCCATCCAGTCGTTATTGTTGGTCCCTTCACCAAGTGGGGGGTGGACTTTGTGGATTGCAACCTAACTTTAGTTGGGGAGCATCAAAACATTATCATGGCCATAGAATACTTTACTAAGTGGGCCAAGGCCATGCCTAAAGTTAAATCTGATGGGAAGACTGCTTCCTTCTTCGTATTCAATCCAATTATCACCAGGTTCGACATCCCGAGTGAGATTGTCGCTGATCATGGAAGTCACTTTCAGAATGAAATGATGGAAGAGCTAACATCCAAATTGGTGTTTAAGCATGGTCATTCTTCCCCTTACTACTCCCAGGAAAATGGATAGGTAGAGGTCATAAACAAGTCTCTCAAGACCATTTTGCATAAAATTTTCAGCCAAAGCAAATCTAACTGGCATATCATGTTATATCCCTCACTTTGGGCATAATGAACCTCGGTCAAGACTGCCACCATATTTTCTCCTTTCCAGTTAGTACATGGTGTGGAGTCAATCTTAGCTATTGAATGTGAAATCCCTTCTCTTAAATTGGAAGTTTCACTCCTACCTGACACTTCTGATCTTGAACAACGCCTCATGAACCTAGAGATCCTTGGCGTACAACATCGAGATGCCTCTACAACTATCGAAGAAAATAAAGACTTTTCAAGGTCCAATACGATAAGTCTAGCTATTCTCAATTGTATGTTGAGGGTGACTTGGTCCCTTTATATGATCAAGCCAAAGAACCACTGGGGGTAGGAAAGTTAAAACCCATGTGGCACGGTCCCTATATCATGCGAGGTGTCTTAGAAAAAGGAGCCTATGAATTAGAATATTATGAAGGGAACATGTTGGCTAAGCCTAGGAATGAACTCTATTTGAAAATATATTACGCTTGAGCCCCAAGCTTGGGCGTAACTCTTTGTATACTAATGTAATTTAGTGTATATATATTTTCCCTTTATTTTTTTTCTTCAGCTTGCTTATCGAGTTTTTCCTTGGTTAGCAGATGTCAACGAAGTCTTCGGTCTACTTAGGATTTGCAGACGGAGCCAGTCGTCATACACGAAACTTGGCTTCCATCGCTTAGGTTGTTTACTCACCCGAGGGTCTACTGGTGTCTTTAGGTGGCATATGCCTAGGGTCATCCATGAACAATCTGGCCAAATAGAGCGTCGTTATAGAACTTTTGCGAGATGTCATTTCACATGGTATTCGTTCTTTGGAGGTTCACCTAGATTCCCAGTTAGTAGTATGTCAATTGAACGATAGTTACAGTGTGCGTAAACCTACATTACTTTGATGATTCCTATGAGTACACCTTTTAGAAAGACAGTTTGATTTTATTACTTATCATCACATACCTAGAAGTTCTAATTATGTATCTGATGCATATGCTAATTTTGTTTTAGATTGGCATTTGTCACATAAATAAAGTAAAGAAAACATTCTCATCAATGTACACATTGTAACATAAGTAAAGTTGAAGAACCATGTTTTTACATATATTTCAAACAATATGATGTGTATAGTAAAAAATTGGGGCTAACACCCTCAATACACATATATAGTCGATAATACAAAAATCATGACATATACACCTCTGGCGTCAGATGTGTGTCATGATAACAAACTATGACGTTTGTGAGACGACAAAAGAGTCACACCCAAGCTATGCGCACACCTACCACCTACCACTACAGCCTCTGGCAGATCCTCCACTTGAACCATCAAAATCGTTTGTGTCAAACGAGACAGGTTTCCCTGCACATTTTGAAGGACTCTCTATGCTTCTCTTCCCACTACCTCATCTCCCTGGTGCCTCCAACGATGTCATGGAATCCCATATAGATGTCATGGACCTACGTCTGCATCACATACATGTCTAATTAGTACTTAAACATCATCCAAAAATATTTTTGTTTTCCTATACAAAAATACAAAAAAAATAAAATATTTAAAAAACTTTGACATACCTATGTCCCCGTAGGTGGTCCCTGGTGGTAATGGCATGTCAGGGTCCCCTGTGAATTCGATCTCTGCATAGGGGTATTCATACAGAGAAATGACCTGTCATCTCCACCAGTAAAATAAATCATCGTTGTAGGGTGTGGGCACCCTACCTCCCCCCTACCGTCTCATCACCTCGGTCCACCGTGCCATCGTTGGATTGCGAGGTCCTCGTGGAAACATCTCAACTCTAGGTCCCAAACTTGGAACCCGCTAGAATAAAAATATATAGAAAAATTTTACCCACTTTTCATAGTTTTGGATAATATTTTCGCCTAATGGACTAATAAAACAATGGATTGAGGTGGTTTTTGTAGTTTTATCCAAGGATTCTTGCGGTTTTCAACGTTATGTTGACCGTTCATAACTTCGAACAAGTATTTTATCTACCCATCATATAGGATAAGTATCCATTCCATCATGCACACTTGCATCGTCCTATAACTATCACTCATATGCCTTAGGTATGAACCCATTTTTTAGCGACATAGAACTTTCTATATGCTACTAAAAGTGTCGTTATCAAATGGTAGAGACTTACCAAACATGGGTACCCAAGTTAGATCCTCTGCTTCATTCATTGCCCATGCAGATATTTTTTCCGCAGGACTGAGATTCCCTTATAGCTAATACATGACTTTATGTTGAACCTCATTTCTCACTCATGAACATGTTGACCTATACCTAGAAGACTCCCAAGCGAGTTTGATTTAAGGTCTTTTTCGACTCGTTTTCAAAAAGCGAAAATATTATTGAGTGAACTTGTCTCTTTCACACTCATAAAATTGGATTTGAAAGGACATCTATTTGGTACAGTTTTATCCTTTTTTCAAACCAAGTAGACTAATATTACAAAAAAGGACATTTTTTGACGTTAAGTTATGGTTGCATCTCATGCCCTTTCTTGCAGTATTGAGTCTATTGTCAGTTCTCTCTTTGCATTATAAATCGTTTTCCTCAGTAGTTTTGCATCCTCAACCAAGCATATCCTTGTTTATATCCTTCACATATTGACACCCTATACCCAAGAGGGAACATTCCCTCGAGTGTCCATCTCTCGCATGCACCTCCTTTCATTGAGCATAGGTATGTTCCAATGTTGGAACTAGTTTTTATTACTTGTGAGACTCATTTCATCCTCTATATCGTGGCATTCATTTGACTATGAAAAAAAAAAAAGACAGGTGGGAAGGGAGTATTATCTTATATTGGCAGCAGTCATGTCGCCTTTGAACAGAGAAAAAAAATTGTTAAGTCTACTTGTCATCATAATTTTGGGTTTAGCATGGCCTTAGGAACCTCAGCTCATTACAGAGAGTTTACTCCCCCGACTGGTTACTCTTCCAGTCCCTATGGAGAATTTGATTGATGCCTCCTGCATCTCATGGTTTCATCATTGATTCTATGCTTCCTGAGTCTTCCATATGTCTCATGATCTTGTTCAAAGGATGTCTACCAACCTGTGTCGGCCATTCCTCATAACTCTTGACTTTGCATGTCGACCATACCCTCAGTTTGTCTTAGAATCACATGAAGTTGTAGTCCTATTATGCAAATTGGTTCTACTTTCCTCATTGGTAGGTAACCTTGAAACCATTAGTCGACATTTCATCATTGTTCGTTGACTAGGTGGTTTCCCTTGTGTTCGATGTAAAGAAATCTATTCACACATTGGGATTATTGTAGTTTCTTGGATGCCATTATCCTTATTGGTGTTTTCCTCACCTTTGTCAGTAGTTTTCCTCATTGGTTGTTATTCAGAGGTTATTTTTCGTGTACTGCTTGCACCTGGAACATGCAAAAGATGCACAAGGTCGTTGGTTCGTGAACATGTTCTTCATTTGATTTCCTCGAAATCATTAAGCTCCTTCTTTGTAACTCATTCTGAATGATGAGAGATGTGTTAATGCTCTCCTTTCAGTAGGTATCCTTCCATCGACTTCATCTCATCTATTCTAGAGACGAGACCTACAGTCCTATGAGTATCTAGAGGCTTGCATTCATTAATGGAAGGTTCTCTCACCATCGACAGTTGGGAATACATCAATGTCTCATGATCGATGGATTCTTCAAGTGTTCGGCTCTGAATCCTTTATTTACACTTGTAATAATGTACTTGGTGCCTTGATACCTACTTTCATCATCGGTAGGTTGTCTCGCATTTGTTAACGGTATACCTCAATGATCGGTAATCAAATGAAGTCTCATTGTATTCAACCTCAACTCCTTTATTCACATGATGCATACTTGAACCTTTGGCAGATTGTGTAGAACACTTGAAGACATCAGTTCATATTCACAACTTTCCTGAGTTGTTGCTACCTTTTCATTGGACCAGTACCTGTGTGACTTCAGTGATCATGGGAGATTAGATTGTACTCCATTGTGTACAAATATCTTCAGATTGGTTTTGAGATTGGTTTTATTGGGCCTTGTCTGTGACTATGACAACCTTTGGCATGTAACCACATTTGTATTTTCCTATTCATGGACATGGACAGTTGTCTAGTATATTTTCACATGGATCTGTAGTGTAATTCAAATTGGCATCCATGTATGCAAAGTCAGTACAGATTGTAATGAGAAACTATTTCTTCCAGTTGGGTCCCCATTACTCCACTTCTGGGTCTTATAATGTATTCCGTCCATCACATATACTCCTCTAACCTCACACATTATGGGGAATCTGTTATAGAAATATTTCCTCACCCCATGCAATCTTGCACAAAGGGCCTTTTTCCATTGAAGTCCCTTTTTGAAAATACCAGAGACAAAACATGATTTTTCCATATATATGTGCCCTTCCTATATTACATCATGTGTATACATAGGTTGCACCACTACAGCCTGCGTACATCGAGAAATATTCCCTAAATTAAAAAATGGTGTCGGGTTTCCACGTCACGTCACGATATCTATGATCCTTGACCTTCCATATACTGGAAACGTTATGAATCGACCCTTCAGTTCCACTTAAAGGATATAAATGGGCCAAATCCGAGATATGGAAAAGAGGAGAAAGAATTCAACTTTGAGAGAAAAGTTACTCTGGAGAAATCATTCACTTCACATTGAGTCTACATCCCTTTCTCCTTTAATTCTAAACACATTGTTCAACCCCCAAGCTCTTCCCTTACTCATTGAGAACTCCATTGTCTCTTTTATATGATCTTTCCTTTAGTGGAGTATTGAACTGGTGGAGGCCCAACTGGAAGGAACTTAGTTTCTTGGTTCTGAACCGTGCCGACATGGAACTTTGTAACTCATTCACTTATGTTGATTATATCTTAATAGAAATACTCTTTTCTCATCCAATTAATATCTCACAAATATTTGAATTATTATTCCATGGGTGTATTTGTTATGAATGTTGATGGATTATGTTATTGAATGTGTTAACATTATATATTATCACCATATGATTGTGTTGCTTGTTTGTTGAGGACTAGTTGTAGGTATATTGCTTTGGGTCAAGTGCTCAATGGTGGACTTCATCAAACGTCTGGACAAGGTAGGCCTCTTATCTTTTCTTATTAGCATATATGTTTATATAGCATACTTGAGATTAGATTTGATTTCTGCAGTCATTTCCATTTGTTGTGGTTTACCCCTAGCCATAGAGATATTTCCTCATAACAGGGCACAAAAATGTTAACCCCCGAATAAAGAACTCTTCATGATGTGATGTGTCACACCTAAAGAAAACTTCTCAGGTTGCAACAAAATGCAACTGAACAAATTTTCTTCAAAGCTTGACACACACGAAGTCAACCTTTTTAAGAAGGATAAAAGGGTAAAAAAAGAGTCAACTCTTCATTACAAAAGAGACAAAGGTCATTCTTTTTATTTATTCTATTTTTCAACTCTATCATTGGAGTGTGCTAATCATTGATCAAGAGTAAGCATTATAAATATCCCCTTGTACCAATTGCGATCAAATAGGCCACCACCCATCTTCAAGCACCCACTTGAATATTGTCACCTATCAGTTATTCTAGGTAAGCATTGCACCTCCCTCTCGTTGTTCTTTTCCTTCAAGATATCATTTGTCCTTAAGGTTTTATTTTTGTTTTGTTTGCCACTTAATCAATAAAATACTAAAAAAATATTTAAAACAACCAAAAGTCTCATGTTTCAACATGGGATAAAACCCAAAAGTCTCATGTTTCAACATGGGATAAAACCCAAAAGTACGTCATTGAACCTCTTCACTTTAATAAATTTATAAGAGTATTATTTTGATGGATAACTCTTTGCTCAAGTTCATTTAAATCTAGTGATGTAACAATTCCACCCTCACCTAATTGAATGTTTGACCTCAGTGAATCAATTCATCATCTTATTGCACTGTGATAAAGAATGAGGAAAAGAAAAATACCTTATCCTAATGCAATTTTTAGAAGCATAAAAAAAAACAAAAAAAAAGACACTTCAAATGAACCCTAGATCACCCCTTTCCAATAAATCTGGCATAGACACACAAATAAAAGGGGCTCTCTAAATTGAGTTTAGGGTCCTAGTTTTGAATCACCATAAAAGGGGAAACCCTCGCTCCCTATTTCACTACATCGAGCCAAAGTATTATGCCAAAATAATATTGAAATAGAGAAAAGCAACCTAGACAAGCCAGATAATTTTTCCAATCATTCTCATTCCTATAGATAAAGGCCTTTGAATTCTGATGTCAATCTAAAGAGGACTCTCTTTTAAGGGAAGTTGATCTCTCATTCATGATATGAACAATTATTTAATTGCCCTCCTTTTTTCAAGTGTGAAGTGTTCTTAAGCCCTCTAACCCTTGACCATGGCAAGAGAAGAAAAGTCTAAAATTTGAAATGGGTTCTACATTCGTCATTTTTATACCCTCAACCTAGTTTTTCTCATTATTACTATTTCCTTTTGACCAAGAGTTGCAATGTTCGATCCAAAATTTCAGCAATGGATACAAAATTAAATATCTGGTTGAAATATTTGGCATGACCCTAGAATGACCAACACCAAAAGATATGTTTCCTTAAACCACTTCTTTGAGAATCATGCCTCCCCAATTTTTATTTTAAGAGAAGAATATTTCCCTAGAGTAGGAATTTTACTTTGATTTTTGTATATAACTCCACTAATGGTCTTTATTGTTGAATTGGATGAGTCACGGGATCTAAAGATGGCATTGAAAAGTCAAATAAATCAAAAGGAACATGTGATTGAACTAATTCCATATCGGGAAGAAGTAGCAAAGCTTGACATGGAAGTGGGTGTCCCAAGACCCATGTATGGAGACACTCTATGCAGTATGGATGTAGGTACCACCTACAAATGGGGTGAGTTGTATCAAATGTTTAAGGAGTGTTGGGCCCTTCATTTTTGGAAGTGAAGAAGGATAAAATAAGTGGTGGAAAAAGTCAAATCAATCATGTGATAGTTAAAAGTCTAGAAGCAGCAGAAGGACTCAAATAAATAATGCAGCAAGTGGAATCTTTGGAAGAAACAAAAAAAGGAAATATCGTGGGAGGATTAAATAATACAGGAAGAAGAGAAGAGTGGATTTCATATGGTTAATAGAATGTGTCAAAGACACAAAAGTATAAGTAAAACGACAATGCAACTGGATAGGATTAATGATATTGACAATACTAATGATGTTGGAAATATTAATGATATTGTTGCGATTGTTGGGTTTTGTTATTATTCCTATGGTTTGAGCCTATTTTGATATAGCCATAGTCGACTATTGGGGTAGTCTATGTGGGTATCACCATTGCATTTGCAGTAGATTTTGAGTCTGTATGTGTTGTGCAAGATTTTATATTGTAGATTTGGGTATTGTGAGAAGAGATCTGTGAGAATCTAAGCTGTAAGAATCGTTTGTACCACTGTTGCTAATACAATGATATGATTTGGGGCTTACAAATTTGTTTATGAGGTTATCTTTCATGTTATAAATGGATCTGTAATAGTGTTGTGTTTATTCTTATTCTTTTCCTTTTCTAATGTTATCCGAATGGTATCACAACCTAAACTTAATAGTTAACTTATGTATCTGAGTAGTACAGAAGTAGATCTAATGTTGCATTCTCCATAAATCTTTTCATCTTTCAAGTCTTGGTTGCGATTCGGGTGATACCTCCTTCCCTTGTGAAAGGTTGAATATTCCAGCATACCAAGACTACATCGATGCCTTTTTTTGTCAACTATTGAGAACCTTGTTCTAGATCTTACACCAATAAATGGTTCAATTGTCAGGACCGAGATTTAGAAGGATTTTTAAGAGGATGCCTCATCGGATATATAAGTATGAGGTTGAAAACTGGTGGGAAAGGAAGTGTAAGGAATTCATAGAACATGAGGTCGAGTTGCAACACAAGAGTTATAGGATTGTAAAATATATTGTTTTCTATTCAGAGCCTGCTAGTGACCAATACGAGATATCCTAGATTAAGTTCCCTGAAGAGTTATTTCAGTGGTTAGTGTTGGAAAATTGATTTTCATTGATGTCAACTTTAGAGGAATTCTAGAAGCCTCTAGAAGTATTGGGTGTAATTGAATAAGTCTCCAAAGTGGTCCCCTTATGGTGTAGCTTTTAGCATGACCCTCATGGGAAGATGCATTAAAGAAGTCTAAAAACCCAAAGGTGTGGCCATGAGGCCCGAAGTTGAATGAGGAAAATTAAGTTGAAGAATAATTCAAGTGTATACAAAACCCTTATAGATGGATAGTCTTTGTCATGCCATTTCCAATGGTAGGTGGTAGGCCACGTAGATCCTCACGGTTGAGGATTTATGAGGTCATGAAGTTGGAAGCCCTGAAGTATGGTTAAGAAGCCCCTAAAAGGTTGCAACAAGAAGTGACAAGTCATTAATTAAAGTGTAAAATAGTTATAACAAGAAAGTGCAAGTCGACTCTAAAGTAAGGAAAGTAGTCACTTGGAAAATTATAAATACACCTCAAGAAGCCTCTCATCTTTACACACACATGTTCAATGATTATCTATCTTTCAAGTGATCTTTTGGTAAATCATTTTTGCATCATATCTAAGGAAGCCAGGGATAATTTTAAGGATGGAAATTTATATTAAAATGTATAAACTTGGGTTAATCTTACTAGTCCTTAATATGGAAAATGTAAAATGTTTGGCGATAGTTTTGTAAAAATATTCAAATTTCTAAGGATTTATATAGTTTCTATAAAATGTTGGTGATTTTTAGATAAAATAGTTTTATTCTATGTAATTTGGGTGAGTTGTTTTTAGAAAAAATGGATATTGGTGAATCTATTTTTGGGAAAAACCATGAAAAATTATCCCATTTGTGAAATTTATCCCCTAAAATCATTTATGGAGGAAGTGAATTCTGAGGTAGCGAAGGGAAGAAAAGGGAAAAGTTTGATGTTATAAACTTTCTGAGGTTATCCATGAGTCACAATGGAGCAAAGTGTGGACATCCGTGGGTCACAGTAGAGCAAAGTGCAGACATTCATGCATTGACAGTGTATAGGTCACAAATCTGTGGAAAAAGGGCTTGAAGAAGATGGTATCTCTTGTTTGTTGAAGATGATATGCACCAAGTTGGTTTGTTGATTTGAGATTATATGCACCAGGTCTTCTTCGTGAGTAAAGGTATGTCTTTTATGTGCTTGTTTGAGGCTTGTATCATGGATGGTATGGCACATGCTTAAGGCATGTCTTGGAGGCCCTTGGTTGAGGTTCATGTCTTGGTGATATTGATACATGCTTGAGACATATCATGGGTACATTGTGTATGGTTGTTATGGTTCATTGTTAGAGGCACATATTTGTGATATTGGCATATATTTGAGGCATATCTTGGATACATTGGATTATATCTTTGGTACATGGTGTATGGCATGATTGATACATATCATGAGTCATATGGTATATGGTTGAGGTACATTTTATGGTATAGGTTCTTGTACAATATGGTTTATGTACATGGTTTGGTGATGGTTTTGGTATCCATGTGAGTGGATCTAGTTATGGTTGATCAGTGTCAGAGGCAGTGATAGGCTGGATGATCGGTTGATCATCAGTTACAAGTTGATGTGACAGTGACATTGACATTTACAATGATAGTGACAGTGACAGTGATAGTGAAAATGGTAGTGACAGTGATAGTGAAAATGGTAGTGACAGTGATAACGACAGTGACAGTGACAGTGGAAGAGACAATGGTAGAGATAGTGACAGTGACAGGTTGATGTATTACTGATAGTGACAGTTACAAGTTGATCAATGGTAGTGACAATGAGTCTACACTTATATTTTAGGGCGACAGGACAAGGCAAGGAAAGGGGGTTGTAGCCTCCTTCAGGTTGGTTCTAAAGAACTCAGGGAGTTGGAGCTTCCTTATGATTGGTACATGTAAATCAGGGGGTCATATCCTTCTTGTGGTTGGTGTCATAGAACCAAGGGAGTTGGAGCTTCCTTCATATTTGTGCCTGTAAATCAGGGGGTTCGTGCCTCCTTCTAGTTGGTGCTGGAGAATTTGAAAGTTGGTGCTTCCTATGAATGCAATATTTGACATATAAGAAAGAATTTTGTGGTTTTCTCCCATTTGGGTTTCCACATAAATTATAGTGTATTGTGTATCTGTGGTTATTTTTTATTCTCTTTTGATTGATATTTCTCATGATATATTGATGATATACTCCTGATAAAGTTCATGATTAAATGCTCTGATTAAAAGTGGTAAAATATTGCATAATATTG
>JZKD02S1625241.1:72136-84224 GCA_000966675.3 Picea glauca
AGTATTCCAACAATTGGTATTAGAGAAAGTCCTTAATAAAATAGTTTAATCACTGGAAGGAAGATCATGGAGTACGCTAAGATTGGGGTACCATAGTTTAATGGACAAAATTATCCCTTCTAGAGTAGACAAATGAAAAAATATGTACAACCACAAGGATATGATGTCTAGAAATTAGTAGTAGATAGATACACAACACCTACCACTCCTCTAATAGATAGAGATGGAAAGAAACTTGATGAAAACAATTCAAGGACTAAAAATGTTATTTTGAATGGTGTTGATGAATCAATATTTAACAAGGTTATGCACTGTGATTCTACAAAGGATATTTGGGGAAAACTTCAAAAGATCTATGAAAGATATTCTAAAGTAAAAGGGGCCAAGATTCAAACATTCAGAGGCAAGTTTGATTAATTGACGATGAAGGAAGACAAAGATATTGCATCCTACTTCCTACGAGTTGATGAAATAGTAAATGCCATGAAAGGATTGGGAGAATAAATTAAAGAACCTATCATTGTCAAGAAGATACTAAGGTCTCTTCCAATGAGGTTTGATCCAAGAATAAAAAGAAGAAGAATAAACCAAAAATCGAATCCAAAGACAGACTGTAGTTGCAATGATGATTCAGATGAAGAAGAAGAGATGGCCAACTCGGTAAGGAAGTTAAAGAAAGGAACTAACAAGTCCAAAGGTAAGTTTTCTTTTAAATGTTTTAATTGTGGTAAAATTGGTCATTTTGATGATAAATGTCCATATGATGAAAACAAAGAGAATGATGAATAATAAGCTCCTAAGAAAGAAAAGAAATATCAAAAGGGAGACACGATAAGAAACGGGGAGAAATTATTCAAGAAAAATCTCTATTCAAAGGAAAGTTCATCATCAGATGAGAATGATGATAGTGACAGTGACTCAGAAAATGTACTCTTTATGGATTTTGAAAATGATGAAGAGGATTATGAAGAAGAAGGTGAGGTATATCTTTAAGTAGAACTAATTTACGCTTTAAGTGAATTCAATAAAGAGAGGAAGAAAAATAAATCACTCAAGGAATAATTACTCAAGCTTAAAGAAATCTCTCAAAATCATAACTCTAAAAAGGATCAGTAGGTGATTTTGAAACTAAAAGTCCAAGTTGAAGAAGCCAGAAGGATTGAAGAATTACTCAGAAGTCAGTTGTAATTAAAGGGAAAAAAATAAGGAAAGCTTATAAATGGATATTGTTTCTCTAAGGAAGGAAACTCAGAAAAGAGATATGTAGCAGAACAACACCAAAATATTGGATGAAATCATCAACGCTCAAAGGTCGTATCATGAAAGTTCTGAAATGGGATACAACCAAACACATAAAGAGAAGGGTATGAGCTCTATGACTAGATAAGAGGAAGCAAAACAAAGGACTTATGAAGAAGTCACCAGAGGATTCACCAAGAAGGAAGAATGCAATCCCTCTCATGAGAATGATAGGGAAGAAAATTGCAAAAGGATTGCACTGTCTAGAAGACCCAAGCTTCAGAATCAACAGTCACCCATGGAAAGAAATCAAGAAGAAAAATATAGAGGAAGAACACCATTTAGAAGATCTCCCAGTTATCAAACTATTGGTTACTCTGTCCTGTATAATTTTTGAGTTTATTGACCCAGGGTTCATGTCTGTTCGGGTTTCCAACAAAGCCTCTAAAACTATCGGGCCTCCTTGTAAAACAGAAGGCAACACAACACACAGGGCGCAGTGCGTCATCTCACCCGAGAGAGTCTTAATGGGTGGTTGTAATACTCATGTGTTTACAACTAGGATTGAGTGAGAGATCTGATAACTGTGTATTGGGAGTGCTACTCTAACTTATTATCATAGTATACCATTATCACGATTTATGCAAGAAATATAATAACTAATTCATTTAGTGCATCTATATCTACTGAGATAATAAAGAAATACATGCATCCAATCAAATAACACAGATGCTACCGTGGTTCAACCCCCTGGGATACATCCACAAAAATTTGGCTCTTGGCTCTTTTACTATCGTCATTTTATCATTACAGCATCTTTCACTTTACAATTCTCCTTTGTCGGATCAAAATATGTTATGAGGCAGACAATATCACACCAGGATCCTTAGCCTGTGATATAACCCTCAAGATCTACCCTCCTCTAGCCTTTATAGCTCAACAACTTACAAAATTAGGTCATACAACAAAATATTACATACCATTCGATTTGTTACAACCATTCTCTCTATAATAACGACTAGCCTCTCTTTCTCTGAGACCTAGGTATCTATATTTATACATTTCTAGCTCTTCATCCATTACAATACTTTACCAAGAACCTAACCCTAATGTTGTTAAGTATTCCATGCATGCGTGCATAATGTTCTTCCTTCCTATTGTTGCTTTCCTTGTGCGTGCCTTATTTCCAAAAATCGCCTTGCTTTCCACTTTGGTCTGCTTCCAACAGGCTCCCAACACTGACATGTGGGTTGTCCCGAGCCACCTAATATTTGTGTGCTTCATCGATCTCCCTGGTGATTGCCTGGAACTTCTCCTTGAGCTCTGCTACTTGTGTTTGCACCTGCGTGATCCTCTCCTTGAGCGTGTATACTATATGGGCCGCAATTTCATCATTGACTAATCCTGTGCACTCTGCCTGGGTTTGTGTTATATGTGTCTTGGATTCCTCTGCTTGGGCAATGAATTCTGCTACTTTCTCTTGAATTGGTTCCATTTGAGCTTGACGATCCTTTTTCAGTGTTTGTGTAGTAGTGAGTTCTGCCTGTAGTTTCTTCATGTCCTGCGCTCCTTTGACGTGCTCTATGATAGGCATTGTCTTTTTCCTCTGCTTGAGGTCTTGGATAGTTGCGCTTATCCTTTCTTCTTTCTTGTCCCATAATTGGACTTGATGATCCTCCTCTAGCTTTGTCCAAAGTTGTGTTGCATTCTCAATAAAGTCGGTTTTTGTGCTAACCTGTCGCTCTATCTCATGTAGCTGCTCTACTGCCTCCAGCTTCCTTTTCTCCTTTACTGTTGTTGGAGTGGTGGGTGTGAGATGCTCGCGAAGATTCTCAATCTCCTTCTAATATTGATCGATTACCTATGCAATTTGATCAATCTTCTTTGTTGCGGTGAGTTCATCCTTATGCACAGTCTTTGGAATATTCTCGTAAGTTCCTGCCACTTTTCATTCAATTCTATTCGTGCACTCCCTCTCCTCTTGGGTCTCTAACTTATCCTACTCACATATTATTTCTATTGAGTCTTACTTCTATGTTTCCTACTATAATAAGGCTAAGTCTGTGCATGCATGAGACTATACCTCTTAGGTAACGCTAACCTATAATTTGCGTAGAGATTTAGATGGTATCTGCAGAAATACCAATTGAATTTGAGATAATTCCTTTAAGGGTGTCTGCCCCATGATCTTGTCCATGCACAACATACTAGGTGTAATGTGGAATGTCACATTTGTTTGCAATATTGTGTGGACTGTATCTCACTCGCCTTCTTCCTGTCTTTCTCCTGTCTGTGATGTTGATGTCCCTGTTCCTATGTTGCTGCATGCTTCCTGTGATTCCCCAATCTTCTTGAGGAACTATCGTATGTCTGTCAGCTCCTCTTGAATTTTATCCCTATGGTGCGCAACATTGTCAAGGTCCTTGGATATACAATCCTTAACCCTTCAGGCTATCATCTTTGCATCATCCTCTTTGATCATGTAATCTAGGGGTGTTCTATGTGCCTTCATTTTCTTGCACACACCTCCCATCTGAGTGGTTGGTCTCTTATTTAGGCCTGTTTCTTATGGGTTGGGGCTTGGTATAGTCCCCTACACTTTCTCGACCTGTTTATTTTGTTCTTGGGCCAGCTACGTATTATTATTCTTCCCCTTATGGGACCCTGTCTTAGCTATCCCTTCGTTCGTTTTCTTTGTTTTTTTTTGGCCTATCCTTCATTTCTTGGGCACTGGTACTTCCTAAGGTTTTGTTTCTTCCTACCCTAATTCCTCTTCCATTGTCTTTGAGGGTATTTCTTGGGTGATGACTGGAATATTCCATTCATCCTTCCAATCTTTGATAACCATATCCATGTTTCCCTTCATAATACAGTAGTACATTTGTATCCACTTCTTATTAGGGTCCTTCCGTGCATGTATCCACATCGCATGTTTTGTGGCCTTGAAGTTGGCGATGTCCTGATACTGTGCAACAGCCTGTGGTGTTATTCTCTACATGTTGGAGATGGCCTCATGAAGGTTGCGAAGGTATCCTTCGAATACAACTGCATTCATTTTCTTGTGCTTAGCATATGATGTGACACCAAGTGATAAATACCTCGCTCCAAAATTTGTCTTGGGTCTGGTGCCGAAGAATGTGTAACTCGGTTCCTTCCATCCCATTATAGCTATCAACATGAGTAGCCATGAGTAGTAAAATTTTGTTCCTAGATCATGCGCAACCTTGCAATCATCCAGAAACAAATTCAAGAGATAGGGTACCCAACTGACTGTGGTACCCTCAACACATTGTGTTGCAACTGCGACAACCCCGACCAAAACTTCCTCCCTCTGGAATTTACTTAGCAGCTTGCAGGCTAAGATTTTTGCGGCCATTTGTGTTGCGACATCATTGATCCTCTTGATGATGATTCCTCATGTCCTCCTATTAGTACCGTATTTCTTCTTCATTTCCTTCACAAGTGCTTTCTCCTTTGTCTTATCATCGAGAAATTGCATGGGATCCATGCCCCGGGATGCTAACCCTGTGATGTGCACAATGATCTCTACGTCTATTGAGATGAGCTTGTCCAACCATATATCCCTGCCATGTGTGACTGCCATCAATTGTTTGACGCAGTCATTTGGGTACTGTCCTCTGCCAAAGTGTGGTAGATCTAGCGGACCTAAAATCCCTATTTTCTCCAATCTTGTTTCCCACTCGAGTGGTTGGTCAATCGGTTCCCCAACCGCATTCACTCCCACAGTCTGTAAGTATACTCTCTTTGCGAATTCTGGGAACTTGTATGTGTCTGCTACATCATGATCCGAGTATTTGAGATTCTCAATATGCCCTAGCAAGCCTGATTATGCTCGTACCCCATCTGGTATAAGCTGAAAAACAAGGGATGCGATGGGTTTCTTGCGAGGTGACCTAGGTACCTGTTTCTTATCTTTCTTCGGCAGTGGTTGGCTCGAGGTTCCAGCGGCCATTGTTTGTACTTTGGGATACTATTATGTCCAACCCATGACATCCTCTATTTTTCTTTTCAGTGGGTGGTCTGACACGGTTGTTTGAGATTCATCTAGCTTAACTACTTCTTTCTGATTCGTCACCATTCCATTGACACTTGGAGCTTCTTCAGTGTTCTCTGGTTGCGCCTCCTTCAGGTTTTCTACATCCTATTTCTGTTTCTTCCATGATTCTACTGGCATATCTACATTCATGCCCTCTAGTATTGGTTGTTGTGTTTCTTCCACCACGAGTGTGGGGTTCACCGATGTTGTATCTGGTGATGGGATTTCGTCGACATTAACGACCTCCGATGACTGTTGTTTGCTTTCCTGTGATTATGCTTGTGTCCTAGTTCTAATTCTGGAGTGTCGTGTAGATTGGGTCGACTCTACTTGTTTTGGTGGTGCCATAGTGGTGATTTTTAATCGTTTAATGACTTCAATGGTCTCTATAACCTCTGTGATCTACTCCTTGTGATTCGTATGCTTTCTCTCTCTTTGTTTCTTCTCCAGTCTTGCAATAACCAGTTTTCTCCCACATCCGTGTTTTGTATGGGCATCGCATGAATCTTGTTGAAGAAGCTACCTTTATGATGGATTCAATGAACCTTTGATTCATTCGTACTTTCCATTACTCTCCCTCGTCGTCTCCAGTTGGCACGATTAATGCGGCATCTTGTCGGTCCTTTTCGACATTCACTTTTTCGTAACTTTGTCATTTCGTACTGCTTTTGTTGTCTTTGTGTTTCCCACTTGTTTCCACTTTTGACCTGGTCGTTGGCCTTTTCCTCGCCGAGCTTGTATTCCTAAGTGCGCATGCACTTTCTTCTTTTGGTGCACTGTGCTTCTGTTGGTGCGATTTAATATCATGTTTTTTTTTTCTTTACTGCGCAGTGGGTGGTCGACTTCCCTTGTATAGTTTCAGTCGGCTCTCGTTGATCATCCCTCTGAGTTTTGTGCCTGATAAGTCTTTCAACTATACAACTCCTCCATCTGTGATAGTTTTTACCTCGTACAGTCCTAACCAATGCATTCTGATCTTTCCTAGGTGCTGAAATGATTTGTTGTCATACATCAATACTAAATCTCCTTCCTTGAAAGTTTTCTTCTTGATGTGTCTGTCATGCCAAGATTTATCTCTTTCTTTCTGAACTTGTTGGTGAAATCCTGCTAGGATTCGATCTTCCTCCATGGTCATCAATTGATTTAGTCTTTCCCGTACTGTGCCTCGTCCTGTCATGTGTGTAATTGCTGCTATGCGCAAGGTTGGTACTAGAAATTATAATGGCACCACTGCTTCCTGGCCATAGACCAGTTTAAATGATGTGTGCCCCGTCAAATTTTTGCACGTAGTCCCGTAGGCCAGCAACAATGTCGGTATTTTGATGTCCCAATCATCCATGTTGACATTACAAACCTTTGTCAGTGCATTTTCCGAGATTTTGTTAAATGCCTCTACTGTTCCATTCACCTGTGGGTGATATGGTGTACTCTTCTGATGATGGACTTCGAACTCTTCAGTCATAGTGTTGATAGTAATGTTGATGAAGTGCATGCCTTGGTTGCTCATCAAAACTCTTGGGCACCCAAATTGAGTGATTACTTGTTCAAATAGAAAGTGGGTTGTTGTTTCTACACTGCAATCCTTCACTAGTGTTTCTTCCACCCATCTTTTTAGGTATTTTGTCATGGTAATTATGTACCTTTCTCTTGTTCTTTTTGTTGATGGGTTGACTGGTCCCACAAAGTCTATTGCCCATTTATCGAATGCCTGCAATGTTATCTATGGTCGTAATGGCATCTCGTCCCTTCTGTTGGGTTTACCTACCCTTTAACAGACATTGCATCTCTAGCATTACTCCTTTGAGTCTCTATGAATGGTTGGCCACCATAGTCCTGTGCGCAATACCTTATGTGCAATAGATTTTCCTACGTAATGTCCTCCTGCTATTCCCTCATGGGCTTCTGTTAAAACTCTTGGCCTTTCATGTTCTAACACATATTTTCTCAAGATGATATATGTGCCAATTTTATATAAGTGTCTTGTGATCAGTTGATAGTCTGCATCTTGAACTACCGGGTTTTTCTTCTACGCGGTGTTATATTCTTGCGGCGCAGTACTTGTGCTTAAGTACTGAATGATATCTACAAAGTATTCATCAACGATCTGGACTAAAAATAATTGTGCATCTGGGAAGTTGTCCTCTAAATTTGTAGGTTCTTCTCTCTTTGTGAACCTTGATATGTGATCAGGTCTTGCATTTAAATTTCCTGGCTTGACTATTACTTCAAATTCTTGAAATAGTAGTAACCATTGACAGATTCTCCCCCCCAACACTGGCTTGTTGACTAGTTATTTTAGGGATAAGTGATCTATGAACATATTAAAGTGTTTTCCCAATAAGTAATGTCTGAACTTCTGTAGTGTGTAGACCATAGCTAGGCCTTCTCTCTATATGGTGTTATAGTTTTGTTCTGATTTTGATATCTTTATGCTTGCAAAGGATATAGGGTGGTCCAAATCTCCCATTCCTGGTTGCACAAAGATAGCTCCAAGTGTTATGGCTGATGCATCCACATGTATGTGGATTGTCTTCTCCCAGTCTGGAAATACTAGTATTGGCGCGGTGACCATCTTTTCCCTTAGGGTATCTAGACCGTGTTGACACTCGTCGTTCCACTGAAACTTTGTATCTTTTATTAACAATTTTTTCATGGGCGTGGTAATTTGCGTGTATCCTTAATGAAATTTCTGTGTCCCAATGTCTCTCTTAGCTGACAGACTATTTTTGGTGGTGGAAAGTTAACAATTACTACAATCTTTGTAGGATATACTAGTTAACCTTGTTTGCATACTATATGGCCCAATAGTATCCCAAACGGTGTTCTGAATATACATTTTTTTATGTTTAGTGATATCTATCACTGCCTACATCTTTCTAACATCAGTCATAATACTTCTACATGTTCTTTCAACAAACTCTAGATTTTCCAATCATCCAAGTATACCTCTAGAAACTGGTGGATGAATTCCTTAAACGTAGCAATGACTACTCTGGAAAATATTGTTGGTGCATTCTTCAGTCCAAACGAAATGAATTTGTTCTGGTAAGATCCCCATTTTGTCGCAAAGGTGGTCTTATATTTGTCTTCGTGTGCTATCTTGATATGGTGGTAGTCTAAGAATCCATCAGTGAATGAGTAAGCTTTGTGTCCTCCTACGTTCTCCAACACTTCATCTATGAAAGGTGTAGGGAATGGGTCATGTAGGCATGCATCGTTCAAATTCCTCAAGTCGATGCATATCTGTATCCCTCCTTGTTTCTTGTAATGAACTACCATCGAGCTTATCCATTTGGATTCTTCCACTGGTTCTATGATTCCAGCTTCGAGCATTCTGTCGATCTCAACTTTGACTTTCTGCTTGTATATAAGGTTCAATATATATGGTCATTTTCTAATTGGTATTGCTTCGGCTCTGAGTGGTATTTTCATTTCTCCTAGCTCTCCTGATATGCCCTTCATCTCTGTAAATGTCATGGGAAACAGATCACTATACTCGCGCAGTAACTCTGTTATGCTCTCTATTATTTGTTAATCCCAGTAATCTCCGATGTTGGCCATTTTGGGATTCAGTTGTCCCAATGTTGAATTTCTTCACCTTGATTGGTGCATCAATGACCTATGATTTGATAGGTGGACCTTCCACTTCTCTTTCTCCTTCATCTTCCTTGATCTGAATATCACGCGGATCATCTTCCTCTGGTGCTTCCTTCTGCACATGGTAACATGACAATAGTTCTTTGACTATGTGTCTATTCCGTTGTTGCTCTTTTGTTATGAACTCGACTTCTGGTTCCTTTGTTAAGAGTTGTGTCTATGTTGGGGTTCTCATGCTCGAATGAGAAATTGACTGTAAAATTCGGTTGTAATACCATCCAGGTCGTCGTTCCTCTGCGCAGTTCCTGGTCTGATTACCAGTTCGCTGGTATTCCCTCTAGAGTGTGTATAAAATGATGAGACCATTCTTGTGGGGGTTTCATTTTCCACATCATTCTTCACTTGTTCAAGTGTTCTGTTGTTTCCCCCTGTCCATCGTATTTTTTCTTCTTATTGTTTTTTGGTTCTGCGCTGAACCTTATGAGCAGTAACCGCTTACATTGGTACCAATTTGTGATTGTCTCTATGTGTGTGCTCCATTATCTTGTAGGTGTGGCCTTGAGTGATATATCAAGTGCTAAGAGTCTCTAATTCTATGAAACTTCATCTTCGTACTATGCCAAGAATATTTCTAGATCGTTAAAACTGGGTGGTTCCCTTATCTCCATGCCTACCCATCTTACTATGCGGTCTATTCGTGCACATATTCTCGTGGAAAATTCATGTAGCCTTTGTTTCCAGTTCTCTAGACCGATATCTAAGTATGTCATACATGAAGTAATGCTCCGCCAACTGAGTATCTCGTCTACATTTGGGTTTACGTAATCTTCATCACGCACAGTTGTTCTGTATAACTGGTTGATTTCCTCTAAGTCTAGGAAAGTGGGTTCTACAAACCTTTCCCTTTCTTATGGGTCTAATGGAGTGATGACCCTATATTCACCTAACTCAAATGTCATTTTTCACATCTTTATATTGATTATGGCCTGGTTGTCAAATTCCCAATCCAAGCCAAGAAATGCTAGATATGGTGTTGTGCCATCCACTATTTTAATTACCTCAAAATCTGCTTTAGTGCGCACCCCATCCAGGTCTACTGTTACTTCTTTCAGTCTACTGATTGGTATGACTTTGTGTTGGTTTTCTATTTTTAATTGAACAGGTGAGTATCCTAATGTGGGATCTCCCATGCATTGCCATGTCTTCTTTGGTAATACATTAACTTCAAATCCTAGATCTAGTATGATATCTCCCATGTTGAAATCTCTGATGTTTGCATTCATTCTGAACTCCCTACTTGTTCTTCTCCTTGTATGTAGGTGATTGACTATATTTTGTTCTAGTTTTCCTTTCGTCTCTATACTACATCTTTCCAATATGTCTTGTAGTATTTTCACAGATGATGGATCATTTAATACTTTGACACATGATTACAAGAAGCCTTTGATTGTACTTACTTGTCCCGTAGATTGGATTTTGTTGGTATGATCCAATAACGGAGGAATCTCGTATTTTGGTGCTACTTTCTTTGTTGCGTAGTTGAATTCATCGCAATGTCCTCCTTCTGAAATTCTTGTCAGGCGTTCTTAAATATCTCCTTCTCCTTCTACGAGCCAAACTGCTTCCTTGTTTCGGTGTTCTTCTTTACCCACTAGTGGTGTATTGGCTCTTGTCGAACTGTGTTGTTCCCTGTTTTATCTCCTCCGCGGGTGACTATGTTGATGTTTTGTCCTTCATTCCTCGCTTCGACTGAGATCCATTGAATATTTTGGTTGATTTGGTTCCTCTTTTCCTGAATATTTACTAATAATGTCGAACATTCTTCCGTATCATGGTTCGATGCATGAAAATACATACATGTTACTGGTGGAAGTGGACATTCCCTTGCATAATGTCCTAGTTGTTGAAAATTGTGAAATACCACTGGTCCTATACCTCATCCAAAACCTCCTCTGGATTTTCCTCCACCTCTGTAGCCTGCTCGATCTCCTCTTGACACACTATACTGAGGCACCTGATTGTATTGCACGGTATTGTACTGAGGTTGTGTTGTGTTGTACTGAGGTTGTGTTGTGTTGTACTGTGGTTGTGTGGTGTTGTATGGTTGATGCGCAGTGTTGTATGGAGATAGAACTTGGTTAAATTGTGGCGTGGATTGCCCAGTCATCATTTCAGCCTGCACTCTATATGCATCTGATGTCCTCTCTCCCATCAACTCCATAGTTCTACAATCTTTGTCGTCGTGGCCCACTAACTTGCAAAAGTTGCAATATGAACGCTTTATGATTGTCTGGTATTTTTGCATCATTGAGTAGTGATATGGATCATGACTCGGTTTCTTGCATATTTTGCACTATAGTCCTCTTGTTGGTAATGGATTTGGCATCCTTGCTACCATATACTGCATGAATGTTGGACATTCATTCTTGTGGTGCCCTTCTATCCTACATGTAGTGCACCAAACTACTTCTCGTTTGTCCTTAATCTTATTTTGGTTTAGTTGGAACATTAATTTCTTCAGATCCTCCTGCAGTTCTTCAATGGTTGGGTCCGTCTGTTGATACTAGTTTTCTTCCAGTTGCAGGGCTGCCTACAGAGCCTCTGCCTTCGTCTGAAAATTTTGTTGGCATAGTGGGTATTTTAAGTGTGGTAGTAGTGAATTGACAAATAGATGCCTATGATGCATATCAGTCATGAGGTATTTCAACTTCCCCTTTAGTTGCTTGAATCTCTGGCCAATCTCCCATACAGATTCTCCCAGTTTTTGTCTAATTTTGATCATCTCGTTCATGTACTGATCCTACAAACTCGGCTTCTGGAACTCATTTATCAACAGTTTCTTGATGTCTCCAATTGTTCTGGTTGTCCCTAGTGGATTTTTTGCAGTTAAGCTCATATACCAATCCAGTGCGCGATCCCTTAGTGTAATCGCTAGTTGTTCCAATTTAGTATCTTTGTCTGTGATCTATTTTTCTTCCCAAATCTTCTCACATATGAACAATGTTGATTAAGGTTGGTTGTCATTGATGTCAACCCTTGAAGAAAGACCCGTAGCACAAAGTTTGGATAATGGACCCAAAGTTTGATGTAAATATGACTCATTATTGTTTTTTCATGGTTGATAAGAAGTAAATATGGATGAAATCCAAAGTGGTCCCCTTATGGTGAAAGCCCTCACGGGAAGACGCTTTGTGG
>JZKD02S1625241.1:92017-109461 GCA_000966675.3 Picea glauca
AAAACACTGGTGTACTATTCATGTGTGTGATTGTTTATTTATTACTGCTCATTTTTGGATAATAACTCTACATTGATATAACATTTGAAGAAAAAGGATTATAATTACGTTATTACTGATTCACCCCCCTCTCAGTAATCCAACAAACAAGTGTTTTTTTGGGTCCTCTGACGCTTCTCCTTTAAATTATGGTAACATGATGGTGGGATCGTGTCCTGCCATTCTAAATGTTGAACTACTACCTCCACGCGGTGTAGATACTTGACTAGTGTTGCCTGAACTAGCTCCTCTAGTTGTTTTTCCTTGTGTAGATGTACTTCCTCTTGTGGTTCTTCTCCCGAATTTTGGTTGTCTAATTGATGGCATTCTCTTTGGTGTATTATTCGCACATGGTTTTATGGGTTCCACACTGACATTAATATGGATAGGATTGTTTCCTTCTCTTCCCATTCTTGGAACTCTTGTCTTCCTCTCATATGTTGCATGCAAGATTTCCTCAATCTACTCCACATCCTGGAGATCCTCTACATCTTCTTCATCACTTTCCAAGCCTTCCCTCGTGGCTACGAATCACTTCTTGGTATTCACCTTGTATTTGTAGGGTACTCCGCTACACATCTTTCTAATTGTCACCAATATCCACTTTATTTGGTTGCCATCCATCATGATTGGGTCCAAGCGTTCCTCCTTCTTTCCCTTATCCTTTCCTCCTTCCATTTCTCCCTTTTCTGTCAGTGATCCCCCCCTTCCCCCATGCAGGCAAGGAAGTTTAGTTGTCTAATTTCATTGTCATTACACCTTTGTTGTATAACAATATCTTGATAGAAGTATACAACGAACTAATGTACCTTCCTCGAGGTCTACGTATAAATTCTTTCTCTGTTGCACTGTATGACTTCGCTGTATCTACTGCAAACTCTACTATAACGTCTGACAACATACTATTCAGCCAAAAGCCTACTGTCCGGGTGAATTTGTTGTTTACCTATTGTAGCTGCTCAATCTGTACCGGGGTCCACTCTAACTTTCAGATCTGGTTCGTCGCGTGGTTATCCTTCAACCTTAGTATCCACTCCTGCAATAAGTGTGGAAAATCATAGAAAAATACTTTGTGTAAATCAGTAAACACGTATTTGTCAAGATATTTGTGGGGTGTTATTTTAGGGTATTTTTTATCTTTTTGTGAAAACTCAAAATCTTTTGTCCTTAGCTAGCCTTCGATCTCTGCTTTTGTGGGATTCCATGGTCTCAACATCCCCTTCTAGTGGCTCATTGCCTTCTTCCCTAATATTTTCTTGATATGTCTCTGACAGACCTTTATCTCATCTACTCAATCCTCTTTTGTTTCTACCAATGACAACAGAACCATTTGTTGGTTACTCTATCCTATATACTTTCTGAGTTTATTGACCTAGGGTTCATGTATGTTCGGATTTCCAACAAAGCCTCTAAAATTATTGGCCCTCCTGGTAAACCAGAAGGAAACACAGCGCACAGGGTGCATTGCATCGTCCCACCCGAGATAGTCTTAATGGGTGGCTCTAATAATCATGTGTTTACAGCCTAGGATTGAGTGAGAGATATGATAACTGTTTATTGGGAGTGATACTCTAACTTATTAATGTAGTATACAATTATCACAATTTATGCAAGAAATATAATAACTCATTCATTTAGCGCATATATATATACTGAGACCATAAATAAATACATGCATTCAATCACATAACACAGATGTTACCATGGTTCACCCCCCTAGGCTACATCCACAATTATTTGACTCTTTTCTCTTTTGTTATCATTGTTTTGTCATTACAATGTTGTGCACTTTACAATTCTCCTCCGCCAGGTCAAAATATATTATGAGGTGGACTAGATCACACTAGGCTCGTTAGCCTTTGATCTAACCCTCAAGATATACCCTCCTCTATACTTTCTATCTCAACATCTTACAAACATAGGTCATACAGCAAAATATTACATACCATTTGATTCACTACAACCATTCTCTCTATAACAACGACTATCCTTTCTTTCTCTGAGATCTAGGTATCTATATTTATACGTTTATGGCTCTTTAACCAATACAATACATTACCAAAACCCTAACCCTAATGTCGTTAGGTCTTCCATGCATGTGCATGTGTTGTTCTTCCTTCTAGTTGTCACTTTCCTTGTGCATGCCTTTTTTCCCAAAATCGCCTTGCTTTCCGCCTTAGTCTTCTTCCAACACAAACTATATTTCTTGTTTCATGTTATTCTTGTAATAATTTTGGGAACAAATCTATAAATTGTAAATCTTATGCTAAGAACATAAGAAACTATGAAGGTCACCCTAGAAATAATTATCCAAGAAATCCTCATGAAGCATACAACAAAACCTATAACAGTTTTGTCTCATTAAATGATGAAGTAGAATGTTATAAATGCAACAATTTTGGACACATGGACAAAGATTGAATATTGACAGTTCCTCCAAAGGAACTAAAGCAAGAATTCAACAATCATCAAAAGGGACCTTCAAGACTTTGGATCAGGAAAAAGGATAAACTAAATGTAACTGCAGTCATTCTTGTAACAATTGGTAACAAAGGATCTTCCAGGGACAATGATAGTGACAAGTTGATTTATTAGCGACAGTGGCAGTTACAGGTTGATCAGTGGTAGTGACAGTGTGACTACAGTTATATTTCAGGGTGGTGGGACAAGGCAAGGAAAGGGGGTTGTAGCCTCCTTTCGATTGGTGTTGGAGAACTTAGGGATTTAGAACTTCCTTCTGGTTGGTGCTTGTAAATCATGGGGTCGTAGACTCCTTCTGGTTGGTGTCATAGAACTCAGGGAGTTGGAGCTTCCTTCAGGTTGGTTCTTGTAAATCAGGGGGTTTGTGCCTCCTTCTAGTTGGTGTTGGATAATTTGGAAGTTGGTGCTTCCTATGAATGTAATATTTGACATATAAGAAAGAATTATGTGATTTTCTCCCATTTGGGTTTGCACATAAATTCTAGTGTACTGTGTATTTGTGGTTATTTTTTATGCTCTATTGATTGATATTACTCATGATATATTGATGATATACTCCCGATAAAGTTAATGATTACATGCTCTGATTAAAAGTGGTAAAATATTGCATAATATTGATTCAACCCCCCCCCCCCGCCATTATTCCAACAATTGGTATCAGAGAAGATCCTTCATAAAATAGTTTAATCACTGGAAGGAAGATCATGGAGTACACTAAGATTGGGGTACCATAGTTTAATATACAAAACTATGACTTCTCGAGTAGATAGATGAAAACATATGTACATGCATAGTGATTTGGTGTTTAGAAATCAGTAGTAGATGGATACACAACACCTTCCACTCCTCCAACAGATAGAGATGGAAAGAAACTCGGTGAAAACAATTAAAGGGATAAAAACACTAATTTGAATGGTCTTTATGAATCGATATTTAACAAGGTTATGCATTGTGATTCTCCAAAGGATATTTGGGACAAACTTCAAAACATATATGAAGGAGATTATAAAGTAAAAGGGGCCAAGATTCAAAACTACAGAGGCAAGTTTGAGTAATTGATGATGAAGGAAGATGAATATATTGCATCCTACTACGTACAAGTTGATGAAATAGTAAATTTCATTAAACGATTGGGAGAAGAAATTAAAGAACCGGTTATTGTCGAGAAGATACTAAGGTCTGTTCTAATGAGGTTTGATCCAAGAAGACAAAGAAGAAGAAGAATCCAAAAATCAAAGCCAAATCCAGACTATAGTTGCAGCGATGATTCAGATGAAGATGAAGAGATGGACAACTTCATAAGGAAGTTAAAGAAAGGAACTCGTAAGTCCAAAGGTAAGTTTTCTTTTAATTGTGGTAAAATTGGTTGTTTTGATGATAAATGTCCATATGTTCAGAAAAAATAGAATGATGTATAAGAAGCTCCTAAGAAAGAAAATAAATATCAAAAGGGAGACAAGATAAGAAACAAGAAGAAATTCTTCAAGAAAAATATTTATTCAAAGGAAGATAGTCCATCATCAAATGAGGATCATGATAGTGATAGTGACTCAGAAAATGTACTCTTTATGGATTTTGAAAATGATGAAGAGGATTATGAAGAAAAAGGTCAGGTAGATCTTGAAGCATAACAAATTGATTCTTTAAGTGAATTAAATAAAGAGAGGAAGAAAAATAAATCGCTCAAGGAATAATTACTCAAGTTGAAAGAAAGCTCTCAAAATCCTAACTTTGAAAAGGATTAGCAGGTGATTTTAAAACTAAAAGTATAAGTTTAAGAAACCTGAAGGATTGAAGAAATACTTAGAAGCCAACTGGAATTAAAGGAAAAAGAGAAGGAAATCGTATAAATGAAAATCGTTTCTCTAAGGAAGGAAATTCAGAAAAGAGATATGTAGCATAACAACACCAAAATATTGGATGAAATCATCAACACTCAAAGGTCGTATCATGAAAGGTATAGACTGGGATACAACCAAACACATACAGAGAAAGGTCTGAGCTCTATGACTACATAAGAGGAAGAAAAACAAAGGACTTATGCAGAAGTCACCAGAGGATTCACCAAAAAGGAAGAATGCAAGCCCTCTCATGAGAATGATTAGGAAGAATATTATAGAAGGATTTCACTCTCTAGAAGACCCAGGCTTCAGAATCAACAGTCACCCATGGAAATAAATCAAGAATAAAAATACAGAGGAACAACACCATTCAGAACATATCCCAGGTATCAAATTATCTTTCTTAGTTCATGCTATTCTTGTAATAATTTTGGGCACAAAGCTATAAATTGAAAATCTTATGCTAAGAATAGAAGCAACTATGACAGTCACCCTAGAAATAATTGTCTCATAAATCCTCATGAAGCATACAACAAAACCTATAAATTTTTTGTCTCATTAAATGATTAAGTACAATGTTATAAATGCAAACATTTTGGACACATGTCCAAAGATTGAAGTTAGATAGTTCCTCCAAAGGAAACAAAGAAGTAATTCAACAATCATCAAAAGGGGCCATCGAGAATTGGATCAGTAAAAAGGATAAACTAAATGTTGAAGAATGTTCCCTTGCACTACAAGCACAAAGCAAAAGAAGTGATTTGTATGTTGATAGTGGTTTCTCAAAATATATGACAGGTGACAAGAATAGATTCAAAACTCCGAAGAAAGAAAGAGATGGATTAGTTTCATTTGGTAGTGACAACTCAACCAGAATTATAGGGAAAGGCACACTCAAGCTTGGAAGTAAGGATGCCAAGGTAGAAAATGTCCTACTTGTTGAAAACATGAAGCATAATTTGTTAAGTGCGATTCAAATGTGTGATCAAGGACACAAACTTATATTTGAGTTTGATAAGTGTGAGATAAGAAAAGAAGGATTAGTAAAATTGGTGGCTACAGTAGTAAGAACTCCAAACAACATATATATCTTAAATGATATTGGAAAAGACAGATGTTTCTTGGGAAGGAATAATGAAATTTGGCTTTGGAATAGATGAATGGGACACATGAACTTTGAAAATCTGGTCAAGATTAGCATAAAAGAAGCAGTAAGAGAAATGCCTGAAATTTCAAAACCAACTAGTACTATGTGCAAGTATTGCCTACATGGAAAACATACAAGAACATAATTCACATCAAAAGAATACTCTACAACAAAGCCATTTGAAATTGTGCACATTGATCTATGTGGACCAATGAGAACAAAAGGCCTAAATGGCAAACAATACTTCATGCTACTTATTGATGACTATACAAGAATGATTGCAATATATTTTCTCAAAAAAAAATCATAAACATTTGGAAATTTCAAATTATTCAAGGAGATAGTTGGAAACGAAATGGATTTGAGAATTAAGTGCTTAATATTAGACAATGGAGGTGAATTCATATCAAAATCATTCATAGAATTATGTGAAGAGCATGGAATAAAAAGTCAATTTTGAGCATCTAAGACACCTTAGAAAAATGGAATTGTTGAAAGGAAGAACAGAACTATAACAGAGATGGCCATAACGATGTTGAAGGATTCAAAGTTGAGAAATATATTTTGGGTATAGGAAGTACACATAGTGGTTCATATCTTGAATAGAGGAATGCTCAGGAGTAACAGTGATAAAACACAATATGAGTTATGGAAGGGAATACCAGCAAATGTCAAACAATTTAAAGTATTTGGAAGCAAGTTCTACATAAAAAGAGAAGATGACAGAGTTGGAAAATTTGATTCTCAATTTGATAAATGAATATTGGTTGGTTACTCAATCAAAAGCAAGCCATACAAATGTTACAATTTGAGACTCAACAAGATAGTGGAAAGTATAAACATAAAAATTGATGAAGTAGATGTACCAAAGATCAAAGAAGAAAGGAAAGATACAAATGAATAGGAAATAGAAGAAGAGATAAAAGAAGAAGAGGTAGAATAATAAGAGGAAGAACGGAAAGAAGAACAACAGGCAAAAGAAGAATAGGAAAAAAATGACCATCACGACTTTTTGATGTCATCCAAGACACCTAGCCATCAAGTTCAGAATATTTATCCACTGGAAAATATTATTGGAGATAAAAATGTAGGAATAAAGACTAGAGGAATTAAAAGGTTTTGTACACAAACACATAGACACCTTGCACTACTATCCACAGTTGAACCTAGCAGCTTTGAAGAAGCCAGTAATGATGTAATGATGAACATTGGGTCAAGGCCATGGAAGAAGAACTACATCAAATAGATAAGAATGAAACATGGGAACTAGTGCCAAGACCGAAGAAAAAAAATGTGCTTGGTACAAAATGGGTGTTTAGAAACAAACTAAACAAATATGGACATGTAACCATAAACAATATTAGTATGCAAAGGATATGCACAAGTTGAAGGAGTATATTTTGAAGAAACATTTTCCCCTTTTTTGAGAATGCAAGCAATTTGATTGATCTTGGCCTATGCATGTTCCAAGAGAATCAAGGTATATCATGTGGATGTAAAATAATCATTTATAAATGGTGAATTAGAAGAAGAAGTATATATTGAATAGCCAGAAGGATTCCTACTGTCAGAAGGGGAAGATTATGTTTGCAGATTGAAGAAATCTCTGTATGGACTCAAACAAGCCACTAGAGCCTAGTATTCAATATTGGATAGGTATTTGCAAACACAAGGATTCAGAAAGGGTAATGCAAATAGTAATATCTATGTAAAGGTTGATAGAAACAACATACTTATCATTGAGTATATGTGGATGACATTATCTTTGGAAGTGATGATGACAATATGAGTAAGAAATTTTCCCAAGACATGCAGAATGAGTTTGAAATGTCACTACTTGGTGAATTGACATTCTTTTTGGGACTTCAGATGTCTTAGCGGGATGAAGGAATTTTCGTTTCCCAAACCAAGTACATCAAATAGATGTTGAAGAAGTTTGGAATGGAAGATTGCAAACCAACAAGTACTTTGATGGTGACAGGTTGCAAGTTGAGAAAAGATGGTGAATCTAAAGAAGAATATCAGAGACTCTATAGATCAATTATTGGAAACCTACTCTATGTGAAGGCTTCAAGACCAAATGTAATGCAAGTATCTAGACAGGTTGTAAGATTTCAAGCAACACCCAAGGAAACTCATGTTCTAGCAGTAAGGAGGATCTTTAGATATCTTATAGGAACAATAGAGTTTGGATTGTGGTATCCAAAAGGGAATGATCTGACTATGGTCACCTACGCAGATGCAGATTGGGCAGGAAACATTGATGATCAAAGAAGTACTATTGGATCAGCCTCCTATTTGGGAAATTGTCTGGTATCATGGTTAAGTAAAACGCAGTCTTCAGAACCATTATCCACAACAGAAGAAGATTACATTTTGGGAGAAACATGTTATACTTAGGTTCTCTAGATGAAGCAAAACATACAAGATATACAAGTGAAGTATGATTATCCCATTTCAATATTTTGTGACTGTTAGTGCTAGAAGTTGTCCCTAGACTGCTTTAGGAACAAGCCTAGCACATCTTATTTGAAAAGTTTAAAAGAAAAAATAATTTTAAGAGGTGGGAGGATAAAACTCTTGATCTTAAAAGGGTTTAAAGGATAATCTATCAATATCTCTTCTCTATGTGTAGTAGATCAGGTAAACAAAACCACTAGTTGAGCCAAGTGAGAGTAGGGTATATGTTGAAGAAGAAAACGTGCAACAAGATTGATAACCATAAAAGAGAAATATGTTCTTTGATATAATTAACCAGTAGAAGAATAAATCTTAAACTCAAAAATCCTTTATGAACCAGATTTAAAGGATCTTAAACACACATGTGATGAATATTAAACTATAAAATAGATAAACCTTCTCAGCACATACATACAACAGTATAATCATATAATAGTAATTATGTGTTCAAGATGGAGAATTAGAAATGATAAACAAAGGTGAATGATACACACCAACTAATGACTTCATTAACCACTGAAATTTACACAGATAAGTTCAATCCAAACACTTGTATAATATAAAATCTGTAAGACAAAACATGGATCCAACCCTCAGTCCCTCGAACTGAATCCTTCTCCTCCCATTTTTTGCATCTAGTTCATATGAAATTTATAGACCTTACATGAAAACTACTATATCCTTAAATCATGGATCTAATATTCTCAAAATATAACTGAATATCTCCCCTTGGGGTCAAATTTTGACTTAGTTACATCAACAAGATACAAAAAATCTAAGAAAAACAGTCTAATACCTAAAAACTAGGGTTTGGATTTCAAAGCATTAATAGCATTCAAAGTAAACAAATTTTTTTGAGGATATTTAGAATAAATATCCTCCTTGAACATCCATATTCCACCTTGACCTGAAAACTCTCCTTGGCACATGTGAGGATGAATTACACCTTGACTACTCCATTTCATCTTCAACACTTTCACAACAAAAATTTGAAAAATAGGGCTGAAAAAACACAATATATCACCTAAACCATGACACATGTGTGAAACATGATGGAGGTTTTTGTATATGAGTGTGTTATTGATAAAAACCTCTTTAATGTTTTCAAAACACTTTTCCATCGCTTCTTAATCTGTGCCCAAAGAAGATGACTAAAACAGGAAAATTCTTGCATTTACAAATCTGAGAAAATGAGCTGTAAAGACTTGCTTGTATATCTAAAACCATGACACATGTGTGAAAAATGAGGGAGATTTTTTTATATGATTTTTTTTCTTGATTAAAATGTCTTTCGTTGTTTCAAAATACCTTTCCATCGCCTCATAATATGTTCCCAAAGAATATGACTAAAACATGAAAATTCTTGTATTTACAAATCTGAAAAAATGAGTTGAAAATACCTGCTTGTATCTCCCAAACCACGACACCTGTGTAAAATATGAGGGAGGATTTTTTATATTAGTTTTTTCTTGAAAAACACCTCTTTTTGTTTTCACAAAATCCTTTTCATTTCCTCATAATATGAGTTTGAAATTGACTGCAAAACAATCATTTCCAAAACCTCCTTTGTTTTTGTTTTCTCCTTTTCCATATAAGATTGCTCCAAAAATATTTTCTTAAGATAAAAAATGGGTTTTAATGTGTATTTTATGTGTATAATGGTGTCATTATCATTTTTCATCATCATATATGACAAAAAACCAAAACATATGTCATTTACTTGAAAATCAAGGCGCTACAGGAACTTCCTGCAGCGTTATTTTTTGACCAATTTGCATACCTTGTCAAATCCTTTCAACTAATTTAGAGGATTTTCCACTAAAGCTATAAGAATAATAAAAAACCCAATCATATATAGATATATTTATATACTTGTTCTGATTTCAATTTCAAATACACTTCGTGCCTAGTGGATTTGGGCTCGAGAATGCTTGAGACAGAAAGAGAGTTAACAGTGACAACATAAGTTCTATCAATATCTCCAAGAATCCAGTGATGCATTCCAAGACCAAACATATTTCGATCAAGTTTCACTTTATATGGGAACAAGTTACAGAAAATAATATCAAAATATAGTATATTTGGACAAAGGAATTGATTGCAAACATCTTCACTAAACCTCTCCCAAGAGAGACATTTGAGTATCTTCAACAAAAACTTGGAATAGTTTCTACCCCATAGTGATCTACACGTTTTTCGCTCAAAATACAAGGGAAGATAAATAATTTGTGAAAAGACGATAAACGAATATAAATATTAATGATTTTGTATATGTCAGTAGTTTACTTCATCAGGAAGCACCAATGGATAAAAGTAGTACCGGAAGAGAGAAATTTCACAAGCAGATTGCCAGGGGGAGTTAGCATTTTCCATTGATGTCAAATGGGGAGAAAAAACAAAAGAAAGCATACAGGGGGAGTATTGGTTGCGGGGGGAGGATGGGTGTTTCCATCAATGCCAAAGGGGGATATTATTGGAAAATTGATTGTCATTGATGTCAAATTCAGAGGAAGTATAGAAGCCTCTAGAAGCATTGGGTATAATTAAATAATTCTCCAAAATAGTTCCCTTATGTCGTAGCTTTAAGCATGGTCCTCATGAGAAGACACTGTAAATAAGTCTACAATAAAACCAGAGGTGTTGTCATGAGGCCTAAAGTTGTTGAGGAAAATTGTTTTGAAGAATACTTCAAGTACATACAAAACCCTCATAGATGAATAGTCTTCATCATGTCGTTTCCAACGTTAGGTGGTACACCATGTAGATCCTCACAGTTGAGGACTGATGAGCTCATGAATTTGGAAGCCCCAAAGTATGGTTAAGAAGCCCCTAAACGGTTGAAACAAGAAGTGGCAAGTCATTAATTAAAGGGTAAAATGGTTATAACAATAAATTATAGGTCGGCCCTAAAGTAAGGAAAGTAGTCACTTGGAAAAGTATAAATACACCTCAAGAAGCCTCTCATATTTACACACACAAGTTCAATGTTTATCTATATTTCAAGTGATCTTTTGGTAAATAATTTTTGTAGCATATATGAGGAAGTGAAGTCTAAGGTAGAAAAGGGAAGAAAAGGGAAATGTTTGATGCTATTAACTTTCTGAGGTTATCCACAGGTCATAGTGGAACAAGGCACGAACATCCGCGGATCACAGTGGAGCAAAGCACGAACATGCACAGTTGATAGTGTACAACTCACGAATCTATGGAAAAGGGGATTGAAGAAGTTGGTATCTCTTATTTGTTGAACATGATATGCACCATGTTGGTTTGTTGATATGATATTATATGCATCAGGTTTTCTTTATGAGTAAAGGTATCTCTTCTATGTGCTTGTTTGAGGCTTGTATCATGGATGGTATGGCACATGCTTAAGGCATGTTTTGGATGCCCTTGGTTGAGGTTCATGTCTTGGTGATATTTAAGGATGATTTTAAGGATGGAAATTTATTTGAAAATTTATAAACCTTGGTGAATATTACTAATCCTTCGTATTCCAACTATAAAATGTTGGCACTATTTTTATAAAAATATTCAAATTTCTAAGGATTTTATATAGTTTGTATAAAATTTTGGTGATTTGTAAGGTAAAATAATTTTATCCTATAGAATTTGGGTGAATTACTTTTAGAATAACGAATATTTTTTTGGGAAAAACCATGGAAAATTATCCCATGAGAAAAATTTAGCCCCTAAAATCATCTTTGGTGATATTGATACATGTTTGAGACATATCCTTGGCACATTGTGTATGTTTGTTATTGTTCATTGTTAGAGGCATATATTTGTGATATTGGCATATATTTGAAGCATATCTTGGATACATTGGATTATATCGTTGGTATATGGTGTATGGCATGATTGATACATATCATGAGTGATATTGTATATGGTTGAGGTACATGTTATGGTACAGGTTCTTGTACATGGTTGATGTACATGATTTTGTAATATTTTTGGTATCCATGTGAGTGGATCTCGTTATGGTTGATCATTGATAGAGACATTTACAAGTTGGATGATCGGTTGATCATCAATTACAGGTTGATGTGATAGTGACAGTGACAGTGAAAGTGGTAGTGATGTTGGTAGTGATAGTGACAATGATAGTGACAGTGGTAGTGACAATGAAAGTGGCAATGGAAGAGATAGTGGTAGAGGTAGTGACAGTGTCAGGTTGATGTATTAGTGATAGTCGTAGTTATAGGTTGATTAGTGATAGCGACGGTGAGTCTACACTTATATTTCAGGGCGGCAAGACGGGTAAAGGAAAGGGGTTTGTATCCTCCTTTCGGTTGGTTTCGGAGAACTTGGGGATTTGGAGCTTCCTTCAGGTTGGTGCCTACAAATCAAAGGGTTGTAACCTCCTTTTTATTGATGCCGGAGAACTCAAGGAGTTGGAGCTTCCTTCAGGTTTGGTTCCTATAAATTGGGGGGTTGGTGCCTCCTTCTAGTTGGTGCTGGAGAATTTGAAAGTTGGTGATTCCTATTAATGTAATCTTTGACATATAAGAAAGAATTCTATAGTTTTCTCCCATCTAGTTTTCCACATAAATTATGGTGTAATTTGTATATGTGTTTATTTTTTATGCTTTGTTGATTGATACTACTCATGATATATTGATGATATACTGTTGATAAAGTTAATGATTATGAGTTTTTATTAAAAGTGGTAAAATATTGCATAATACTGATTCACCCCCCTCTCTCAATATTCCAACAGTTATATCAGCTAGAAAAAGCACAACAATACAAATATCGGGTGAAAAAGAGATACAATTGGACTATTGAAAGTCTAACGACTCTTCACCGCTTATATCATCAGATCTTGCGAGTTGTAGAATTTTGGGTGCAGAATGTTCTTGAAGGTTACATTATTGATTTCGATATAGAGAATCATCAAGCCTTTTCAAAGGTTGAAGCGGTATTCATAAAAGGATCCATAGGACGGTTGTTGCGGAAAATACCTCTTTGGATCAAGGTCCTCTTGGTAGAATAAGGAATGTTGCATGTTCCATTAGGTAACATGGCATATTAAACCCCTACACTTGGGAGAAAGGTTATTTATGGGAGGATTCATGAGTTGAGTAGTAGAAGGGTCTGCTTGAGGTATGGGGGGTCGTCGAGATAAGAGTGCATGAGATGAATGAGCTTTGAGGAGGGATACCATAGGTGAAAAGAGGTGGCAAAAACATATGAGAATAATGATGAAGAGAACCTATCTATTGTGGGAAGAGATTGACCTTGACAGTAATTATAGAAAGGAGCTAGAGGAGTTGCGGAAGTTAAAGAGACGACGAAGATTTGTCAGTCGATGGTTGAAAGAGGGAAGTGGTAGAAGAAGTGAAGATACCCAAGTAATCATATAGGAGGGAGAGTGTTCAGAAGAGACAAATGATATGGTAAGAGTAGGCAATGTTGTTGATGAAGACATTTCTACCCAGACCTCAAACAACGTTGTGGAAGAAACAGAACCTGGTACTTCGGAAGATACAACCATACATCAAGAGGAGAATATATCATTGCATGAAAATGAGACCCCCCCATATCAAAGAGATCCATTCAGAAGGAAAAGGATATGTCTCTGGATCACCTATTCCCCAAACACAATCTACAAATATAGTATTTTCTATTCTTCAAAATCCTTCAAGTAGTTCTAGTTCTACAAATTTGATCAGTAGCAGTAGTGGAAGTGTGGTAAGTTCTACAGTTATATCGCAACCAGGTCCATGTGTTTTTATTTTAGTAACACCTATAATTTCATCTATGGGAACAAAAACTATAGGATCCCTTACCTGATACCATGTGTTTTGGGGAAAGTGAGAAGAGGATGTTGAGAAACAATTGTTTCTATGTGAAGCCATCTGGAGGTCTTGAGGGACTCCAAAAGTGAACAAGTTGGTTGATTTTCATACCACTTTCAGAGGTCAATCTCTCAAATGGTACATGAATATCATTGAGTCAAGGATTTAAGGACAAGCTTTCACTCTAGGTTCAGGTAAGACAGAGGTTTATTGCAGAATTTTGGTCGCCATAGTCAAAACAACATGATCTTTTTGAGTTGCAGGAGATCAAGGAGATGATCCGGATTTTATGAGTAGAACAAAATGACTACAAATTATTAACATATGCTTAACACAAAATAACAGAGATACAGTAAAATTGGTTTTCTATTCAATAAGGAAATAAGCTGAAACTATAAAATGCAGTGGAAACAAGCTTGTTGGAATGGTGGCGGCTTATCTCTGAGAAGATATGTGACGGTTGTGCTCATTCACAAGAATATGATTACAATGAGGCTCTGAAGGCCTTTTTTACAATAAACAGGAATGCCAAAAACCCTAGACATCCAAAAACCTAACCCTAGGAGATGAAGCACCAAAAGTCATGTGGTCCCCGTTTGGGTAAGTTAGTACATAAACTTCCCGGGGTCGTAACTTTTTCATACGATCTCTGTTTTGCATAAGTTATTTAGAGCCAGGTAATCAATGCATAGTCACCAAGTTCCATCTTTTTTCTGTACTAGCAGGATTGGGCTCCCAGAAGGTGATGAGTTGGGACGGATGTGCCCCTTGTGGAGCAGTTCTTGGATCTGTCACTTGATATCCTTATTCTCTAACAAAGAGCGGAGATAGAATGGCCCATTGGGCAACAATCTGTCAGGGGTCAGATCGATGGATTGCTTGACCTGGCAGTGCAAAGGTACCTCGGTAGGTGAGGAGAAGATATATGAGTATTCTTCCATGATCTTATCGACTTGCTTCTTTTGTGTGGAGAGGTTGGCTGCAGAGACCCTGGATGTGGTTGTGATCTTTCTCTTATTCTGAGAGTGAATCACAAAGAAGAAAAAATTCCCCGTCTAAGATATGACCTTCCTGCATTTCTTAGCAGATATAAAGGAAATAAAACTAGGTGGGACTGTCTCGGGTATCATATACAATTTCCTATTCAAAGTAATAATGAAACTACGAGGCCTAGACTCATACACAACATGACGTTTCCATAAATAAGGTTGGCCCAAAAGAACATTGTTCGACAACACAGGTATTCCAATAGAGGATGAACACCTTCAGTAACCCCTCACATAACTATATCAAATATCAACACACCGATGTTTTCACGTGGTAAAACCCCTACGGGGAAACATCCATGGCCCCAACCAACATGGCCACTTGGAGCAGTTTATTAATGCAAAAGAAAAAGATTACAGAGATATTTTACAATAGAGTTTCTCACAATCAATCATTGACAAATGACCCTCCATGCTCTTTAAATAGAGATCATGGACCAATCGAGTATTAAGCCACGGATCAATGGTCATTAGGATCGAGGAGAGTATGAACCGTCATATCACTCTATGTTGGGAACATATATTGACCGTCAGATTTCCTAACTACAAATGCATACTAAAGAAACACACTAAGAAACACACTTTTTTCTAACGACATATTATACCAAGTAGATCTTAACTAACTCCTAAGTGTATAAATATCCTAACATCCCCCCTTAAGAACAACTTGGGATAGGATTGAAGGATTTATAATGTTGACACAATAGGAGAAGGAAGGAGGCATTATAGCCTATCCCCCCTTAATGACAGCTTCCTGAACTCCTAACATAGAGCAAAGTTTGGAAAACTTCGCTTTTGTAAGAGACTTTGTGAAAATGTCTGCAACTTGATCTTCTATAGGGAAAAAGAGAACTTCAATAACTTGATCAAGAATGAGCTTTCTGATGAAGTGCATGTGTAGCTCGATGTGCTTGTTGCACTGATGTTGAAATAGGTCTTTGGAGAGCTTGATGGCACTTTGATTGTCGCACCAAAGGCTGGTCAGATGCTGCTACTCGAATCCAAACTCTGAAAGGATCTGTCGAAGCCACAAGGCTTCCTGACTTGCATTTACCACTGCTCGATTCTCTTCTTATGATGAAGAAAGTTCAATAGCCTATTGTTTCTTATAAGCCCAAGTGACAAGTCCAGAATCAAGGCTAAAAACGTAACCTGCAGTAGACTTCCAATCATCAAGGTCGTCGGCCCAATCTGAATCAGTGAAACCAACCAATAAAGGAGTCCCCCCTGAACTGTAATGTAGCCCGAACTGAACTGTACCACGGACATAGCGAAGTATCCTTTTATCTATTTTCCAATGGATTTCATGGGGTGTTTTCATACACTGAGCAACAAGACCAATGACAAAGGAAAGATCAAGACGGGTATGAGTCAAGTACAAGAGGCTACCAGCTAACTAACGGTACAGGGTGGCATCAACTTCAGGAGAAGTACAGGTGGCAGTAAGCTTGACTCCATAATGGAAGGGAGAAGGGGTTGGTTTACAATCATCCATGTGAAAGCGACGAAGAAGGCCATAAGCATACTTAGACTGGGAAATAAAAATTCCTTCATTGGTTTGCAAAACTTGGAGGCCAATGAAATAGTGCAAAAAACCTAAGTCTGTCATTTCAAATTTCTTCTTAAGACTGGTTTTCACATGGTTTAAAATTTTTGAGTCACTACTAGTAAGGATAAGGTCATCAACATAAATGACAAGGATTATGAGATGGATTCCTACTTTCTTGGTATAAACATTAGGATAAGAATGGAATCTAGAGAGTCCGGTGTCAATAAGAAAGCTGTCCATTTTGGCATACCAAGTTTGGGGAGCTTGCTTAAGACCATAAAGAGATTTCTTAAGGCGACAACAAGGCTAGAGTCATTCTGGACATAGCCAGGAGGTTGTTCCATGTAGATTTCTTCTTTCAAATCACCATGCAAGAAGGCAAATTTAACTTCCATTTGATGGACCTCCCATTTATGTGAGGCAGCAAGGGAAAGAACAAGGCGGATGGAATTCATTTTGGCTACAGGGGAAAAGGTTTCATTATAGTCAATTCCTTCAACTTGGAAGAATCCTTTGGAAACTAACCGAGCCTTGTGTCAGTCAACACTTCCATCTGATGCATACTTAGTTATGTAGACCCATTTACATATGACAAGTTTTATTCCTTTTGGAAGAGGTACAAGATCCCAAGTATTGTTTGCCATTAAATAATGATACTCTTCATTCATTGTTGTATCCCAATCTGGATGACCTGAAGCTTCTGCAAATGTCTCTGGATAATGAGTCTTTGAAACTTGACCCAAAAGAGAAGAGGCTCGCTGGAACTGTGAACGTGTTCGACGCTGATCTAAAGGATCACTGACAAGATCACCAATTACTTCTCGTGTTGAACGGACCCATCTAGGAAGAGGTGGAATTGGTGCTTGTTCAGGTTCAAAGGACTCATCTAGAGGAAGATCAATAGAAAGAGGTGGATTTTCATCCTCACTATCATCATCTGAAGGAGAAGCCAGAATAGGAATAGAAGAAGGCACAAACGCCGAAGATGGCTCGCAGGCCGAAGAAGGCACAACCGCCGAATTAGGCTCACAGGCCAAGAGATTTTCATCAAATTTAACATCTCTTCTAAGAATAATT
>JZKD02S1625241.1:110105-125999 GCA_000966675.3 Picea glauca
TACCATCTTCTTGAAACATTTGGACTCATCATGACCATCTTTATCACAAAAGTTGCAATGTCTGTTAGTCTTCTTATTTTTATATTTTTCTCCTTTGTCACCATTAGGAGATGAAGCTGTCTGAGCGGGTTTGGGACCCTTATATTGCTTGTTGTTGTAGCTAGGATGTTGTTTTTTGGGATACTTGAGTTTATCTTTCTGTTGGGCAACTAAGGCTTTGTTAGAGGTACCTGCAGTGTTGATCACTCCAAGTTGTATAAGCTTATCTTCCTCTCTAATCAAAGAAGCAAAAAAGGACTCAAGAGTGGGTTTTTCATAAGCTTTCCCTAGAGCCTCTCTCATGGCATAAAAGGTAGATACAAACATAGAATATGCACTACCTAGCTTAGAAAGAATAAGACAGATGCAACGCTCTTCCTCCTTTTTTATCTTACATTCTTCACATAAAATTATCAGTGTTTTAAACTTAGATAGATAGTCTCCAAGGAAAGAAAAATCACTTGGACTCAAGGTCAGTATTTGATTTTCTAATTGTTGTGCTTGAATAATATTGAGTTTACCAAACACAGATTCAATCTTGTCCCAAGCTTCTTCGGGGTCATCAATTTCTTGAAGGTGGTACCTTAAATCAGGAGAGATGGACATTATGATTAGTCTCCATGCTTCGTCATTCCTATTATCCCATTTTTCTTTCTTATCATCATCAATGGGTGCTTTTTCCTTTCCCAAGGTAATCCAGTACAGGCCTTTACTTCTTAATAAATCTTCCATATGAGATTTCCATTGGAAGTAGTTGTTGTTGGTAAGCAAGACATTACTTCTAGAATCCATATTAAATATGCAAATAATGTGGATTTAAAAACTAAAATTGATAATCTAGATGGAAAGATATCGAAAATTTATGCGGTTTAAAAAAAAAACGGCACTGAAAAGGACTTCTAATGTGAGAGTTATGCCCTTTTTAAAAAAAGGCATAAACGATAACCAACTGACCACGTGATAGTGTAAGTTGCTTTATGAAGTGACCCACTTTTATAAAGAGAATTGGGGATCACTTTTACAATGAAGTTACTTTATAACGGAAAAGCTGCATGCAAAATAAATAACTCTAAAATAAAATATTAAAGCTACTTATAGTGATTCACTTTTATACTTGAAGTGAAATACACTTTACAATTTTAGCATGAACATTTTCAAAAAAGTAACAAAAGAGAGACTTCAACTCAAGACCTCACACTTAATAAGGCAATTTTTAATCAAATGGTCTAGAAAAACATATTTTAATGTTCAGAAGGAGGATTGGGGTTGTTGTTGTTGTTGTTGTTGAAGACGGCCTTGGAGAGCATGCTAAAAAAAAACTCTTTTCACACAAGAAAAAAAAAATTCTTCTCAATGACAACAAGGGTTAGATCTCGGTTAGCTTACCCGGAAGATGAATCTTTTCCTATCTGTTTCTGATTTTCCGAGATCGCACAGGGCATAGGGCAAAGAGAATATGCAGATATAAAAGAGTAGCAGCCCGGAAAAAAAATTACAAAACCGAAATAAAACCAAAATACTTCTCTGCAAAAAATTTAAAAAATGCGTATTCAAACTTTATACCTCTGGATCTGACTGTAATGGATGTATCTTGGGCAAACGGAAACCTTTTCAAGTGAAACAAAAAGTTTTCCTGAATGAAACGAGTTCTTGAGATGCAATGGAATAGTCCTCTCAGCCCATAAATGTACATAAATGACATAAAATGTAGATGAGGCAACTTGGCTTCACGATCTTGATCTACAATAGGAGTGGGTCTTCAAAGAGGCTCTGATACCATGTTCGAAAACACAGGTATTCCAACAGAGAAAAAACACCTTTAGTAACCACTCACATAACCATATCAAATATCAACACACCAATTTTTTCACGTTGTAAAACCCCTATGGGGAAACATCCATGGCCCCAGCCAACACAACCACTTGGAGCAGTTTATTAATGCAAAAGAAAAAGATTACAGAGAGATTTTACAATAGATTTTCTCACAATCGATCATCGGAAAATGACCCTCCATGCTCTTTAAATAGAGATCATGGACCAATCGAGTGCTAATCCATAGATCAATGGATGTTAGGATCGAGGAGAGTATGAACCGTCGGATCACTCTATGTCGGGAACATACCGTGACCGTCGGATTTCCTAACTACAAATGCATACTAATGCATACTAAAGAAACACACTTTTTCCTAATGACATATTAGACCAAGTAGATCTTAACTAACTTCTAAGTGTCTAAATATCCTAACAAACATCACAAACTTCGAGAGGAGAAACATCACACAATACCTTGTCTTTGAAGGGCTTAATGTCGTACGACAGTCGACACTGTTGGTTGACGCAGAGATCTCTTCCTTGGCGGAGCCATCCAATGGTGTAGGGTTTTGGGTGCGACATTTTCAGTAGGGCCAGTCACTTGATGACCTCTACTGAGATGAGGTTCTTTTGCCTACCACTATCATCGATGAAGTGCAGCGGGGTGCCTTTTACCCACATCTATGAATGGAAGAGGCACTCTCCTTCTTATGGATCATCTGGTTCACCAGGATGGAGCTTGGTGGTAGCAACGGTGGCACTGGGTTCCGCATCAATGATCTATCTTCCCCTTTCTAGTTATGGCTTAGATTCAGAACCCGCATCTGATTCATAGGATTTCACTTCGCCCACCAATGATTGCTTTGAGTAGTAGTCAGCAGTGTTATGCCAAGGGCTTTTATGGAAGTCACACCACTTCCTGGTATCTTTCATTGTCTTTCTGGTGTCATTCTTTTCTTTTTGGATTGGACTGGTTGTCTTGATACTATCCATATTTTCTCTATTCTTTATTCTGTGGGTTGGGGCCGCTCTTTCCTGGCTTTTGTTGTGAGGGGTTCCTAGGCCCAAATTGTCGTGTCTTTTGTTTGAGCTTCTTCTCGATTTTGATGACATATCGGTAGGCCGTGCCCAAGGATGAGATGTCCAAAAATTCCATTTTGGTCTGGATGTATCTATGCATAGCACCATATACTTGAGAACCAGATGTCACTCTGAATATTTGATACCCATCTTGGTGCACAAGGTATGGAAGATATTTGTAAAATCTGGCACTGCTTTGTCTATTTCTTGCTGTAGTGTGGTCCATTTGGTATACAAGTCGTCATAACTCCAGACAAAGTAGTATTGTTCCTTAATAGTATCCCTGAAGGATTCTCAGGTGGTCGTGACTATAAATAATAAAGTTTCCTCTTTTTCCTTTTGCTCACAGAAAGTTTACCACCAATCTTTGACATGGGGAACGACTTTGAGGAGTGCAAAAGTAATATTTTCTCTATTCGAAAAATTATGGACAGAAAAATACCCTTCTAGTAGATTCAACCATTTGTCTACAATATATGCATCTATCTGACCTTCAAATATAGGAATATCAAAGTTTATTTGTACCTTGAAGGGGGCGGCACCTCCGTTTGAAGAAGATGTGTTTCCTATTGGTAGCCGCCGAAGGATTTGCGTGAAACTATCCATCATCTCGTTCCTTTGTTGTGTGAGGGATTCCTCAATCAATAGTTTGAAAGGATCTCCTGTCCCATAATATTTCGTTTCTCCTACTATGAGAGGTCTCTTTAGCATGTGAGAGATTTTTTCCTCGAGAGAAACAAGCTCAAGACCCAACTCTTTGCACTCTGATCTCGTTGGGGACATGCATTAAGACGACAAGGAGCAGACCCCTCTCATACCACTGATACAGATTTTATGAGAAGAACAAAATGACTACATATTATTAACAGGTGCTTAACACAAAATAATAGAGATACAATAAAACTGGTTTTTTATTCAATAAGGAAATAAGATGAAACTGTAAAATGCAGTGGAAACAAGATTGCTAGAATGGTGGCGGCTTATCTCTGAGAAGAGATGTGACGGTTGCGCTCATTCACAAGAATATGATTACAATGAGGCTCTGAAGGCCTTTTCTACAATAAAAAGGAATGCCAAAAACCCTAGACATCCAAAAACCTAACCCTAGAAGATGAAGCACAAAAGTTATGTGGGCCTCGTTTGGGTAAGTTAGTACATCAACTTCTCGGGGTCGTAACTTTTGCATACGATCTTCGTTTTAGGTGTATGATAGCCCATTGGAAAGGTATCTTTGAGGAGAATAATTTTGGGGGAAATATCGAAGGAAGTCCTATATGTCTCCCCCTTTTCCCAAAAAACATCGTTTAGGGCCTCAAAATGACTCCGGAAGTGAAAAACTGCTAAAAATAGTAAATTACCAAAATTGTTAGAAAATTATTTTGAGCCAGTTGGAAAAGGTGGGTGGCCACCAATATCCACTTGGATCAGCAGAGATACAGGGAGTCTTCATGGGATTATATTCAAATATTTAAAGATGCAATAGGTGTTGCGCCTCTTCCGCCACCTTAGTGAGAAAAATAGAGGTGCTTGCAAGCTCAGTTGGGTCTGCTGAGCAGGACAGCTGTAAGGAAAAGAGTTAGGGAAAGAAATAAAAAACAACAATTAAGAATTAAAATAATAAATACAATAAAAAATAAATTCATGAGCATAGGGACATAGAAACAAAAAGAACAATAAGACCCATGTCACCAATGATGAGGCTGGTATATTAGTGAAAGAATACACCGAGAAGAAAGGGGACTATGAGTCCCTTCTTCCTCCAAGGGAGGGCTCTTGGACCCCCACTAGCAAGCTCTTCTTACAACAAAGAAAAATTGAAAATGATGAAAGAACTCTTTGCAAATCCACTCAAGGGGTGAGATGGATTTCCCAATGCAATGGTGCAAATATACTCTTGGCAAGGATGGAGTCCTCAAGAGAATAATGGCAGCATAACTTTGCTTTGAATTTCTTGAAAAATGAAGTGTATCCATGACCTTTTTATAACATTTCTTTCAACTATTGTTCAACCAGTTTGTAGTGTGAAAAGAGGCTAATTAGGGCATTTCTAGGTCTTTGACCAGCCATCCAGTCAAATCCAGTCCAAATTTGAGTGTCAAATCGGCTAGGGAGCTGAAACATAAGTGGGTGGGAGGTCGACCACTCTCATAAATGCATCGTTTCTCAGGTGCGCGAATTTTTGCAATAACAGTCATGCATCATGTGCATGTGCGCGATTTCTGTGTTCCTGTTACGCGCATGCGCGCGCGCCCAGTGTCTTCATAGCGCCCTTCAATTTTTCACTACTTTGTATAGTTTTTTACCCTTTATGAATGCTTTGGTGTTAATTCAGGTCCATGGATGACTTCATCACTATTTGACGATGCTGAGTTCTTGTAACCATGTGCAGACAAAATTTCAGTGATAACAGATGCCCCCTGATGGATGAGGTTAGGAGCATACTTATAGCCGAAATTCATCAATGTTTCTTCTACTGAGAGTGTTGTTGTAAGAGAGAGCAATAGTGGGATCTTCTAGAGCGATCTGTTGGAGGGAAAAAGGAACCAGTAGAACCCGACCTTCCATAAGGTGTGTAAAAAAAAGAAGAAAATTTTGTACAAACGAGGCGGGCATGCCCCATGCTCGTGTCATGTAACTCAAAAAAAGAGGAATTAAGTGTTGGTGTAGACAATAGCAGCGCCCTCGGGGGCGGTTGTGATAAAGGCAGAAGACAATTCTGCGGATAAACATACTCAGAATAGTAGGTAGTGATTACGGTAATAAGTATCACCGATTATGTGGGCATTGATAGCCCAGCCAAGTTCAGAGGTCTTCGGCAAATGAAAGAACTAACTACAATAGTCCCAAAGTAAGACCCACCGTAACATGAAAAAGTGTTGACATCGAATGTTATGGGGTTCAACGACAGTAGGGAGCAATTGTGTGTCGCCCTGTGCCATCCAAGATCTCTCATGGGGTGAGTAATGAGAATCAAGATATTGTCGCCCTTCTGGAAAACTGTGCTGATGTCGACAAAAAAGGGGGACGCGACTCCCAGAAGAAAATGGCTTCGTGAAATCTACTAGGTGAGGTTAAGAAGTGGAGGTACATGGATGAAGTAAAGATGTAGGAAGGCTCAAGAGTACCCTTGGTTGGAGTATATGTGAGATAAAAAGTGGCCACAACCGTTCAACGAGGTCAAGTGTCAGGGGGATGACAAGACCGAGGATAAGTTGTGCCAGAGGCGGGACAAGGTGAAGAACTTCAAAGGGAAGAGGTAAGTGGCCTGTGGGATACTCTGAAGATATGGACGATGCTGGAAAGGGTAGATGATAAGTAGTGCTCCAACCAAGGGTGACATGGGTTGCGGTTGGCCAAAAAAAGGGAAGCAGGTCGCCAAAGGTGACGACAAAAAGGTAATGTAACGACTGGAAATAAAGGAGTTTGTACAATAAATAATGAATAATTGGGGAGAAGTGTACAAATACATAAACGGGTGCCCCAGTGTGATATAGTTGGCCCATGTAGGGCATAATTTTCTCGGAGAACTGATGAAGGGTCGGGGCCCCATGGGTGGGTTTCTGTATGAGGTAGGTGAAATGAAGGGAGATTTGCAGATGGGTAAACAGATTGTGGATGAAATGGAGGGTTCATGCTACTGCGGAGGTTCAACCCGACCATAGAACCATGGAGAGATAATCTGGGAGTCCGTTGGGAAAGCTAGCAAAATGAGGAGAAGGAGTATGTGGTTGATTCACGACATGATGTAAGACTATCGGGACTCCCATCCCTAAAGGTTTTTTGAAAAACAGCATGAGTGTCAGAAGTGCCAAAGGGTGCTATGAATGGGACAACTCATGTGGGTAAGAGTGCTACTAGGTGACAGTATCCAAGATGCAAATGGAGGTGTGGGTACTACAGAGCCGAAAATGGGGATCCTAGAGGCAAATGTTAGAGGGTGTGACTGGAAATGTAAGTGAGATTCAGAGGGAATGACTACATGCCAGTGCTGAGTATATACCTGAAGGGGTTGTGTCGATGTATGATGACCAAGTACCTGCACACATGAAAACCAAATACCCGATGTGAACAATATTTGAAGATAATCGAATATATGAGCATGTATTTGATAAGTGTCAATATGCGCATGCGTACCTTATCAGGGTATGAAAAAAAATGGCATCTCGGGGGCTCAGGATGAAAAGAGGCCCAGGGACTGTTGTAATGTAGATGACAGAATGTTGATCCCTTGGCTGAAGATGGATCAAGAAATGGACACCTGGGGCTCCCGAAATGGTGAGTAGAAGTTTGGAAAAAAGTCTTATATATAGTTGTAGGGCCCACATTGCCACCTCATTTGTACTTGTTGCTACAGTGATTGGACGAGAAGCATTCAGAGGAGATTGTGAGATTCTGGGAGGACAAGGCATCCAATTGAGGATCTACGAGCGTCAGGTTAGTGGTCTGATCATCCTACATAGAATTAGGGTTTCATTTTTTGGGCAGGGGCTGTAAAGAGGGCCGTACAGAGGTGTTTTTAGGGGTGTGGGCCCCACATGCGCGGGCGATCCGGTAATAGGCGCGCACACATGCGCGCCTGTCCACCGGATAGATGCGCATGCGAGTGTCGGTAAGGGGATAATGGGCACGCACTATGGGCGCGCCTATTGGTTGAACAGGTGTGCACATGTGCGCGCCTGTCGATTGAATAGGCGCGCACATGTGCGTGCCTATATAGTGAACAGGCACACCTGATAGCGCACCTGTGTAGTGAATAGGTGCACACATGTGCGTGCCTGTGTAGTGAACAAGCGCGCACATGTGCGTGTCTATGTAGTGAACAGGCGCACACATGTGCTTTCCTATGGGGTGTACAGGAACGCATGTGTGTGCGCCTGTGGGTTGAACAATCGTGCCATGGAGGCAAGGTTGACGTATGTAAAAACATGTCTTTTTGATGTTGTTGATTGTCCATGTGGCTGATTTAGGACAGTTTTATGTTGTGCAGGTGAGCTTTGTGCATGATGCCTATTGGTTGGCGAGAGCGGGATTGGTCCCAGCTACGAGACATCGTGGCTATTGAGGAGCCAGGCGTACGTGCAACTTTGGCAGCCTGTGGGTTGTTGAAGTTTTTTGAGTGCCCCTTGATACGGGTGCAGGAGTATCTCCTGCAGTTTCTTATCTGGAAGTGGAGTCCAGCCCTGCACTACTTCATAGTGCAGGGAGAGCAGATTCCCTTCACTGCGGTGGAGGATGTGTATTTTTTGACTGGGATCCCATTTCGGGGAACGCCCCTACCGGTAGAGTCGGTGCTACCTAGAGATACGCCACTCGCGACGGTGGGCTGAAGATATTTTTCGGGGCTGAAATATATGTCTGGCATAGCTGTGAGAATTAGGGCGATGAATTCCCTAGCGCATCACTGTATAGCAGCGATGATTGTGAGAGTGTATGGTTCGTTGGCAACGCAGCGGATTAGCAATGGCCAGCTGATGGTGATGGAGAGAGTGTTGGCCGGTGAGCATTTCGCCTGGGGGCTTACGCTGCATTCCAGGATGGTGGAGAAACTGGAGCACTGTCGGTCCACAGATACGGGAGAGTTTGCCTTCGGGTCCATCCTGGTGGCCTGGTTTCTGGAGAGGGTGCTGATGTTGCACCCTAGGATTCTATTGGGTGCACTGGGGGTGCGAGAGTCGCAACTGAGGCGGTGGTCGACTGTGTTGCTTCGTCATGGTGGTGGCGAGGGTGGCCACTTCTTCTCTGCAGAGGCGACACAGGTATGGCAGCAGATGCTGCAGGTGATATTACAGTACCCCTATGTCGGGGTTGACTTCCGGGCAGATCCAGACATGGTGCTATCTCCAGGGGAGGTGTTTGACTGCCGAGGTATGTTGATGATGTTGATATGTATGTTTTTGTGTTTTTGAGATAGCATGCCATATGTATATGATATAGATGCTGATACTATCTATTGTTTGTTTGTATGTGTAGATGTGGCACCTCGTGGGTGTGAGGTGGAGTTGCAGAGAGTGTCGGCTCGTCAAGAGCCGGAGAGACTGTCGTGGGGAGAGAGACGTCAGTGTGAGGACGTCGCGGTGCTACCAGATGAGCCGGAGAGGGCAGCAAGGAGATGTCGGTTTGATGACCCTGGTGTTGGGCCATCACACGCTCCTCCGGTGGCTGCCAGAGTGGATTTTGAGGACATACGTCATCGTCTAGAGGCAGTGTTACAGGATGTGCTTGAGGGCATATGGTCTCGCATCCAGGATGAGGTTATCCTGGAGCAGTGCGTGGGGGTTCTGCTGCCATGGCGGGCCATAGTATGACAAGTAGCAGTGGTTGGTGTTGCGATGACCGGACAACTGTCGTTGGGGCAGGAGGGACCGGTAGGGGGTGGACCACCACCGCCTGAGGGAGGAGCAGGCGATGGTGCTCTATGCATTTGATGTATATATATATATTTTTTATATAGGCTGGTGAGCCCATTTTGTACCGAGGTGCTTCATTGGCCTACGGATAGTTGTATTTTTTGTATGTAAACATTTGGATGGCACTGTGGACCTTTCAATATATACATGAGTATACATTTTTGAGATCTATGTGGTGTTTACATGTGTTTTGTAAATGTATTGATGATGTCTAATTTATATATGTGATGACAGTGTGTGTTATATGTTTATGTATGTGTAGAGGTAGCTTGATGTAATATATGCCAATCTAACACAATATTAGCTAGGTTATCCATAATTTGATTCAATTGTCTTGGAATATGTGTAAATGTAGTGGAATCAAAATGTCGAGATAGAAGTCTAACCTGCAGGTATTTGCGAAAGAGGCAAGGATCATGGACGCAGTACACATTGTTGAGCTGGAGTACGACTAGTTGAGAGTTGAGGAAGACGCTAAGGTGACGAATACGATGATGTTGGGCATTGGCCAAGAGGCCGATGACGACAGTGTATTCGTCTTGGTTGTTGGTCGCTGAACCCAAACATATGCCACTCGAATGGAGCATTTCATGTGAAGGGGTGTAGAGAGCCCAAGCGGTCGAAGCAAGGTTTTGTGTCCAACGGCTAGCGCCGTCGGCGTAACCGATGTGGTAGGTTGGTGGAGGAAGCATATGTCAATGGCACAAAGGATAATTTAGACATGAGGGATGGAAAAAAGATTAAAAACTCTATATAAAAGAAATGACCTAAAGTAGAATGACTACATTTAAGCGTAAAATTTCTTTAGATACAACCCGTTGACAGGTTCTTTGAGAGAGAGGCCTTCGGGGGAGGCCAAGATGTATGTGCCTTTGGTGAGGCAATGTTGGATAATGTATGGGCCATGCCAGAGTGACTCAAATTTTCCATGGCCAAAGGTATCATGAGCGATATCGTAAGCCAGGATGAGGTCGCATTCACGAAATGAGAGAAGGTTGACATGTCGATCAAAGGTAGCCTTGGATCATTTTTTAGCTGCCTCGTTGTTCTGTAATGAAGACCGACGATCTTCATCCAGAGACTCTAAGTTCAACAAGCACTGCTCCATTGGAGCAGTGTCAGGTAATAGCTCAATTGCGGTGTGTAAGGTGGAAATTTCACACTCGATGGGAAGAGTGGCCTCAACCCCATGGACTATATGAAATGGTGTGAAACCAGTAGCTGTTTTCACAGTTGTGCGGTAAGCCCATAGCGCAGAAAATAACATATGATGCCAATTCGTTTTATTTTTATTAACCGTGCACTGTAACATGGTCTTGAGGACCTTGTTAACAACTTCGACCTGTCCATTAGACTGAGGGTAATATGGTGAGGCAAACGTGTGGGAGAATCCTAACCAAGATGAGAGTTCGACAAAGATCTCTCTTTTGAAGTGTTTCCTGTGATCGGAAATGAGTTGGAGTGGTACTCCAAAGTGGTATATGACGTGGTTAAAGAAAAAATGCGCTGCAGTGTCAGCGGTGTTGTTGAAGGTGGGCATAGCTTCTGCTCATTTGGTGAAGTAATCGACGACGAAAATAATGTATTTGTGACCATTGCTAGAGGGGGGATTACAAGCCATGAAGTCGATGCCCCATTTACAAAAAGGGTCGGCAGTGATGACGGGATGAAGAAGAATGGGGGGAGCTCAGGCTTTATTGGCGTAGAGCTGAAATTGCTCACATCATTTCATAGCATGAATGCAATCGTGAAACAAGGTAGGCCAAAAGTAACTGGCTCGGATAATCTTTTGAGCAATGGATATGCCTGAAAGATGGCCCCCACATGCGCCACTGTGGTAGTCATTTAAGACTCTATCGGCCTCGTCAATAGTCAGGCATCGATGAAGAATGGTGTCGATTCCCCGTCGGTATAGGATGTCTCTGATGAGGAGGTAGCGGGGGGCCTGATGGCGAATATGACGACAATCATCTCGAGATAGGTGGTTACCAAACTTTTGAGTTCGGAGGTAGACGAGGAGGTCGCCGTACCAAGGATCATCCGAAGTGATGTAAAAGAGGTGTTCATCAGGAAAGTCGGTGTTGACGGGGGTACTTGTGGTGTCAGAGGAGAGGTCCATGACAAGTTCGGCGAGAACGAGGGCCTTATTACTCTTAGGTGTTGAGAACTCGAGGTTGTACTCCTGAAGGATAACGATCCATCAAGAAAATTTGTCGTTAATTTGACGATGACTGAGAAAGTACTGCATAGGGTTGGAATCTACGACGACCTTTGTCGTGCGAAGCATAATGTAGTGGCACAGTTTCTGGACTATAAGGACGATTGCAAGAGCAAGTTTCTCTTCATGTTTATACTTCAAGGGTGGCCCTGAGAGGTTTTTACTAATGTAATAAATGACATGCTCACGATTTTCATCACCTAGCTGGACGAGAACTCCTGCTACTGATACAGCTGATTTTGATACGTAGAGGATATAGTCATGATTGTAGTTAGGTGCACTGATTAAAGGTGTGTTCGAGAGTGTTGTTTTAAGATCGTCAAATGACTATTGGGCATGGTCGTCCCAGTGAAATGGGATGTCGTGACTTAGTAAGCGAAGGAAACCATGTGCATGTATGGCGTAGTCTGGGAAAAATCGTCATAGAAAGTTAGCTTTCCCTTGTAGGCTCTGAAGTTGACGTAAATTCCAGGGAGGTGGGATTTTGGTGATAGATTGGACTTTGAGGGGGTCCACGGTAATACCTCTTTGGGAAACAATAAAGCCGAGGAGGTGCCCTGCGGTGACACAAAACACGCACTTGAGAGGATTCATGTGGATGTTGTACTGACGACACCATGGAAAGATGATTTGTAAATCATCAAGATGTTGGGTGTGTTTCTTGGATCGAGCTGTGAGGTCGTCCAAGTAGGCGAGGATGATATGAGCCAGATTGTGAAAGATGTATGTCATAGCCCACTGGAAAGTTGCACCAGCATTATTTAAGACGAAAGGCATGACACGATATGAAAAAGTACCCCAAGGGGTAGTGAATGCGGTTTTATACTGATCGGTGGGTTGGATTTGAATTTGATTATAACTAGAGAAACCATCCATAAAGGATAGAGACTCATGGCCGGCGCAGTCATCGATAATTTGATCGATGAAAGGCGTTGGAAAGTTGTCTTTGGGACATGCGTGACTGAGATCACAAAAGTCTATGCAAACGTGGATAGTGCCCTATTTTTTGTTAATGGGTACAGGGTTGTAAACCCATGAGGTATAGGCGATGGGGTAAATGAACCTGGCAGTGCGTAATTTGTCAATTTCATCTTTGATGGCCGTGGCTTTGGACGAGTGTAGCGGTCGTTGTTTTTGACGAACTGGTGTAATGTCGGGCCAGGTGTCAATGAGATGGTCGACGATAGAGGGATCAAGGACGGGAATTTTCGTGTATGACCAGGAAAAAATATCTCGATATTCTTGGAAGAGGGCTTTATATGCGGTGATTTCCTGAGGAGTGCAAGCAGCTCCAATGGTGATTTCTTCGACAATGCCATTTTTTATGGAAATGTTGATTTTAATGGTTGGGGAAATGTTGTCCATGTTGCCTTCTTCAAAAGAATCAGGGGCAGGAATGGGGTTTTTGAACCAGTCGATAGGCATTGATGGGATAAAATCCTTGGTTTTGACCACGTAAATGGGGTGTTGGTTAGGAGGCGCGGAGGCTTCCTGTGTAAAGAAGAGTGTGCGGTGGTGTAGCACATCCCAGGGATAGTCCAGGTGGTTTAACTCTTTGAGTATTTATTCTTCGCATTGGAAGTGATGGGAATACAAGGGGTCATGAGGAGTGATATCGGTGATGGTTGTCATGTGGTTTCCCCCTGGTGAAGAAGAAATATGGGGAACAATGCTAGGAGATGGTGAGGGTTCGCTCGACATAAACCAGATATTGAAGTATTGAGGGGTGCCCATGGTAGTTGGGTGTAAAATGTCTGTAGGGGAATGAGCGGGAGAGTTGGGGGGATTGGGGGGTCAATCCTCAAATAAGTCATCTAAGAACCATGGAGGCGTTGGAAGGGCCTCGGGTTCGGGAGAAATGACATGAATATCCACTAGTGACGAGGTAATGTCAATTATCGACTCCGTGGGCCATTAAAGAAGGGTCAACTGGCGTTGCATGTATTCAAGGATCATAGGAAACTGGTATGTAAAATGAGCTAATGAGTCACAGAGAGAGAAAGGGCATCTCATATGTTCATTGACTGAAGTGGTGACATAATGGATGTCAGTGATATTTGTGGAGGAGGACGTAGCAGGACTGGGGTTGCTCTGGAAGCTCTGGCATACTGTGGCTAATGTCTGCTAAAAGCATGGTAGTGTTGGACAATGGTGGGTATAATGGCCATATTCTGAACATATAGCACAAGCGAATTTGGTCCGCAACCCTTTACTACTGGAATAGGGGGTGGTAGTGGCAGGACTAGCTGTAGTGGCGAGTGTTGGGGGGGTGTGATTGAGTGGAATCAAATTCCGTAACTCTGGTAGAGATGGGAAGTTGTTGGTTTGGTGTCCCTCTTTCTCACATAGTGCGCAAAGTAGTGGGATGCGTGGAGGAAGTGGAGCTGTGGGATCCTTCTTCTTTCTCCTACCCCCAGCTTTGGCAGGGGTGTTAATGAGTGGGGGTGTGGTGGGAGTAAGTATGGGAATCATCATGGGGATTCCTTATTTTGGGGGGGGGAGAGATGGTCGAGGGACCATCTCTGGTGGGTGTAAATACCAAACTGGGATTGCTAACACCATATTAGATAGGGTGAGCATTGCAACTACCTGAAAAGCTTTGATGCCTGGTAGAGGGTAAAAGAAGGGAATTTGGGTGATGGCTTGGGGAACTGTCTCCCAAATTGGGATATGTCCTTGGGGAGAGGTGGAATCATGGACTGGTGGGGTCGACGAGTGTGCAGGAGGTTCTTGAGGGGGGAGTGCTGCGACAAGGGGGACATAAGATATGATAGAAGCTTCGGTAGGAGGAAGGGTATCCTCTGTGTGAGTTCCGTTAGATGATACGACACATACTTGATTGGAAGGATGAAGGAGTGGTGGTGCTCCATGGTAAGTTCCTAACAATGATGAATCTTTGAAAATTTCAGGACCCATCTCGACAAGTGGGTATGCTTCGTGGCTTGTGTGGATGAGAGGAAGAATGTTATCGATGTTGGCAGATGGATTAGGCTCATAATGTGAGACTTGGTCAATAGTAATGATCTTCCCATTGTGAGGGAACATCATTGTCCGAAAGACGGAAGAGGCCACTACCTTCATAGCGTACATGTAGCTACGACCGAACAGGATATTATAATTGAGTGGGGCGTCAATAAATTCGATGTTGATGAGAATAGTCTTGCCCCCGAGTTCGACGGGGACATTTTGGAAGAGCCCTTTAGGAGACGATGGTCGCCCATCATAAGCTCGTAAGGTGATGGCAGAGGGTATGAGTTCGGAGGAACCGAGATTCTACCATACTGTTTTGGACATAATGCATGTAGATGCACCTTCATCAATGATACACCGATGAACTGTGATGTTCCGTATTTTTACTGGTATTTGAAAAGCGATCAAGGTGGGAAGGCGAGGTTCTCCGTTGTCAAGATCAAAGGTAATGAGTCGGGTATCTGCGGGGTCGACTGCCCCCAAGGTGAAAAGCAATGATTTTCACTGAGTAGGACAAGTCTAGAGGACCTCCAATACTTACATGGTAGCCGGGGATTGTGCTAAGTCATGTACCAAACTATAGTTATGAGTTTCCCTAGCCTGTGGGTTGTGGATATTCCTGCGCAATGGGATGCAAGGGATGCGAAGCGGTGGTTCGACGGAAGGGTGAGGAATCACTAACGGGGGTCTCGTCGGTGTAGGGTTTGTCTCTGGAGGGATAGGAGGAGATTCAGCGGGTGCATGATACTGACAATTACGTGTCTACAGAAGGATTTCTTCCTCACTAGTGAGGAGAATTGTGCGATCTGCTGGATTGTTGGGGTTGAGGTATTGTCCCATCTGAGGTGGAGGATGTTGTGTGTCCTGTTGTGTGTTTATCACACCTTGATGTGGAATGGAATTTTGTATCACGGTAGGAGGGGGTTGTTGTACGTATTGTTGTGGTGCCTGCTGAGGGGCAAGTAGTGTTGGAGGATGGGGAAGACTACCAGAGTCTTTCAACCATTTGATATCATCAATTTGGGGGCAATGATGGGTGTAATGGCCAAACTCACCACAAAGGGAACAAGGGAAGTTGGTTTTAACATTATTTTTATTTCTCCCTTGGCATCTATTACTATTTCCCCCTGGGGGTTTTGATTCCCTTGGTTCTGGCTGCCCCTAGTGGATTGGTTCTGCTGGGGTTGATTCCCGCCTTGACCTGGGTTGTTGTTGTTCCTGTTTCATCCTTTCTTCTTGGAATTTTTCGACATATGGGTTGGATTGGCCATATTCAGCTGTTCGAAATTTTGGTATTGTTGAACGACAGAGGGTTGAACAAAATTCACCCCCGCATGAGGATGTGGGGGAGCCATGGGTTGTGGGGGA